>CM070877.1:107064510-107664510 GCA_036365515.1 Torymus aiolomorphi
CTTTTTTGTTAATATTGTTTTTGTCACATTTAATGTGAATCATTTCGGATAGAGTGCGTTTTTTATAATTTACTTCGTAATCTAAAATTCTACTATTTTCCCAATCAAAATCATGTGAAAACTTATTCATGTATTGTTTCACTACTGCTTCTGGATTATTGGTTTTTTGGTATTCTTTAATTCTCGTTTTTAGAGTCCTTTTGGTTTCTCCTGTATATGACGCTGGGCATGATTTACAAAAGAACTTATATACTATGTTAGTCCGATCCCATTTCTCGGTATGGTCTTTCCCTAGTTTGATAACTGAGTTGAAACTTTTTTTGACTATAGGTAGAGAGCGGAAGTTGAAGGGGAAAACCAAATCTTTCATTAAAAATAATCCGGACATATGGTTCACTACTTCTGATAAAGGCAATGTGACGGTCTGTTTACTTAAGTCTGAATACTATGACAAAATGGAAAACCTATTATCTGATAAAACCACTTATGAACTTTTCAATAAGAATCCTTTAAAAAAATTACAAACAGACACCTCTACGATCCTAAAAAATCTAAATAACAATAACCATTTATATACGAAATTCCATAATAATGCACTTTTCTGTACCAATACTACATTAGCAAAATGCTATGGTCTACCCAAGATACACAAAAAAGATGTACCATTTCGCCGAATAATTTCGTTGATCAACAGTCCGACCCATTTTTTAGCCAAAATAATATAGAATGAGATAAAAAATTTTATAAAAATACCCACATCTCATCAATAACAGCTTAGATTTAAAACGAAAATTAGAGTCAGTTAGGATTCCGGATGACTATATACTACTCTTTAGATGTCACTTCCTTATTTACAAACATACCACTACAGTTAGTATTAGATAGCCTAGACAGAACATTTGAATATATACACAATACATGCAAAATTCCCTTCCATGATATCGTTACTTGCACGAAATTTCTATTTTCCAATACGTTTTTCTCTTTCAATAATAAGTTTTATCGACAAATTGAAGGTACACCCATGGGTTCTCCCATTTCACCTTTGTTCGCAGATATGGTGATGGACGATTTAGAAATAAATTGCCTAAAAAACTTAGAAGAAAACTATAACGTCAGACCTTTGTTTTACTATCGTTACGTAGATGATACCATCATGTGCATTAGCAAAAAGCACATTGATTTAGTTATAAACATCTTTAATTCATAGAATAAGCGTTTACAATTTACGTATGAATTAGAACAAGATAAAACAATTAATTTTCTAGATATTTCTTTAATTCGCCACAATAATTATATTATTACTGATTGGTTTAATAAACCTACTTCTTCTAGTAGACTAATCAATTATCTCTCTAACCACCCCACTCAACAAAAAATAAACATAGTCTATAACCTGGTTGATAGAGCTATTTCTCTTTCACATAACAAATTTCATAGAAAAAATCTAAAAATGGCCACTGAAATTCTCAGAGACAATAGTTACCCTAATAAATTTATTAACCGTTATACATGTATCAGGATGCACACTATTAAACATAAACAATCACATAAAATAGTACCATTACGCAATAGATCTTCTTCATACATTTCTTTACCGTTTAATGATCAATTTAATAAATTAGCAGCAATTTTAAAACCCTTCAACTTCCGCGCTCTACCTATAGTCAAAAATAGTTTCAACTCAGTTATCAAACTAGAGAAAGACCATACCGAGAAATGGGATCGAACTAACATAGTATATAAGTTCTTTCGTAAATCATGTCCAGCGTCATATACAGGAGAAACCAAAAGGACTCTAAAAACGAGAATTAAAGAACACCAAAAAACTAATAATCCAGAAGCAGTAGTGAAACAACACATGAATATTATTATTATTATTAATGATAGGAGTTGGGGCATGTTAAGTAGCCTCCAGACGCATGGGTAATTCCTTGGCGTCCCTCAGTTTCCGGGTGAATTCAGCCCATTGCCTTCTCATAAAATTGAAGGATTCTTTTGGCGTCCTTCACCTCGATGTTATTTTCCAGTGGAAAGGGGTCACCTAAGTACACGCGCCTCCTCTCCACTAGTGCAGGGCATTCGAGAATAACGTGCAATGACGTCTCATCCTCCTTTCCACAGAATTTGCAAGTCGGGTCTTTCTCAAGTCCCATCGTGTGTCTGTGTTACCGCAAAGTACCATGCCCAGTTATGATCCCTACCACGGTCTTTGCGTTTTTCCTACTTAAGGGGGTGTCAAACTCAATTTTTACCGACCGAGCAAAAAATATATTGTTTTTAATAGAAAAAAAAAATATAACGATATATGAAAAATAATGAGTGCATTGCCCTCCGTAATTACATTATTAATCATTCTGCAAAATGCCAAGTCAATATTCAAAAGCGTCTAAGAATGGCATTTGAACGAAAATTTCGTTCAAATACCATTCTCAGATGCCTTAAAATATCGACGTGAAACTTTGCAGAATGATTCATAATGCCATTACGGAGGGCAATGCACTCATGATTATGCATAATATTATAAAAAAAAAATAGATTATTGTACCATATGGGTAATATGTAGCATCGCGAGATTTGCGAGTCGGCGACGGCAGCGACGGCAGCGGCCAGCGGCGCGGCCTTGCCCGTGTGTGTGTGTACGCGCATGCGCTGCTGGCTGCAGCACAGCTGAGCTGTCCATCGCCGATGTCTGGGCCTAGGCCCTCCGGGAGGCGGTCCCGTGTTGCCGCCACCACCTCCGCCGCCACCTTCGCCACCTGTGCCCTCCTCTATCCATTGATGCTTATCGACGTGTCATCGGTGTGCCTGCCGCCTGGACCGCTCGCAGACGGCGCAGCCTGGAGCGCCGCATCAGCCGCCCATCTCGCAGACCGTAGCGTCCGTACCGGACCGTGTGCGTGCACACCCAACGGACCGTGCCGCTTGGACTTGGCCCCGCCGTAAGACAGAAAATTAAGTCATTCAAGAATTTATTTATTTTACGGCGTTGTTATTTGTACGACAGATCTGTCATACAAATAACCTATAACCCACTTAGAAACGTGTAAAAATCACTGTTTTGAAAGTCTGACATGGAAGAGACTATTATTTCTTTAGTCAAGCGTCAATCCATGCCTATTTTTTTCTTTAATCAAGCGTTAATTCTTCGGCTAAAGAAAATTGAAGGTTAGGTTTTACGTATATATAGGTATACCTATTTAGCAATCTGGCGTATAAATAACAACGGCCAACTGTAGATTTGATGCGCTTTTTTGACTTTTCATTCCAAAGATTACAGATCTAAATAATTAGCAAGTGTGGAGATACTGCATTTTCTGTGTATTTTTCAAAATATTTTCAAGAAAAGTCATTTCCTCCAAACTGGCTGATTGAGTAGATCTGAAATCTAATATACAATGCCTCAGCATGTACTGGATTGTGTGTAAACATTCTCATAAAGTTTAAGCGAGGATGAGGAGGTCTACCTTGGAAATGCACACCCGCTTTTTCGACTTTTCATTTCAAAGATCCCTTTCCATTCTCGACAAATATTTCAAACTTTACACACACTATGTAATACATGCTGAGGGACTGTTTATCAAGTTTAAGATCTAAATAATTAGCAAGTGAGGAGATATTGCAATTTGTATGCTCTTTTTAAGAAATGTTCAAGTAAAAAAGTTATTTCCCCTACACTGGCTGATTGAAAAGATCTAAATTTAATATACAGTGCCTCAGCATGCATTGCATTGTGTGAGAACATTCTGGTAAACTATGAGAAAGAGTGAGGAGGTTTTTGTCGCAAATGCACATGCGGCTTTTTGACATTTCGTTCCAAAGATCCCTTTCCATTCCCTACAAGTATCTTAAACTTTCCATACATAATGGAATACATGCTGAGGGACAGTTTATCAAGTTTCAGATCTACATAATTAGTAAGTCTGGAGATATTGCAATTTTTGTGCTTTTTCAGGAAATTTTTAAGAAAGAAAAGTAATTTCCTCCAAACTGGCTGATTGAATAGATCTGAAACCTAATATACAATGCCTCAGCATGTACTGGATTGTGTGTAAACATTCTCACACACTTTAAGCGAGGGTGAGGAGGTCTACATTGGAAATGCACACGCGCTTTTTCGACTTTTCATTTCAAAGATCCCTTTCCATTCTCTACAAATATTTCAAACTTTACACACACTATGTAACACATGCTGAGGTATTGTTTATCAAGTTTCAGATCTAAATAATTAGCAAGTGTGGAGATATTGCAATTTGTATGCTCTTTTTAAGAAATGTTCAAGAAAAAAAGTTATTTCCCGTACACTGGCTGATTGAAAAGATCTAAAATTTAATATACAATGCCTTAACATGTATTGGATTGTGTGTTAACATTCTGGTAAGCTTTGAGCAATGGTCAGGAGGTCTTAGTTGGAAATGCACTTGCGCTTTTTCGACTTTTCAGTCCAAAGATCCCTTTCCATTCTCTCAACATATCTTAAACTTTACACACACCGTGCAATATATGCTGAGGGACAGTTTATCAAGTTTCAGATCTACATAAATAGCAAATCTGGAGATATTGCAATTTTTGTGCTTTTTCAGGAAATTTTTAAGAAAGAAAAGTCATTTCCTCCAAACTGGCTGATGGAGTATATCTGAAACTCAATATGCAATGCCTCAGCATGCATTGCATTGTGTGAGAACATTCTGGTAAACTATGAGAAAGTGTGAGGAGGTTTTGGTCGCAAATGCACATGCGGCTTTTCGACAATTCGTTCCAAAGATCCCGTTCCATTCCCTACAAGTATCTTAAACTTTCCATACATAATGGCATACATGCTGAGGGACGGTTTATCAAGTTTCAGATCTACATAATTAGCAAGTCTGGAGATATTGCAATTTTTGTGCTTTTTCAGGAAATTTTTAAGAAAGAAAAGTAATTTCCTCCAAACTGGCTGATTGAGTAGATCTGAAACCTAATATACAATGCCTCAGCATGTACTGGATTGTGTGTAAACATTCTCATAAACTTTAAGCGAGGGTGAGGAGGTCTACATTGGAAATGCACTGGCGCTTTTTCGACTTTTCATTTCAAAGATCCCTTTCCATTCTCTACAAATATTTCAAACTTTACACACACTATGTAATACATGCTGAGGGATATTGTTTATCAAGTTTCAAATCTAAATAATTAGCAAGTGTGGAGATATTGCAATTTGTATGCTCTTTTTAAGAAATGTTCAAGAAAAAAAGTTATTTCGCCTACACTGGCTGATTGAAAAGATCTAAAATTTAATATACAATGCCTCAACATGTATTGGATTGTGTGTTAACATTCTGGTAAACTTTAAGCGAGGGTGATGAGGTCTTAGTTGGAAATGCACATGCACTTTTCCGACTTCTCATTCCAAAGACCCTTTCCATTTTCTAGAGATATCTTAACTTTCCATCTATCTACTCCCTCTGTTTCTGGCAGTTCGATACTGCTATCCTCATCCCTACTCCTTAATACATTATTAATATATTTTGTATTGTCCTAGGTGAAGAGCTCCTGTAGAAGACAACAAGTCTTCATATAATTCTACTCTTCTCGAGGACAGCCAACGCAACTACCACTTCCCGAGGACATCACCTAGGCGAACACAACGGAGAAGGGAGGGCGAAGGTGTAGTTGAATGTAGTTCACGCTTCCGTGACAGACTCGAGTAAGTACTTCACTTCGGATTTGGACTTTATCCTGTAGTATAGCCGAACCTAGCCTCCAACTTTCCATCTGTCTACTCCTCTGTTCCTGGCAGTTTGATACTGCTCTCCTCATCCCCACTGCCTAAAACATTATTAATATATTTTGTTTTGCTCTAGCCGAAGAGCTCCTGCAGAAGACAACAGGTCTTCATATCATTCTACTCTCCTCGAGGGCAGCCAACGCAACTACCACTTCCCGAGGACATCACCTAGGCGGACACGACGGAGAAGGGACGACGAAGGTATACTTGAATGTCTGCGCTCCCGCGACAGACTCGAGATGTAGTCTAGGCGCCAGGGGGGTTTCCGTGGCCGATGGATGCCCACACTTCCACCAAAGCTTTTCTTACGTATTTTTGACTGCTGATTCTGAATTTCGAAGGTGGAACGTCGCCAGACTGTTAGTTTTTGTTATTAACAATTTAATTGTTTAAATTGCTGCCAAATCAATATGATTAATTATAACTGAATCCTAACTGCCTAAAACTGTAGTAAATTGATCTAGAATATGCTCGTTTTTTCAGAATTGAAAAATTTTTATTAGAACCCGAATTATTGCAAATTTAGTGCAATAAGTCGCGAATTCGAGCGCAAACGTGCATAATTCTAGATCAATTTACTACAGTTTTAGACAGTTAGGATTCAGTTATAATTAATCATATTGATTTGGCCGCAGTTTAAACAATTAAATTGTTAATAACAAAAAACTAACATTCTGGCGACTGTCCACCTTCGAAATTCAGAATCAGCAGACAAAAATACGTAAGAAAAGTTTTGGTGGAGGCGTGGACATCCATCGGCCACGGAAACCCCCCTGGTGCCTAGACTAATGTCAGTATTTAGGGCACACCTGATTTTTAGGTACGAATTATATCTCCCCAAAAAGTAACAGTTTTCTGCGGGTGCACACGGAAAGAAAACTCTTACTGCTACAGTTAAAACGGCTTACTCGTGGAGTATAGGAGTTCCTTTACTATATAAGTAAGGTGGTTTTAGCAATCTTAGTAAGGGACCCATACTTTTACGGTATGTTGCTTTTCATACTACAACAGTTACACAATTATACGATCGTTGGATCAGCGGCATATACCGACGTAACAGCGTCACACGATTTTAGTATACATTGCTTCCACCTTCAATTATAAGGGAGAAATACTATAGCGGTAACGGTTGCTACCTGCTAATACGGAAATGACAACTATTATAAGGAAGTGTTACTTATCGATAATTGAAAACATCGAATGCGTCGTCTAGGTCTTTGAGGTGGTCAATGATGGAGTCGAGGTGATGCGCTCCGAAGTTTTTTGCGTTTAGATCCCAGGACGCATCTAATACGTAGTCAAAGTGTTCGGGGTAGCCGATGATGATGTCTAGGTTGTGCGCTCCGTAGTTTTTTGTCTCTAGATGTTGGAACGTATCAAATGCGTGGTTTAGGTCTTTGTGGTAGCCGATGATGGAGTCTAGGTTTCTTGCATTAAAATATCAGGGCGCATCTAATACGCAGTGCAGGTGTTCAGGGTAGCCGATGACGAGGTCTAGGTGGTGCGCTTTGTAGTCTTTTGCGTTTGGATATCAGGGCGCATCTAATACGTGGTCCAGGTCTTCGGGGAAGCCGGTGACGATATTTAGGTGGTGCGCTCCGTAGTTTTTGGCTAATAGGTGTTGGACATGTCAAAACTTAAAGTATTACTAATCACGTAATTTTATACTATAAGTAAAAATCGTGATTATAAATAAATACTTATTCGAACGTAATTACGTTCAAATTGACATGTGTTTGTAATAAAAAAATAGTAAATATTAAAATGCGTATAGGCGAAATACGCACAATTATTCATAATAAATAATGCGTATATGCGAAATGCGCACAATTATTTATCATACAAAAATGCGTATAGGCGAAATACGCACAATTATTTATAATAAAAAATTCGTACAAGCGAAATACGCACAATTATTTACAATATCAAAAATATATATAAGCGAAATACGCACAGTTGTTTATAATGCAAAAATGCGTATAGACGAAATACGCACAATTATTAGTTATAAGGAAAGGTGTATGGGCGAACATATTTAATTATAACAGAAAAGAATTACAATTACATGAGTTTATTTAGTTATCTATTTATAAGAAACTAGATGTCTTGACATAAAATTAATTCTTTTCCGTTTTTTTTTCAACAAAACTCATAAAATTTGAAAAGAAGCTAAAGAAACTTATGAGCCTAGCTCAATGAAATTATAGTAGCTCTACTTTTGCCAATCATTCAGTAGCATGACAAGTATAATGCAAAGTAATTATTAATGACAATACTTCTAATAATACAAATTTTGTTAAAATGTTCAATTTGCAGTTATCCATTTATATGATGGAAGGTATATATTTTAAAATGCGGATCAACTTATATACCATACTCAGGTTCATTTGAAGTTCAACCCTTGGTCTCAAATTTTGTTACACCCTCCTGTTGTTTCAGGTATATGGGATATTTCACGTGAAGTCAGCAGCTCAAAATTTTAAAATCCCTCAAAACTCGTTTTCTTTTAGTTTTTATGAACAAAAAATATTCCTCAAATTTTAGGTCGATATTTGCAAAAATAAAAAAGCTATGCAATATTGAAAATTCAATTTTTTTGCAATTTTTGGTTAAAATCCAAGTTTATTCATTTTTTAACTGAAAATCTTGAAACTTTTTGTATAGTACATTGATTGGCAAAAGGTTGGAATTTTGTATGTAGAATGTGCCAGTATTTATTTTATGACCCTTTTTGAAAGTCTCTGATTGGCTGCTTCTTAGTATACCTTCATCAAAGGATATTGAGGCTGCGGCCAAATATTCTTTATTCGACAAATTTTTTTTTGTATTCTTCTTCGAAAACCCTTCAAAATGCTTTTTTATCAATACTGACCGAGCATAGGGAAAAAAGTTACAATTTTTTGAAATATCAAGAAAAATCCATAATTTCAATTTTTGATAACATGATTAATGAAACTGAATATTATTCATACATCTTATGGCATGGACCGTACCACTGAATTTTGTTAGAGCATCAAATAGAACATTAGAAATATCTATTTTCAATAATATTAGGCTTACACAATAAGCGATACCTAATTATGAATGAAATTATCAGTCTGTTGCCTGATTTCATTTTGACAGCTTTATAGTAATTAACCTCTATAGCTTAATTTATTATTAATTCATAATTAGGTATTGCTTATTGTGTAAGCCTAATATTATTGAAAATAGATATTTCTAATGTTCTATTTGATGCTCTAACAAAATTCAGTGGTACGGTCCATGCCATAAGATGTATGAATAATATTCAGTTTCATTAATCATGTTATCAAAAATTGAAATTATGGATTTTTCTTGATATTTCAAAAAATTGTCACTTTTTTCCCTTTGCTCGGCCAGTATTGATCAAAAAAGCATTTTGAAGGATTTTCGAAGAAGAATACAAAAAAATTTGTCGAATAAAGAATATTTGGCCGCAGCCTCAATATCCTTTGATGAAGGTATACTAAGAAGCAGCCAATCAGAGACTTTCAAAAAGGGTCATAAAATAAATACTGGCACATTCTACAGAAAAATTCAAACCTTTTGCCAATCAATGTACTATACAAAAAGTTTCAAGATTTTCAGTTAAAAAATGAATAAACTTGGATTTTAACCAAAAATTGCAAAAAATTGAATTTTCAATATTGCATAGCTTTTTTATTTTTGCAAATATCGACCTAAAATTTGAGGAACATTTTTTGTTCATAAAAAACTAAATAGATTGAAATTTGTTTAAATTTCAATAAACAATTAAACCCTCAACCAAAAAATAAAAAACCAAATCTAAACTATCTCTTGGTAGAAATTTTGTAAACTATATCCAGAATATGTACAAAAAGTGCAGTACTGTGCCACAAAATTTCAGATGCAGGTAATATTTTGAAAATCATAATATTAAATTGGACTCCATCATCGGCCATCTAAACACCTAGACCTCGCATCCGACCTGTCCCTTCACCTGGACACAAAAACCTACGGAGCGCACTACCCGGACTCATCGCCCATCTGGAACACCTAGACCTCGCATTCGATTTGTCCTGGCCTCTGGACACAAAAACCTACGGAGCGCTTCACATAAACTCCATCATCGGCTACCTGGAACGCCTAAACCTCGCATCCGATCTGTCCCGACACCTGGACACAAAAACCTTCAGAGCGCATCACCCGGATTACATCACCGGCCATCTGCAACACCTAGACCTCGCATCCGACCTGTCCCTTCACCTGGACACAAAAACCTACGGAGCGCACTACCCGAACTCCATCATCGGCCGTCTGGAACACCTAGACCTCGCATCCGATCTGTCAAAACACCTGGACACAAAAGTCTACGAAGCGTATCATCAGCCGCCTGGAACAGCTAGACCTCGCATTCGAGCTGTCCCGACACCTGGACTCAAAAACCTACGAAGCGCACTACCCGGACTCCATCATCGGCCATCTAAAACACCTAGACCTCGCATTCGATTTGTCTTGGTCTCTAGACACAAAAACCTACGGAGCGCATCACGTAAACTCCATCATCGTCCACCTGGAACGCTCAGACCTCGCATACGATCTGTTCCGACATCTGGACACAAAAATCTTCGGAACGCATCACTTACACTCTATCACCGGCCACCTTGAACAGCTAGACCTCGTAATCGAGCTGTCTCAACACCTGGGTACAAAAACCTATGGAGCGCATAACCCGGACTCCATCATCGGCCATCTAAACACCTAGACCTCGCATCCGATCTGTCCCTTCACCGGGACACAAAAACGTACGAAGCGCACTACAATTTTTAAGAAAGCATTTGCAATCATGCGAGGCGACGTCCTGAATTTTGAAATGTCAATAATAACTGAGACTATATAATAAAGTGATGAATCTGCATCTCATTATTATAAGAAATGTGTATAGGCGAAATGCGCTCATTTGTTTATAATAGAACATGTGTATAGTCGAAATACACAAAATGATTTATTATAAAATGCGTGTAGGCAAAATGCACACGATTACTAACACTGAAAAGTGCGTATAAGCGAAATACGCATAATTATTTATAATAAAACATGTGTATAGGCGAAATACACCAAATTATTTATTATAAAATGCGTATAGGCGAAATGCGCACAATTAATAACACTGAAAAGTGCGTATAAGCGAAATACGCATAATTATTTATAATAAAACATGTGTATAGGCGAAATACACCAAATTATTTATTATAAAATGCGTATAGGCGAAATGCGCACAATTGATAACACTGAAAAGTGCGTATAAGCGAAATACGCATAATTATTTAGAATAAAATATGTGTATCGGCGAAATACACCAAATTATTTATTATAAAATGCGTATAGGCGAAATGCGCAAAATTATTTGTAATAAATATGCGTATATATGTGAAATACGCACTATTATTAACAATAAAAATGCGTATACGCAAAATACGGATAATTAATTATAAAAAGAAATACGTATACGCGAAATACGTACAATTGTTTGTAATAAAAAAACGCGTATCTTTAATATTTTTGAAATATGTAGCGCCATCTATGTTAAAATCTATTACGATTTTCCAGAGATGGCGCTTGTGTCATATTTCATCAATAGTATGTACTTCCTACCTTACCGACCTATGGGTCGGTCAAATCGCAGAATGGAGTTTGACACCCCCTTAATGCGAGTATTTGCTTTGCCTATCCCTCCATCTCTGAATCCTTGATGAAGGTTTTGGCTGTTCGACATCCGTGGGCATTTTTCCACGCCTCCGAATGTTTTTTAGCGACCCATCTGTCAATTTCCGCGTTGATTACTGTGTCGAATAGTTGCCGGTTCTGGACCCGTTAAGACCTCCTTCCTCGCCTGCCTGGCAAGCCTGTCCGCTATTTCATTTCCTTTTATTCCTGCGTGGCCCGGCAGCCAGAAAATGCTTATTGGACGGCTTTCTGCCAGCCGATTCAGGGTCCGGTAACAGTCGTACACTAGCCTCGACGTGGTTGTGTACGCTCTAAGAGCCTCAATGGCGCTCCTACTATCTGTGCCGATATGTAGGTGCCCTCTACCGCTCTCCGCTTCTTCCCAGAGAGCGCAATTCAGCACCCCTACCAGTTCAGCTTGTAGTACCGTCGTGTACCGCCCCAGTGGAAAGGTGCACCCCCTTCCCTCCCTGCGGCGGTAGACTCCGGCACCTGTTCCCTCTACCCCTTTGGATCTATCCGTATACCAGATTTCACCATTGGCTGGTAGCTTCTCCCGGCCCATTGCCCAGTCAGATCTCTCCGCCAGGCTGATCCGGTATTTCCTGTCGAACATAAATGCCTTGGTCATCTTATCGCGGGGCATCTTGAAGACACCTCCGGACTTCAGGACCTCTGGTATCTTGCCCTGGAGGTTCTCCCCAGCGTCCTTGCTGACCCTGAGCATTCCTCTTGCAGCAGCAGCAGCAATGGTCAGGTGGAGAGGCTCCATACATAGCGCAGCCCCTAGAGCAGCTGTTGGCGTAGACCTCCCCGCTCCAGTGATGCACCGTAGTTCCAAGCCTCCCAACCTTCCCAGCTGACTTTCTGCTGTTTTCAGATGCGTTCTATCCCACCAGACCATCGCCGCATAGGTAAGTCGGGGCTTTAGAATTGCATCATACAGCCACTTCATCGCTACTGGTTTTAATCCCCAGTTCCTGTCCATGGCCCTTCGCAGTTGCCATAGGGCCGCGATGAATTTCCGGCACTTTACCTCTAGGTGTCTTCCCCATGTCAGCTTACTATCCATGGTGACTCCTAGATATTTGACCTCTTTGGATAGCTTGAGTGCCTTCCCATTGAGCGTCAGTTGACAGGTTCTATCCCATTTATATTTCCTGGTGAACACCACGACCTCTGTTTTGTCTGGGTTGACCCCAACGTTCGTGCTCCTACACCAGGCTTCTACAATCCGTAAGTCCCCCTGTGTGAGTTCTATGACGGTCTGTAGGAAGAGTCCGCGCCTTATGATCAATATATCATCGGCGTAACCCACTACCTGACATCCCTGCTTACTAAGGTTTGTTAACAGATTGTCCACTACCAGGTACCATAGCAGGGGAGGCATAACTCCCCCTTGCGGGCAGCCAGAGGAGACATCGCCCCTTACTGTAGTGTTGCCTTTGGTCACTTCTAGTTGCCTGTTTCCGAGCATATGGCTCGTCCAGTCTACTAGCATTGTAGGCACTCCAAACCTCATCAGGGCATCCCTAATGACGCCTCTTGAGGTATGATTGAATGCCCCTTCTATGTCCATGAAGGTCCCGAGAGCAAAGCCTCCATTCTCCAACTGGGGCTGAATGAGCTGTATCACCCTTTGCAAGGCTGTCTCCGTGGACATCCTTGCCCTGTATGCGTGTTGACTCGCATGCAGGATCTTGCCTCTTAATGTCACATCTCTGATATATCTATCGATGAGTCTTTCAGAGGTTTTAAGCAAGAAGGAAGTCAAGCTTATAGGGCGGAAATCCTTCGAAGAGGTATATCCGTTTTTTCCTGGTTTCGGTATGAACACCACCCTCGCCCTTTCCCAAGCGGCGGGCACGTGTCTTCTTTCAATGAAATAAATAAATCAAAACTTCCCGCAAATGACGCTTATTCGGTACAAAACTCGACATTTTCGAACAAAAAAAAAATGTATACTGCCAATACAAAGTCAATAGTATTTTAAAGTTATGTTGTTGCCAGGTGTCCAAACTTTCTATGTGACATTTTACATCTGACGATTTCAAAGTAATCTTGTCGGTGGAGCCATCTCTTGAAAACGGCAGAAACTTATTTGTATACCTAATATTTAATTCAAAATCCGCATCTATAATGCATCTCTGGCATCTGATGTATTTTTAAGCTAACTATCTTTCTGTAGGTACGTATAATTTAAGAATGGCTTTCACTCCAAGTCTCAACTTTTACCTATATTTTAATAGGTAATGTTAATTTATAGGTTATATTAATATAGCCTACCTAAAATTCTTTATTAATATAATACATGAAATATCAAATAAAATGATAGGTGTGTATTTTAAATGTTTATTTATTTTATTTATTTAAAAAAGGGAACAATTTTTTAATTTCAGCTTCATTATAAAATAACAACAACATTTTCATTATTTTATATTAAAGAAAAAGTATGTGCAATGTTTCACCGTAGACTTTTATTTTTCATTGCCTGGAAGAATTTGAGGGAAATCTATTTTTTAAGACTTTTATACAGTATTTGTAAGCTACGTAGGATTAATCTAAAAATGTTATCTATCTCAACCTATCATTTTATTTGATGTTTCATGTATTATATTAATAAAGAATTTTAGGTAGGCTATATTAATATAACCTATAAATTAACATTACCTATTCAAATATAGGTAAAAGTTGAGACTTGGAGTGAAAAGCACCCTTAAATTATACCTCATCAATACGATACATGAAATATCAAATAAAATAACCCTGATTAAAATGTCCGTTAAGGTTTGGAATGAATCGGAACGGTTTTTTTTCCGATCCTCTCAGATCCATTAAGGACGCTTCCGAACCTATGTGGAGTGAAATATCCGGAAAATGGTGAACCTTTCCGAATCTTGTTAAAAATAGATTTTTACTTTCAGTGCTATGAATCGCCGAATTACGAAAGTCTTTTGTCTACATTAATTTTTTAAACGATTTATTTCTCTATTTAAAAATTGTAAACTTATCCGATCCATTCAGTTCCTTTCCAAAATATTTAAGATGAAAATAATTTCAATATACTCTTTAGAATAACAAAGATTTGAATGAAATACGTTGATTAGAGCAAGAATAAACAAATTTATAGATTTTCTGAACCTTTCCGATTTCATGCGACCCTTGAAAAATTAACCTATAATGTGATCCTTAACGATCTTTTATGAAATTTTATCTATTATTATAAAGATAGAAGAGATGCTGATAGAAAAATAAAATACATAAAAATGCATAAGGAATCATTGAGAAAGCAAGTATAGCATAATATCAGTTTGTTAGATTTTTTTTAAACCTTTATGAACCATTACGAAAGTTTCTGGATTGCCATGAACTTTTACGAACTATACCGAAATCGATCGAATATCAATAAACCTTTATGAACCATTACGAAAGTTTCTGGATTGTTATGAACCTATACAAACTATACCGAAATCGATCGAATATCAATAAAGTTTTTCCCTTTGTCATAATATATAATTAATTCTAATAAGATTATAGTTTATATACACTGAAAAAACTCTGGCACACAAGACGTTCCAAAACGAAAACAGAAGTCGACCCGATGATTGCGTATGTCTGTTGTTCCTGCTAAGGGAGCTCTCACGTCCCTGTCGGGGTAAGAGACGTGCCGAGATGAGTGCGCCACACGGCGGTTGAGCAGACGCCCTGGAAAAGGGACGATAGTGGTCCCTTGCCGTACAACAGACTTGCCGCACGGGACAACAGACGTGCATAACCTTAAGGTGGTTCTCCTTGGACTCCCTAGTCAAAGCAGTGCTAAATGTAGAAATTACATAAAATTTAAAAAAACCATAGTGTAATGTGATTTATTTATTTAAAATGATAGAGATAGTCAATGTATGATAAATAAAGTGTATTTATAACATGACTAAAATAACTTTTTTCACAAAATGGCGATAATTGTAGCCAATTAAAAGAATATTTTGTTTTAACGACGTACATGAATTTATGAACAATTATCTATAACTTTCTCAGTTTTAAATAATTTTTAATTTTTCCTTCGGCAAGTCCCCATGAAATTTCTTAAGGAGTAAATTGAGACCTTGAAAACTAAAATCGGTTGAGAAACAAAAAAGATTCCAGTGATTTATCAACAATTGTTTGTAGTGACGATATCTAGTTTCTAGAAAATCGTCATTTTGTGAAAAAAGTTATTTTAGTCATGTTAAGGGGGCTAGACACTTTTTTTCTCTGAAATAAGAAGTCACATTTTCATACATAAATGTAAACTAATTATTTCATACTTTTTACATATAAAAGTGGGTATATTTACCTTACCTTAAAACTTTCTCCGATGGGCCTTTTATATGGTCCAGAACCATAGTCATCGATGAAACAAGTTTTTTCACTAACTGTAAGCTTTGAAATTTTCCTGTGGATGGATTGACTCCAGATTTGAACTAAATTACTCCTGAATAGTATAATTCTCATATGAGTGTAGGGATTTAGGATTAAATGTCAGAAAAAATTTTTACATCAGAAAAATTATGAAAAAATATCAAAAAATTTAAAAAAATTAAAAAAAAACTCTTGAAAAACAGCACAATTTTTTTTTTCTCATTAGATCAAAAATCCCTATACTCATATGAGAATTATACTATTCAGGAGTAATTTAGTTCAAATCTGGAGTCAATCCATCCACAGGAAAATTTCAAAGCTTATGGTTAGTGAAAAAACTTGTTTCATCGATGACTATGGTTCTGGACCATATAAAAGGCCCATCGGAGAAAGTTTTAAGGTAAGGTAATATACCCACTTTTATATGTAAAAAGTATGAAATAATTAGTTTACATTTATGTATTAAAATGTGACTTCTTATTTCAGAGAAAAAAGGTGTCTAGCCCCCTTAAATAAGCATTATTTATAATACATGGATTATCTCTATCATTTTAAATAAATAAATCACATTACAACTATGGTTTTTTTAAATTTTAGGTAACTTCTACATTTAGCACTGCTTTGACTAGGGAGTCCAAGGAGAACTACCTTAAGACGACCTCCGCAAAGGAATAAAGACGTCTCTCGTGCCAGAGTTTTTTCAGTGTATAAAATGCAGATAATAACACATAAAGTATTTTTTTTTTATTTAAAACTTTATTATTGAACTTCAAAATTATTTTGCATAATCCGTGTCTTGACGATGCACTACATGCTGTATCGAATCACGCTCGACGTCACCTGTCGTGATCTACGAATCATGGTGTAGACCTTTTTTTAATCATTAGCCCTGAAGAAGGTACTTACTTCAGTACCGAAACGTCGGCCTAATAAACAAAGTTTTATTATTACTCATGGTTCCTCGTTGATCGACCTATTCACTCCATCCTATATTTTGCATAACACCAACATACTTTACGATTCTTAATAAATATTGGAATAAATATTAATAATCTTTGGCATTTGTTCCGAACGATTCCACGGTTACTAAGAGCCAGAAACATGATGGTTCACCAAAGTCCTGAATTGATCCTAATGATTCATTATACTTCAACAAGGTTCGGAACCTACTAATAGCCAGGAACATGATGGTTCACCAAAGTCCTGAATTGATTGTAATCATTAATTATACTTCAACAATGTTCGGAACGAACCAGCCGATCCTGAATAAATATACCAAATTATTTCGAAACAAATCTTAATATATCGGAAAGGTTCTAAAGAGATCATCAAAATTCATTACAGTTTACCTCCATATCATACAAGTTACGAAATTATAACTCTGATGCCAACACCCGTTTTAGAGTAATGACTAAGGCGCTGGACTAGTAAGCTGAGGACTCCGGTTCGAATCCCGATGACATCGAAAATTTTTTAATTACTTTATTTACAATTTCAGGCTTTCTATAATTTAATATTCTTATACATTATGTTATAAATTAAAAATAATTAATTTCAAACACAATATATCAATTATTAATAAACATTTAAATAAACATTAAATTGGGCATGACGTTAATATTTCCATAATTAAGCGCGAAAATCAGGATAATTTTTTTTTCTGTATCCCTAATATTATTTATTAACAACTATTATTTATTAATAAATAAGTATTTATAATTTATTATTTATTAATAAATAATCGTTATTAATATCAATATAAATTTAAGTTAAACAAATAACGATTTTTTTTCGTGAGAAATTAATTAACAATACTAAATAAATGTTCATATAGGTTTCCCTACACAGGATTTATTTCATGACAGTTCCGAACGGTTCCACGGTTAATAATAGCCAGAAACATGATGGTTCATTAATTGGAGTCGGAAAGCGCCGCACCTCGCCAACTCGGATTCCGGACTCTCTGGGTACGGAAACACGAACTGGCTCGACTCGAGTCGCGGAGAGTGCGTGCAGTACGCGTCTCTTACTCAGCGCGCTCTATTGAATTCGATTCCGAACGCATCGGCTTCGCGCAATTTGAAGCTAGTAATCAATCGACCAGAGTATCCGATCTATTTCATTACGTTTAATTATGAAATGCGTGTGCTCCAATTCCGAACTACCCGGGGACTGATTATCCCCGACTGAATCCGCACTGATTAAAAAGAGCTGATCCAAATCGACTTTTTTCAGTGCATAGATATTAGGCTTTGCCACTGATGTTGATGGTTTATCGGGCTTAATCCATGACTTTCTGCGCTTCGGATTGTCATAATGGATCCACTTTTCATCACCGGTAATAATTCGATGCAAAAAACATTTTCTTTTCTGCCGTTGGAGCAGCAGTTTGCACGTGAAAAAACGTTTCTCAATATCCCTTGATTTCAATTCACGTGGGACCCAATGTCCTTCCTTCTGGATCATGCCCAAACTTTTAAGACGTTTTCCCACTGTTGATGAGTCAACTCCCAATAACGTAGACAATTCTT
Source organism: Torymus aiolomorphi (assembly GCA_036365515.1). Lineage (NCBI taxonomy): Eukaryota > Metazoa > Arthropoda > Insecta > Hymenoptera > Torymidae > Torymus > Torymus aiolomorphi. The sequence goes on from CM070877.1 coordinate 107,082,916, forward strand.
TAAGTGTTTGACATGAGTCTTCATTGAGCAATACCTCCAAATCATTATCTTCAAATTTTTTTGGCTGACCAGGTCGCTCCTTGTCATCTAAGTCGAAATCACCAGCTTTAAAACGTGGAAACCACTTCCGACACGTTTGCTCAGTTAGAGCATGTCCACTTTAGTGGAGTCTGTACACTTCCACTAAAATACGATGAGCTCCAGCTGCACTTTTGTTCTTATTAAAGTAATAAAGCAAAACTCCCAGCAAAAACACTTTATTCGGCACAAATTTTAACATCTTCAATAAATTATAAAGTGTTGTTATTTATGATTTGAAAAAAGGTTATGTACGGCAACTGGCGTCCTATGATAGCTGTTTACGATATATACATTACTGTAGGTAACAACGAAATAGTGTACTATTTGTGCCATCTCTTGTAAAACGCTACGAATTAATTCCAACACCCAATATTTCCCAAACTGCTTGAATACCGGCTCCCGTCACGGGGATCACTTGTTTGTACCTAAAAACTACCAATACATCCAAACAACACGATTTGGAAGTGTAAACCCTGTTTCAATCATTAAAAAACGCCTTTTTTCCGTCATTTGAACGATTTTTCGTCATTTAGGATCGATTTTCATGTTGCCAATTTTTTTACAAGTCTATGGCAACATCTTGAAGAGATTTTTCTTAGTTTCGGTTATGCTTCTTCCTCGCACTACACGCGAATGTAGATAACACAAACTTAGCTAGAGCCTACGCCTTAGTTAAAATACACAAAGAAGGTAACCCAATCCGCATTATCGTGTCAGATGTTGGTAGCCCCACCTATGCCTTTGACAAGAGTTTATCATTACTTTTTAACAAACATTTTCCACACCCACATTCCTCCATTAAGAACAGTTTCGAATTAAAACAGATAATAGACAATATACATGCTCCTGACGACTTCGAGTTATCTTCCTTTCACGTTGTCTCACTCTTCACAAACATTCCAACTGATCTTATTCTCTTAGCTATCTCTAAAAAATGGAAATACTTTGAGAACAAGATTAACCTTTCAAAAATAGAATCCATTAATGGCATCAAAATTTTGTTAGACTCCACATACTTACAATTTAACGACATAAACAAGTGCCCATGGTTTGCTGACATTACGCTAGTCTCTAGAGAACACATGTTTACGAAAATATAAGATCGAATTGTTACTATACAGAAGGTATGTAGACGATTGTATCCTATTAACAAAAAAAGATAAAACACACTGAGAAAAGTGATTCCTTGCTACAAAGAAATAATTCATTTATGACCCGAAAAACTTATATGTTTGGTACAAATTCCCCATTCATTAACAGTTAAGAAATATGACTTTCCGAGATGTAGCTAAAAAGGTAGGTTAAGCACGTTGCAATCACGATTAGTATTGAATTCTTCGTACTTTATTTAGTTGTATATATTTGAACTGGAATGTATTCTATAAAACAATTTTATTTTGCATTCACAAGTTATGTGATTCACCTGAGGTACGAGTAACATATTATGTAGAAGTACTGTAGAGCACTACACCAGTGCAGCGGTAGTATATGGATTTCAAATAACCATTTCTTAACTGTTGATGAATATTCAATTGACTATATCCCAAATGAATATTTCTTAACAGTTAATGAATGTCATTTGGCACAAAGAGTCACTTTTCTCAGTGCACAAGAGATCTTTAATACGTTTAACAGCTTCAACCGACATCTACAGTTTACAACAGAACACGAGCAGAACAATAGTATTAGCTTTTTAGACCTTAAACTGATGAGAATCACGAATAATACAATCATTACTAACTGGTACAGGAAAAATACAGCTTCAGGACGATACATTAACTACTACTCCCACCATCCACATCCACAGAAAATTGCAATCATTTATAATCTGGTGGACAAATCCATCAAAATTTCACATCCTAAGTTTCACCAAGAGAATCTCCCAATTGCAACACACTATCTTCTGTGCAATAACTACCCCTTAAAAATAATAAAGAAATACATCAAAAAGAGACTCGAAGTCATAAAAAATAACAATTTACAAAAGCAATAAAAACCGTGCCATATACCTTAAACCAAAAATCATACTTCCATACATAAAACAAATAATTCCCAAAATTAATCGCATTCTTCACGCACACAACATAATCACAATAAATCGAACTATAAATAAATTCAATAGCATGATTACACTAGGGAAGGACCATCTCAATAAGCTCAATACGAACGGCATTGTTTACAAAATCGACTGCTGAGATTGTATTTCAACATACATAGGCATGAGCAAAAGAAAAATAAACATACGGACTAAAGAACATATTAGAGCCTTAAGAAATTGCTAGCACAACTCTGCACTCGCGGCACACATGGAGGAGACAGAACATAGTATCGACTTCGATAGAATTCAAATCCTTGACAAAGAAAAGAATGTCTTCAAACGATCTTCTTCGGAAATACTTAACATCTACTACCACGACTACTCTTAAATGCAACGAAGATACCAATTTTCTAAAAAATTCCTACAAAAAAACTCTTGGTCTCATAAAAAAAGATTGCATTGCGACATAAAACTTGTGCGTTTTTATTTTACTCTGTTGCTACCATCTTTTATCTCTAATACAGTGTTTGCGCTGGCATGGTAGGATTAGGATGGCATGCCAATGAAGAGATGGTTCGCGTGTCGTACTAATATCTACGAACGTGCGGACCCCCCTCTCCCACCCATTGGATACATGCTCTCCTGGTCTGTTTGTGTCAGCGCGACACATGTTTCTCCCACTTCTTTCCTTTCCACCTCCACTCCCTTTGATGTATGTATTTGCACGAACTTCTCCAAAACTATATATATCTCTCCAGTGCTATTCGATCGTGTAAAAGCACAGCCCTAACATAGCAATGTGCGTAGTACAGCTGGACATACGTAAGTTTTCGCTCTTTTATCATATTTCGACAAATCTTCATACTAACATTGATTAATAATAATCTTTTCATTAGCATTTCGGTCGGTCTCGTGTCCGGTAAAAATGTCTAACAATAAAATTAAAATTCGACGAACCATGTAGTAATATCGTATGTTTAATGGTAGTTATTATATATTGTACATCTTCAAACGTCCATATGTCTTAAAAAACATTAACTAACATCTTTTTATAATATATTGTAGCCCTGAAGAGGGGAGTCACAAACACTCCTGAAACGTCGGCTTTAATAAACTAGGTATTCAAATCTAGTTCGACTGAGGTCCAATTATTATCTTTAACTAAAAGTTGTTTATGTTTATTTTAGACAGCCGCTCCGTTTCAGCTCCGCCAGCTTTCCAGCTGCGCTCCTCAGCTACTGGCCGTAGCTGTTCCGTTTACTGCTCCCCTTTTTACTCCTCAAAAATAAAGAATTTTTCTCTATTCCTCGGGCGAAAGTACGCGTTTTTGCCGTTTGTTTACACTAGAAGAAGAAGCACTTTTGCCCACTGCGTGCGTCACTTGTTTCACGCGCGACCGAAAGCTCTGTGAGCAATGTTTTGAATAGCCTAACCCCATATACGATACAGCGGATTATGACTTTGCCGCTCGGAAGTCGCGAAAGTGTGCGACTTCGACGCGGAACTGTCTCGCATCGGGAGCGTCGTGGTACTCTCAAGAAGGATGGTCTACTATGAATTCATTTTTATTGCTTCCTCATAGAGGAAGCTTTGTAATAGTAAAATTTTAATTTTCTTTAAATTACTCTAGAAACATGAATAAAGGTGTTAGAAGTTTGTGTCACATGATTTTAGAAAATGTCTGTATGGATGTGTGTGTGTGTGTGTGTGTGTGTGTGTGTGTGTGTGTGTGCGCGTGCGTGCGTGCGTCCGTGTGTGTGTGTGTGTGTGTGTGTGTGTGTGTGTGTGTGTGTATACCGCTTTATTTTCGGATCTACGAGGTCGATTTTAACTGGACGGGTCTCATTTTTTTTGTTTTTTGATTCCGAATTCGGGAAAAAAATAATTTTGTACGACTAACTAATTCGTTTTTGTTTTATGTCGAATTTTTCATTTCCGACAAATTTATTTTTGATTTTTTTTAATGATTGGATTTAAATTTTATAATCGGATCGGTAGCGTTCCAAAGAGCATAAAAAAACCTATATTTAAAAAAAAAATTTCTCTACCTATCACAGTTATTTTGTTATTAACAAAAACGTGTTTTTTTTTTTAAATGATTATAACTCCCAAACTAAATGGTCAATTTTTTTGAGAAAAATCATGATAATGGAGATTATGAATAGCTATAATCTGTATAAAATTGAATCTATTCTGTTGGTTAGTTTTTGAGAAAAAAATTAAAAAATGAAAAAACGTGTTTTAGGTGGCGACAATTTACGGGAGTAAAATTGTGTTAATCGCTTCAAAATTCCTTGTAGAGGTAGATTTTTGGTTGTCACCTGCACCTTTCTTTGGGATAGATGATTGGTTCATAAATTTCAGAGATTTTTGAGGTTAACATTTTTGTAACCTCTTTTTCGAATCGTAATTTCTCGAGAACGGCTGTATGTATCAGAATGGGATAGGGAGCATTTAAAAGATTATTAAAATACCTATATTTTCTAAAAAAAAAAGTTTCTAGCTATCACGGTTCTTTGGTTATTAACAAAAACGTAAAACATGAGAAATGAAAAAAATGAGTTTTGTACGTATGTCCAACGATTCCGGAGGGAAAATTGTCGTAATTTCTTCAAAATTCCTTGTGGAGGTAGATTTTGGATAGCTCTTGGTCCAGTTCTTTGGGCAAAATAATTGGTCCATAAATTTCAGAGATATTTGAGGTTAAAATTTTTTAAACTTTTTTTTAAATCGTAATTTCTCGAGAACGGTTCTATGAATCAGCTACAGATTTCTAGACAATTTTGTATGTGATATAGATATTATGTATGTGAATTTTCGTCAAGATCGTACGATTACTTTTTGATATTCAAAATTTTCCTATTTTATAAAGTTATTTTATTTGTCGCCTGATAACTAGAGAAAACTTGTTTTAATTTTTTTTTAATTTGACGGAGATGTAGAGTGTATATTATTTATTATATGCGTTTTTAGAGTAGAAGAATTCGTTTATGAATTTCAGAGATATTCGAGGTTAAAACTGATTTAGCCTTCTTTTAAAATCGTAATTTTTTGGATATATCTATACTAGAAAATGGAAATAACGCGTACTATGCGTGCGTGTTGTTCACTTGCTTTTGTTTTTTATTGAGGGTAATTTACAGCGCGATCAAGTTTTAACCACTTATTATACTCATTGAAGAATATATTTGGTTGAAATTAATTTGAGGTTTAAAATAAAACTAATTGAACATGTGATAATATTTTGAAAAAATTGATTTATAAAAATATCCGGTTGTCGCACGAGAAAAAGAGTAACAAGAATGAATTTTCGAAAAATATGTATTAATTTATTACGAATATTCATAAAGAAAATTGGGTATGATACAATTAATTATTGTTATAAAAAATAAAAAAAAAATGAATAAATACATTATTTTGAGGAAGCTAAGTGCCAATGTATTGGCAGCGGTTTTTAGGCCGTTGTTATTTGTACGTCAGATCGCTGTGGATAGGTATACCTATATATACTGTCACGGGGATTTTCAGGCTAAGGCACGTTTCTCCTGCGTACCTTAGCGGTTTAATTCCGTATCTCTCGGTTCAACTCCCGGAGATTGAGTAGCCAGATTAGGTAACAGACACTACAACGTCGTGCAATGTTAACCTAAACTGGTGACTTACCGTGCAACACGCAAGTCGAAGACTTGCGCTTTGTTTCTCACCAGTGACTCGAACTCTCCTCTCGTTCACTGGTTCGTGTGCCGGCTGCTCAGATGAAAAGATACGTTTTCTCTTACGTAACGACCGCGGAGGCGGCGGGGAGCGGGGAATGACTAAGGTCGCGAAATAATAACTCGAGTGATTAAAGTTAATAACAAAAGACTAAGGTTTATTAAATAAAAGAGGTTATGGTTTGATAATAAATCAAATATAAAAGAATTGAATTTAAGTTCGCGTCTTCTCTATCTAAATGGTGCGCCAGCACGTTACCTTTGACGTCAGCTGCCGCGGAGACTGACGTCACGCTCGCGGTAAATTACGCCGCGCACGTGAGGTATAATACGCCTCACGTGAGCGGTACTCTACGTGCGTGCTCACCGAGTAATGCGACGAGGTGTGAGAGCAGTCGCGATCGCCGCGCGATGCACACAAGTATAAGTGTGAGAGAGAGGGTAGACGGCGGTTTTACATGTGTGCGCACCTGTTGTGCGCACTCACCGGCTTTGAAAAAGCCGGTGGTTTGACCTCACGTTTGACCTTGATGAAGTGCGAACCCGATGCCTACACTCTCTCCTCGCACTTGCTCTCACCGCACGAGAACGCCTACTCGGAGCCGATGTCCAGGTACGACGAGCCTGGACAAACGGTTACGCGGAGCTAATACGCGGCGCGGAAGAATGCGTGCACGTTTACCTTTTCTATCGAAAACTATAGCGCAGTCTATTTGGACTAGCAGCGAGCTCTCCCCTCTGTAGCAGCGGTTTGGCCGGTTCAGCTGTCTCGTAGCCGAGATTTCGCGACGATGAAGACTGTGCGGCAGGTTGATCCTGCCTGTTGCACGAATACTTGAAATCTCCTCGTCTAGCGACACAAGTGTTCCTCGGCGAAAGATAAAAGCTTGCGGAAGGCTTCTGCGTACACGACACTATCACTCGAAACTTTTTGAGAGGTGAAACTAATACTTTCTTCTTAATCAAGAAATAAGAGCGGAGCGTACTCGGGTGCGTGTTCTTTCTCTTTTCCGTCAACTATATGATGGCCGTCGCCGGCTCGCCGCGTCTGCTAGTCATCACGTCGATGCAGCTCAGATTCTGCATCGACGCGCCATCTCGCGTTCGCGCGCATGAGTTACTTCAATTACGGCTTATCCGCGACGTCGGTACGGCAGGCCGTGACAATAAGTAAAATCTAACCTTCAATTTTCTTTAGTCGAAGAATTGACGCTTGACTAAAGAAAAAATAGGCAAGGATTGACGTTTGACTAAAGAAATAATAGTCCCTTCCATATCAGACTCTCAAAACAGTGGTTTTTACATGTTTCTATGTGGGTTATAGGGTATTTGTACGACAGATCTGCCGTACAAATAACAACGCCGTTTTATTTATTTGGAAATATCCTCTCTCTCTCTCTCTCTCTCTCTCTCTCTCTCTCTCTCTCTCTCTCTCTCTCTCTCTTGCTCCCTATCTCTCTTTATCTCTCTCTATTTTAGCCTATTGGCGGAACATTATGATATTCGTATAAGTATTTTTATATATATCTTAGTTACCACATGTTCTCTTATTTATTATTTCAAAGATTATCTTTTGCTTCCTCCTAGAGGAAGCTTTGTGATAGTAAAAAAAAAGTTTATGAGACAATGTGTTAGAAATGTTATTTAGCAAATTTGGAATCGAAATACACTATTTTTAGAAAATGTCCGTATGTATGTGTGTGTGTGTGTGTGTGTGTGTGTGTGTGTGTGTGTGTGTGTGTGTGTGTGTCTGTGTGTGTGTGTGTGTGTGTGTGTGTGTATGTGTGTCTGTGTGTGTGTGTGTGTGTGTGTGTGTGTGTGTGTGTGTGTGTGTGTGCATGTATGTCCGTATATGCTGATATCTCATGATCTACTCGACCGATTTTAACGGGAGAGTGATCATTTTTTTAGATTTTGCTTCCACAATTGGGGCCAATATTCTATTTTTGTAAAATTTAATTTTTTTTTTTATAGCCATTTTTTAATTTTCAAAATTTTTATTTTCGATTTTTTTAATATTTAGAACAAATATTGTTTATATATCATGAATTCCCTGTATGTAGGATAAAATTATCTACAATTTAAAAAAAAAAAAGTCGGTAGCTATATTTCGTCATAAGTTATTGATGAAAACTTTATTTTTTGTAAATAGGTTATATTTCGAAATTAAAAAAAGATATTAATATGAATATTTTTTTGGTTATAAAGGATATTAAGTACTATAACTTACTAAATTTTTATGTTTTTTTATTCATTATTTTTTGAGAAAAAAAAATAATATATAAAAAAAGTGATTTTTTTGTCGTTCAATAACTATAATAAAATTGGCTTAATCACTTTGAAATTCTTTGTAGGGGTAGATTTTGTATACCAATCGAGTGAGTTCTTTGGGCAAAAGGATTGAGCCATAAATTTCGGAGATATTTGAGGTTAAAATTTTTTTCAATTTTTTTTTTTAATCGTAATTTCTCGAGAACGGCTCTATGTATCTAAACGGGGTGTGTGGCATTCGAAAGAGAATTAAATTACCTGTAGTTTCTAAAAAAAATTAATTCTCTAGCTATCACGGTTCTTTTGTTATTAACAAAAACGTAAAAATTGAAAAATGAAAAAAATGAGTTTTATATGTTCAACTGTTACAAGAGTAAAATTGTCTTATTCACTTCAAACTTCATTGTAGAGGTATGTTATTGATAGTTCTCGGATGAGTTCTTTTGGCAAAATGATTGGTTCATAAATTTCAGAGATGAGGTTAAAATTTTTCTAGACATTTTTAAAATGTATTTTTTGAGGATGGCTCTGTGTATCTGAATGAGATGAGTAGCATTTGAAAGAGAATTAAAATATTTATATTTTCTAAAAAGAAAAATTTTTTAGTTATCACGGTTTTTTATTATTAACAAAAATGTAAAACTTGAAAAATTGAAAAATGAAAAAAAAAATCTGTCTTTATCAAATTTCTTAAAATACATCCCCTCACATTATAACAGCCTTTCCATATAACGCATTCAATATAACACGTTCAATGTTCAACGTAACACGAAAAGAAATTTGTTGTCCGGCATCTACCAATTTCATACTCAGTGGTAGTGGTGCAGAATGGGTACATTTCTACCACTGACTATGAATTCGATAGAATCGGACAGCAAAATATTAAATAAAATGAATATATTGAACTAGCATATGAATAATATTTATATAGAAACATTTATTTATAAAATCCGAGTCAAAGATTTTCTATGAGAAGTCGATCGAATCATCAAACCATAGTTATTAAAAGACGATGATCTTGTACGAGATGTAGAATCATTCTCTGGATATTAAAAGAAACAAGCTTACTCTCTAGCACGACACTAGACGAATCCACAACCTTCGATGTTATTTATTTTATAGTTTAAAAATATGAATTTTTCTTATGAAATTTTTTGTAATCAATCTCAAAATGTAATAATAGCAAAATATTAAATAAAATGAATATATTGAACTAACATGTGAATAATATTTATATAAAAAAATTTATTTATAAAATCCGAATAAAAAATTTTTTATGGAATAATATATAATTATATTATAATTTTTACAGAAATATAATAGAAAATAAAATTGCTTTACTGTATTGCATGCTGTGCCGCATGTGCGTTATGTCTCCCATACAATAATTTTTCTTGTAAACACAATCAAAGAACAACTTTAGAATATTTTTTTTATTTCGAATCAATGTACGACGAGAAGCCGTTAATAGTGGACTTGAAGAAGAAAAATTTGATGAAGAATAGAACTTGAAGAAGATTGTTTTCGATTCATATAAGAATTAAAATCACAAACAAATAATTTACAAATGGAACCTCAATGAATAGCCATGAAAAAATTACAAGTTAATATTTTCCATAAAATATTTCCAATTTTTTTCGTGGAAAATTTATTTTTCGAATTTTAATTTAATAAAAGGAATCAAAAAGTTAGTTTGAGGAAGCTACGTGCCAATGAATTGGCAGCGGTTTTTAGTTTTCTTTTGCATTGTTATGTTTTTAATAAATCTTTTATATCTCTTATGTATTTTACGACATAATGAACTAAATTATTATTGTATTCTATTGTAATTGACTGAAATTTATAATTTTATATCTTTTAATGTATTTTCTAATTTTTGCCGAAAAGGCAGAATAAAGATTTATCTATTTATTTATCTATCTCTTTATCCCTCTTTCTCTTGACTCACATGAGTATGTAACAATCTGCTTGTTCATGTATTTTCGATGCCCGCCCCAACCAGCAGCACTCGCTACGCTCGTGCTGCAAATGTTGGGCGGGCATCGAATACACATAAACGCGCGCGTCGGGAAAAACCAATAGTGACAGGTAAAATAAAATTGAAAAATATAACCTGCAAACTACAAGAACGACGTTAAGTCGCTAACGCTATCAAAGCATAGGGCGAAAGTAAAAACATGGCTGCGCAGAGTTTATGTCACCAGGAAAGACGATGATTTTCGACTTTTCTAGACTGATTAAATTAACGTAGTTTCGCCCGGGAATAGAGAAAAATACTATTTCATACACGGGGGTTAAATGGAACTTCTGCATGCACGTGATATGACGGCCTCGGCTTCGCCTCGGTCGTCATATCACGTGTCTGCGAAAGTTCCATTTTCCCCCCTTGTAAGAAAATCTACTATTTAGCCGCTCCCGTCACGGCTCCCCTTCCGCTTCCCGACTGGTTTCCAACCGCTCCCTGTCCGCTCTCCGGCCGCATCTCAGACTGCGGAAAGAGCCGGACAGTCAGCGACAGAGACAGAGAGTGATAAAGTCAGCGACAAAGATACAGAATGATATAGTGATTGACAGAGAGATAGAGAAAGAGACAGAAACAGAGAGATAGAGCCAAGAAAAGACAGGTAGAGACAGAGGCGGAGAGACAGGAAAGGAAATAGAATGACAGCTAGAGCGGCAGAGACGAAGAGGCAATGAAAGGTAGAAAGAAAGAAAAAGACAGAGAGGAAGAGACAAGCATTCAGTGACAGCGTCAAAGAGATAGAGTCAGAGACGCAGAGAAAAGTGATATACGAAGGTAATAGGAGCTGAGAGCAGATACAAAGAGATAGAGACATAGAGTCAGATACACAGAGACCTAGACGGAGAATGGAAAACAGAATCGAAATGTCAGAGATCGTAACAAGGAAACAAGGCCAGAGAGATAGAGATAAAAAGACAGAGATATAGGGGCAGAGGTATAGATAGAGACACAGAGTCAGATACACAGAGACGTAGACGGAAAATGGGAAAAAGAATCGAGAAGTCAGAGATCGTGACAAGGAGACAAGGCCAAAGAGATAGAGATAGAAAGGCAGAGATATACGGGCAGAGGTATACAGCCAGAGTCAAAGAGATAGGGACAAAGACTTGGCGAGGTTTGCACAACGGTGCTTTAGTATACTTTGATATAGATACAATAAAAAAAATTGGAATTTATTGAGGTAAGACCATGAGGTAGGACAAAGACAAAACGTCAGAGCTAGAGAGACATCGATAGAAAGATCAAGACAAAGGGACATATGAGGAAAGGCAGAAACAGCGACGAGGAGAAAGAGACAGAAGTAGAGACAGTGACAGAGAAATAGAGCTGGAGACAGCAACGCAGAGATAGAAATATACACAGAGACAGTAAAATAGATAAATGAAAGACAGAGGGATAAGGACAGACAAAGTTAGTTAGACAGATATAGAAATAAGGGTAAACATAGAGAGGTAGAGACTAGGATACATAGACAGAGATAGGGACAGACAAATAAGCACATAAACAGACATAGAGGCAGAGACTGAGACCGAGCGAGAGCGACAGAGACCGAGAGACAAAGAAAGGTAAAAAAAGAGACATAGACAGAGAGGAAGATCTAAGGAGTCAGACAGCGACTCAAAGTCGAAATCAAAAACGCAGAAATAAAGTGACATAAACCAAGAGGTAGTCACTGAGAGCAGATACAAGGAGATGGAGACAGAGAGTCAGATATAAAGAGATGTAGATGGAGAGTGGCAGACAAACGAAAAATCATGGATAGTGATATGGAGACCAGGCCAGAGAGACAGAGATAGAAAGGCATATATACAGACAGAAACAGAGAGATAGTGGCAAAGGCTTGGCAAAGTTCGCACAACGGTGCCAAAGTATTCATTGATCGTGATACAATAAAAAGAAATTTATATTTATTGAGGAAAGATCATGAGGTGAGACAGAGACAACACGTTAGAGCCAGAGTGACAGTGATCGGAAGGTCAAGAGGAAAAGACATAGACAAAGAGATATAAACAGAGACAAGGAGGAAGAGACAGATAGAGAGACAGTGACACACGAAGAGATATGGACATGGAGATAGAGCGAGAGAGAGAGAGGGAGGGAGGGAGGGAGCGGTTTCTCACATTTCCTGCAACGAGGATACCAGTTAAGCAAGAAGCGATTAGGAGAAAAAAAAAGAAACGACTGACTAGAATATTGATTATTATATTAATAACTTTCTATACTGCACTTTATACATATTATTAAGAAAACGTGCATCCGAGAGAAAGTGTTGGAAGCATGTATGTTTACTGTTTATATTATATTATACAGACATTCGCTGCCCTTCATACAATTAAGACGACACAGGACAAACAAAATCGAGTCGGCCTATTATTTCTCGTGGTGCCATCCCACGGTAGAGCCAGTAGCAAAGAGCCGAAGGCGGGATTCGAATCCAAGAACTGCTGGATACTAGTCGCGCATCCAACTGACTGAGCCATCGAACCTTGCAATATATAGCGCCTACACGGGTTCTCTTCCGCTTCTAACAGTGCACCCTCTGGCAGGGCCTGAGTGCGTGCGTTTTGCCGTTGGGCCAGGCTAGCATAAGCTATTGAATGGAAGGAATGTGCGACGTTGTATATTAATAAAACTTATTTGGTGCGAAAAATCTCGGTCTTTCGTTTCTTTACCCTATACCTCTGGCATTTTTAAACATTTTTAATTTTTTACAAACAAATCAATGCCAAAAATGATGCATTTTTTAAATTTAATTCGTTTGTAGCAACATTTTTTGATTAATATATAGAGCAAATAACAGTTCTTCACGTTCTCCGGTCCGCTGAATTCAAATCTGCACTCAGAATTTTTAAATTCAAAATGGCGAACAAATCGTAACTTCCTGAATTGTGTGACTGAAAAGGTTAATCTCAAAATCGAAGAATGTAATAAGAATAAAAGTAATTTGCATTAAATCAATTCACGAGTTTGGTAAGCGAATGTTTAAATATTAAACAAGACAAGAGTATAAGCAAATACCGGAAATTTGTAAAAACAGCGACATGGTGCACGAGCAGCGTAGAGCGACCGTGTAGTGGCATCGCGCCGGAGTGGCGGAGGAAGCCTGCACCGAACGATGACTCCAGGGCTCCACTCACTCACTCAAGCAGTTGCAAGCCTCGAAGCAATCACTTCGGACACTGCCCCTCTAGGATTGTGATATGAACAAGAAATTAGAGTCATCTACGTATTTACATTATTCTCGATTGAAACCGTAACAAACTGGTGCTCCGGATAAGGAAACGTCCTTTTTTTTACAAAAACAAATCTTGAATTGTGCGAACTGCGAGGCTAGAAACTCTTCAAAAATTTGTCAGATAAATAAAGTAAATAATCAGAGCGGTTGTGATTTTAAACCATTTGTTCCCATCTATGCCACTAAATATTTTTAATTTCTGCAAGTCTGTATATTTTTAAATTTTAATATTAAATTTTTTTTATAATAGTATTAATTGAACATCATACCTTTTTTTACAGTTGCAACTAAACAGCATTATCCTTTGTTTCTCCTTCGAGTGATTATATATTGTTGGGTATGTACTGACAAATTAACTATTGTTTTTAAAATCTCTTCAAAAGATCGTACATTTTCTTCATGGTCTGAGAATAATATTACTGCAAAATAACTTTTTACATAAATTTCAAATAAATATTTCTTTATTTAATAAATATTATAAAAACATTAATTTCGATCTAATTTTACAAAACTATAGTAGTATATACTCTTATACATTTGCTTATTTAATTAGTCATTTATGTATGGTATTTTCTTGACCTGTTGAATGTTTTTCAATGTTTGCGCTTCTAAGTACTGATGACATTTTCCATAAATCTACTTCATACCCACCAGTAATATTTTTTGATAATTCTATGAAGTTGACTTTAAGCAAGTATCAATTTAATGATAATTGCTATTTTCTCTTTATCATATTTTCCTCATAGGATTAACACTTTTTCTTCTACTTAGCTAGTTTCAAGCTTTCAAAAATTTTATTACATCTCAAATGCATGCACATATCTGTGATAAAAGTAATTACATACGTATCTTTATCTTTTTGCTTGCTAATACTTTCATAAGCCACAATAAAAGTCACTCGGGGATCAACATTGAGCATTGCATATATCCATAAATTCTGCAAATTAAGTATAAAAAAATGTAATAGAAGAAAAACAATGTCATATAAACCTATTAAATTGTCTTACACTTTGATCTCTATTAAATATTACTTTATCCATAGCTATAAGGTCTGCATAACATTCTCTTATAGTCCTTTTAATATTGTCCCAGTATATGAACGGCTTCTGATTGAAAGTCTACAAGAATAATAATTACAATTAATCTTACATTGTAAATCATATTTATTATAAATTAAACAAATTCACAAACAAACACTTGTATCTAGTAAATTTACTCAGAATTTTTTTAATAAAAAAGAGAATTTTTATAATTTGAACTTATGTCAATTTGGTGGGATAGCAGATTGGTACTTTATAACATTAATACTTGAGAGGATAAAACCCGGACGAAAATCGAATTGCAACTAATAAAAGAACCTTGCGTGATGACCTAGAAATACTATGAGGTGAAATAAAAATTCTATCAAACATTACTGGTTAGTTATCAGTACAGTTTTTTGTGCCTTGCTAAACGTCAGAGATTTTTTTGCAATGCAGACGCCAGCATGGTAAAATTTGGTATATCACTAGTGTAAGTATGTCATATGACTCTATGAATTCTTAAATGTGGATCTAATCAGAGAATTTTTTTTAAACTCAATAAAAAAAAGAAACGGTAATTTTCCAGATTATCGCTTATATCTAATTTATTATTAATCTTAGCACTTACACCCTAGTAGAGCTCGTCCATTTTCCTTCTATTTGTGAAATAATTTTTGGAAAGGTTTTTAGCCATTTTATACACGGAAAAAAATTTCTGGATAAATGAACGCGAGTAAACACACGCGCATTTAGGATGCTAGGATGTTTTTGTGAAGTACTGACAGAAATGTAATGTAAACGTAGAATATGAGTAAAATATCGCACTCCCAAATTTTTTCTAAGAAGCTAGTGAGTTAAGTCGATCTGACGGAGGCGAGGATTAGAAATCAAAAATTCAACGATTTCATTAGAAAAGGCAACGTTTCGTTGGCTTGGTCTGCCAACCTCTTCAGGCTTAAATTATAACGTGTGTTACATAGTACACATGAAGTCGATGTTAACGCAAAACATGAGATTGGTCAGTATTTATAGTATACACAGTAAAGGGTTGGTGTCTGTGTTTACAAACAAAATGCAGATACATATAGAAAGAAAAATCAAACGACAACAAATTTAATTTAAAAGTCTCAATAAAGGAAAATAAGACGTATTTAAAAATTTAACGTCTTCTTTCTTATTTATGTTATTACTGTTGCACTTAATGTGGATCATTTCTGACAATATACGTTTTTTGTAATTAGCTTCCTGATCTAGAATTTTGGTATTGTCCCAGTCAAAATCATGGAGAAATTTATTCCTATGTTGTGGAACTACTGATTCTATGTCGTTATTTTTTTGGTGTTCGTTAATTCTGATTTTTATTGTACGTTTAGTTTCTCCTACATATGACGCAGGACACGATTTACAAAAGAACTTATAAACTACGTTGGTCTTATCCCACTTTTTTGTAGGGTCTTTACCTAATTTTATTACAGAACTTAGATTCTTATTAACAAGAGGCAAAACACGGAAGTTATAAGGTTTGAGAATGGTTACAATTTTTTCAAAAATGTCATTGAACGGTAATGAAATATGGGATACAAATTCGTTTTGTACAATATTGTCTTTTTGGTTGTTCTCATATTTAATTTTGTAAAATCTTTTGTATGCATATTGTTTGATGAATCTCCGAGGGTAATTATTATTTTTGAGTAATGTAGTAACAATATTTAGATTTTTCCTATGAAATTTTTTATTTGATAATAAAATTGCTCTGTCAACAAGGTTGTACACAATATTGATCTTCTGTTGTGGTGAATGATAGGAATGATAATTAATAAGTCTGCCGGAAGAAGTGGATTTATTATATCAATCTGTAATAATCGTGTTATTATGGTGGATTAAAAGAATATCTAGAAAATTGATTTTTTTGTCCTGTTCTAATTCATAAGTAAATTGTAACTTGTTATTATAGGAATTGAACGTATTTATTACGGTATTGATATGTTTTTTGTCGATACACATAATCGGGTCATCAACGTAGCGGAAATAAAAAAGTGGAAGAATATCATGGTTTTCTTTCAAAATTTTTAGACAGTCAGTTTTCAAATCGTCCATCACAATATCTGCAAATAATGGCGATATCGGGGAACCCATAGGTGTACCATCAATTTGTCTATAAAATTTGTTATTGAAAGAAAAAAAGGTATTCGAAAATAGAAATTTTATACATGTAATAATTTCGTTGAATGGGATTTTGCATCTATTATGTATGGAATCAAATCTTCGATCTATACTGTCTAATACTAGTTGTAGTGTAATGTTTGTAAATAGAGAAATAACGTCTAAAGAGAGTAATACATAGTCATCTGGTATGATAACTGAATTTAATTTTTGTTTCAAATGAAAACTGTTGTCGATATGGGACTCTGGGATTTTTATGGACGATTTGATTTCATTGTAAATAATTTTAGCTAAAAAGTGGCTCGGACTATTGCCTAATGAGATTATGGGACAGAATGGTATATCTTTTTTATGTATTTTTGGAAGACCGTACCATTTTGCCAGTGTAGTATTTGAACAAGAGAGTTATTATGAAACTTTGTGCGCAAATAGTTATTATTATTTAAGTTCTTAAGAATCGTCGACGTGTCAGATTGTAACAACATCGTTTATGAAACAAAAACATGAAAAGCCACAAGAAAAAATGTTTAAAAGGAAATTAACTAATACAAAAAAGTTTATTAAAAATAATCCAGATATATGGTTTACAACTTCTGACAAGGGAAATGTCACCGTCTGCTTAAGCAAGACTGAATACAACTCAAAAATGCACTTGTTACTATCTGACACAACTGTTTACGAAAATATTAAAAAGAATCCCCTAAAAAAATTACAATCTGACACGTCGACGATTCTTAAGAACTTAAATAATAATAACTATTTGCGCACAAAGTTTCATAATAACTCTCTCTCTTGTTCAAATACTACACTGGCAAAATGTTACGGTCTTCCAAAAATACATAAAAAAGATATACCATTCCGTCCCATAATCTCATTAGTCAATAGTCCGAGCCACTTTTTAGCTAAAATTATTTACAATGAAATCAAACCGTCCATAAAAATCCCAGTGTCGCATATCGACAACAGTTTTCATTTGAAACAAAAATTAAATTCAGTTATCATACCAGATGACTATGTCTTTAGACGTTATTTCTCTATTTACAAACATGCCACTACAACTGGTATTAGACAGTATATACATAATAGATGCAAAATCCCATTCAACGAAATTATTACATGTATAAAATTTCTATTTTCGAATAGCTTTTTTTCTTTCAATAACAAATTTTATAGACAAATTGATGGTACACCTATGGGTTCCCCGATATCGCCATTATTTGCAGATATTGTGATGGATGATTTGAAAACTGAATGTCTAAAAATTTTGAAAGAGAACCATGATATTCTTCCACTTTTTTATTTCCGCTACGTTGACGACATGATTATGTGTATCGACAAAAAACATATCAATACCGTAATAAATACGTTCAATTCCTATAATAACAAGTTACAATTTACTTATGAATTAGAACAGGACAAAAAAATCAATTTTCTAGATATTCTTTTAATCCACCATAATAATACGATTATTACAGATTGGTATAATAAACCCACTTCTTCCGGCAGACTTATTAATTATCATTCCTATCATTCACCACAACAGAAGATCAATATTGTGTACAACCTTGTTGACAGAGCAATTTTATTATCAAATAAAAAATTTCATAGGAAAAATCTAAATATTGTTACTACATTACTCAAAAATAATAATTACCCTCGGAGATTCATCAAACAATATGCATACAAAAGATTTTACAAAATTAAATATGAGAACAACCAAAAAGACAATATTGTACAAAACGAATTTGTATCCCATATTTCATTACCGTTCAATGACATTTTTGAAAAAATTGTAACCATTCTCAAACCTTATAACTTCCGTGTTTTGCCTCTTGTTAATAAGAGTCTAAGTTCTGTAATAAAATTAGGTAAAGACCCTACAAAAAAGTGGGATAAGACCAACGTAGTTTATAAGTTCTTTTGTAAATCGTGTCCTGCGTCATATGTAGGAGAAACTAAACGTACAATAAAAATCAGAATTAACGAACATAAAAAAAATAACAACATAGAATCAGTAGTTCCACAACATAGGAATAAATTTCTCCATGATTTTGACTGGGACAATACCAAAATTCTAGATCAGGAAGCTAATTACAAAAAACGTATATTGTCAGAAATGATCCACATTAAGTGCAACAGTAATAACATAAATAAGAAAGAAGACGTTAAATTTTTAAATACGTCTTATTTTCCTTTATTGAGACTTTTAAATTAAATTTGTTGTCGTTTGATTTTTCTTTCTATATGTATCTGCGTTTTGTTTGTAAACACAGACACCAACCCTTTACTGTGTATACTATAAATACTGACCAATCTCATGTTTTACGTTAACATCGACTTCATGTGTAATACGTAACATACGTTATAATTTAAGCCTGAAGAGGTTGGCAGACCAAGCAAACGAAACGTTGCCTTTTCTAATGAAATCGTTGAATTTTTGATTTCTAATCCTCGCCTCCGTCAGATCGACTTAACTCACTAGCTTCTTAGATGTAATGTAAACGCTCTAGCAGATTTAGCAGTAGATTTAGCAACGCGTTCGTCGGGCAGAGCATTTAACACGTGACGAGTATCCTACCAGCCCCCCACTCCGGGTGCACGCCCAGCGCGAGTCTTCGTGCTGTTTCAGCACTTGCGCCGCGCTTCTAGAGCTCGAGGCGCTTGGAGCGCTATGACATTGCCCCGTCGAGTACGCTCAGTAAGAGACAAGCACTCGATCAGCTGCACAATCCGGGAATAGATAACCTAGGGGGGTTCTACGATCCCCCACCACTCGCCCACCAGCAGCCCCCTGCCGAATGTTCTAGAATATTCTGTAATTTGACACCTCCTGCGGGGTCATCGATAACGCAGATTGCGCGAACACGGATAACCCATCAAGATACCGAAACGTCTAGAACCCCCATCCCCCGATTTGCAATGACGTCATTAAATGTTACGCCACCCCATTAAATATTGCAAACTATTACGCCATATACCGAAACACCCATTCGAAATAATGCGCGCAGCATGCTGTGTGAGTACAACTGTATAAAAGAATGTATCATCACCCTGATACACGCTAACTTCTAACGAATGTATATTGATGCTCCGTATATACAATGCGTTATCTACCGCACCTCCTCTTTGTTCCGATATTCGCACCTTATCGCCCGCGATTCTTCGAACTCAAGATTATTTCAATTGAGCTCTCCTTATTCACACTCTTTCGTCTTACTTCTAAAATTAAAAATTATTAAATTTTGAATAAAAGTTTTATTTGACAATGCCAATGGATTGACAGTCCCTATAATCGTTTCTCGTAAGAGAATCAACATTTGCTTATTTTTTCGATATCTTTAGCCGTAAGCAAGATATAGAATGTATTTGATTTTAGCATGAGTTTATTGGTGAGATTTAAAATAATTCATATATAATTTACTACACATGTACACCTACACTTCGAAATTACCGACGACGTAAGTTTATTGTACGTGGTTTAGATGAGACGTGGCAAGCTGATCTAGTAGAGATGAAGCCTTATGCTCGAGAAAACAATGGCTATAGATATATGCTCACTGTTATCGATGTATTCTTCAAGTATGCATAGGCTATTTCTGTAAAGCAAAAGACTGGTAGTGATGTCGCAGCAGCAATGGAATCTATCTTACAGCAGGGACGCAAACCAATAAATTTACAGACCGATCGAGGCAAAGAATTATTTTACAATTTTATTATCATTATTATTGGACCTATCAATGGTCCAAGAACCATGGACAGTGGATGGCACAATCAGGGGTTGTTATGTTTCAGGGAGGCAGCATCGACCAGGCCCAGGGCATGCATAGTAGCAAAAGGGATCAATGTCGTGCTCCAATGGGGACTATGCACTGGAGACCTGATGGTGGTGACGACAGAGATGGACGGCGTCGGGAGAGTGGCCTTAGCGGCGGCACACTTCCCGAACGTTGGGGGGGCAGGACACGAATGTGCCCCCAACGGAAGTGATGCGACTAGTGGACCACTGCAAGTCGCTTAGGATGCCCCTATTGATAGGTTGTGACGCGAATGCACACCATCAACTATGGGGCAGTACTGACACCAATCGGCGTGGACAGCGCTTGGTGGAATATCTGGTGACTACGGAACTAGACATCCTGAATGTTGGCAACACGCCGACCTTCCGTAATGCTGTAAGGGAGGAGGTGTTGGATGTAACCCTATACACCACTAAACTTACAGACAAGATTGCCAATTGGAGAGTGTTGGACGAACCATCACTATCAGACCACGAACAGATCAGGTTCAATCTAGTCGCGGGTACGAGAGGTCCCAATGGAAAAGAAATCCCAGAGACACGGTCTGGGTACACTATTCAGCAGATCTCGCAGAATCCCTTAGGGACTTCCCTAAAGCAATTGACGATGCACCCATGTTAGAGGCGGCCGCCAATATGCTGAAGGACGAGATGCTGAATGTCTACCAGAACAACTGCCAACTTACGAAACTCAGACCCAGAGGCCAAGTTAGATAGTGAAATAAAGGCCTGGCTGTTCTCAGGGAGAGACCTAGAGCTCTTCTTAGAAAAGCCAGGAAATGGAACGACCCTCTCTGCTGGCAAGAATATAATCGGGAGAGGGATCGATACAGAGAAGAAATTAGGAAGGCCCAGCAGACTAAGTGGGCCTCCTTTTGTGAGGAAGTTGAAGGAGGGACCGAGGCTGCTAGACTGAACAAAATGCTATCAAGCAATCCAGAGGCTGTCCTTGGCTCTCTAAAGCTCCCGAACGGCAGTTTCTCCACATCAGATCAGGAGACTCTGAAATACCTGATAAGGGCACACTTCCCTAGTTTCACTGAGAGGAATAAGGAAGGGCCGATCCAGAAGGAGGAAAAAGAGGTGAGCGGGATGCGGTTCAGGGCGCCAATATGGCGCCAGAATCGCAAACTAGCAAACCAGATAGTGACCCCGGAGAGGATCAAATGGGCCATAAATTCCTTTAAACCATACAAATCACCTAGATCGGATGGGATATACCCCGTGCACCTGAAGAAGGCGGAGCACGTCCTAGTTGAGCCCCTGGTTAAGGGGATCAAGGCGAGCCTTATGCTTGGACACGTGCCCGCCGCTTGGCAAGGAGCGAGGGTAGTGTTCATACCAAAGCCAGAAAAAAGCGGATATACCTTTTCGAAGGATTTCCGCCCTATAAGCTTGACTTCCTTCTTGCTTAAAACCTCTGAAAGACTCATCGATAGATATATCAGAGATGTCACTTTAAGAGGCAAGACCCTGCATGCGGGTCAACACGCATACAGGGCAGGTATGTCCACGGAGACAGCCTTGCAAAGGGTGATACAGCTAATTCAGCTCCAGCTGGAGAATGGAGGCTTTGCTGTCGGTGCTTTCATGGACATAGAAGGGGAGTTCAATCATACCACAAGAAGTGTCATTAGTGATGCCCTGAGGAGGTTTGGAGTGCCTACAATGCTAGTAGACTGGACGAGCCATATGCTCGGAAACGGGCAACTAGAAGTGACCAAAGGCAACACCACAGGAAGGGTCGATGTCTCCTCGGGCTGTCCGCAGGAGGGGGAGTCATGTCGCCCCTGCTATGGTGCCTGGTAGTGGATAATCTGTTAACAAACCATAG
Source organism: Torymus aiolomorphi (assembly GCA_036365515.1). Lineage (NCBI taxonomy): Eukaryota > Metazoa > Arthropoda > Insecta > Hymenoptera > Torymidae > Torymus > Torymus aiolomorphi. Next base: position 107,105,092 of record CM070877.1, read on the forward strand.
TGAGGAGGGATGTCAGGTATTGAGTTACGCCGATGACATATTGATCATAAGGCGCCGACCCTTCCTACACACCGTCATAGAACTCACACAGGAGGACTTACGGATTGTAGAAGCCTGGTGTAGGAGCACGAACCTTGGGGTCAACCCAGACAAAACAGAGGTCGTGGTGTTCACCAGGAAATATAAATGGGATAGAACCTGTCAACTGACGCTCAATGGGAAGGCACTCAAGCTATCCAAAGAGGTCAAATATCTAGGAGTCACCATGGACAGTAAGCTGACATGAGGGAGACACCTAGAGGTAACGTGCCGGAAATTTACCGCAGCCCTATGGCAACTGCGAAGGGCCATGGGCAGGAACTGGGGACTAAAACCAGTAGCGATGAAGTGGCTGTATGATGCCGACTACCTATGCATTCTAAAAGGCCGACTTACCTATGCAGCGATGAGAGGCTTGGTATTATGGTACATTACCGGAACGGGGAGGTCCACGCCAACGAATGCACCAGGGGCTGCACTATGTATGGAACCTCTCCACCTGACCATTGTTGCCGCTGCTGCAAGAGGGCTGCTCAGGCTCAAAAAGGACGCTGGGGTGAACCTCCAGAGCAAGATACCAGAGGTCCTGAAGTTCGGAGGCGTCTTCAAGATGCCCTGCGATAAGATGACCAAGGCATTTATGTTCGACAGGAAATACCGGATCAACCTGGCGGAGAGATCTGACTGGGCAATGGGCCGGGAGAAGCTACTAGCCAATGGTGAAATCTGGTATACGGATGGATCCAAAGGGGTAGAGGGAACAGGTGCCGGAGTCTACCGTCGTAGGGAGGGAAGGGGGTGCACCTTTCCACTCGGGCGATACGCGACGGTACCACAAGCTAAACTGGTAGGGGTGCTGAACTGCGCTCTCTGGGCAGAAGCGGTGAAGGGCATCTACATATCGGCTCAGATAGTAGAAGCGCCATTGAGGCCCTTAGAGTGTTCACAACCACCTCGAGGCTAGTGTACCACTGTTATCGGACCCTGAATCGGCTGGCAAAAAGCCGTCCACTAACCATTTTCTGGCTGTCGGGCCATACATGAATAAAGAGCAATGAAATAGCGGACAGGCTGGTCAGACAGGCGAGGAAGGAGGTCTTAACGGGACCAGAACCGGCAACTGGAATATTCGACACTATAATCAACGCAGAGATTGACAGATGGATCGCCAAAAAACATTCGGAGGCGTGGAAAAACGCCCAGGGATGTCGAACAGCGAAAACCTTCTTCAAGGATTCAAAGATGGAGGGATGGGCAGAGCAAATACTCGCATTGAGTAGGAAAAACACAAAGGCCGTGGTGGAGATTATTACCGGGCATGGTACTTTACGGAAACACAAACATACGGTGGTATTGAAAGAGACCCGACTTGTAGATTCTGTGAAAAGGAGGATGAGACGTTATTGTACGTTATCCTCGAATGCCCTGCACTAGTGGAGAGGAGGCGCCTGTACCTTGGTGAGCCTTTTTCACTGGCAAATAACATTGAGGTGAAGACTGCCAGAAGAATCCTTCAATTTTATGAGAAGTCAATAGGCTGAATTCACCCGAAAACTGAGGGACACCAAGGGATTATCCATGCATCTGGAGGCCACTTAACGTGCCCCAACTCTTATCATTAATAATAATAAAACTTCCTCAGGATTAACTTGTTTATATGCTAGAAGCCTATAGGCTTCCAACATTATATTTACAACGTTCTTACAGTTGTTTGCAGGCACAATGACCACTTAATTAGAGATTCTGATTTATACTAAAAAAATTGCAGCAGTAACGTCGTATTTATAGGGTGTGTATGACGTAAAAATTGATTGGAATCTCTGATAATCTCGTTCTAGAACCTTACAGAAATATATATCACATAAACTGTTTACAAGATCCCCTTTTAATTTGATATCCTTTCCATTACAGACATTATTATTTCAATTCAAATTCTAAGAAGTGTTGATGAAAACTTTTATATACCCTTTAATATACCGCAAACACATATCACATAAAAATTCTTAAAGCTAATACAGAGGACTTGTTGACAGGAAACGGCTGTAATTTGCTACCTCTTCAATATGCCACACAACAATAATTGTTCATCATATAGAATTCTTCGCAAGATTTCTTTTAACTTAAACCCTTACTTGTTATCATGAAATGATTGGAACTGCTAACAAAAGCGTTTACCCTTTGATATACCGCATAAAATTCTTTATGCAAGTACCAACGACTTGTTGACAAGAAAAGGTTGTAATTTAATACCCTTTCAGTATGTCATATTGTTACTGTTATAAAATTCTAGAAATTATTGACAAAATTCGTTTATAATTTAATATCAATTTAGTAATATAATAAGAATCTAAAGTTTGCATGAAAAAATATATAATTTCAAAGAATTAACTTTATTATGTATTAAATTTCTCAGAATTCATTTTTTCCTAACATTGCCCTGGTAGAAATGCTAACGTACGGTTAGCGAATCGTTCGTCAATTTTTAATTTAACTAGGGAGGCCGAGCCCCCCTGCGTGTCTCGCTGCGCTTGACACGCCAACCCGCCTCCCCCCCCTCGCCCCCACACACACCTGCTCCTCGCTTCGCTCGTCGCCCGCCCCCTCCCTATGTACTTCGTTTTTACATAATAGGCACGACCGCAGTGCTCGTATAAGAAGAATCTTATACTTACATTATTGCAAAAATTTTAATCATTTATCGTTGTTATCATTAAAATAAACATAAATAAATATATCTGTAGTAAAATTTAAATAAAAATTTTCCATTTACTTTTACACGTTTATTTCTTCTTTTTTGTAGAAGGTTTGCGTTTTAATTCTACATATATAAATATATTAAGATAACTTTTTAAATAGTGTATTATGTATATAAATTTAATAAGTACTAATTGGTATAATTAGTGCACATACGAGTATTGAATATAAATACCATGATTGCAGTTACATTTCAAATTAAAAACATTATTTTCATAATTTGTGTCATAATTATAATAATCGTTTTCATTTTTATTTATGAAAATGTTACATGGAAAAAAATTTGTTTTAATGTTATCCATAACTGTTGTATTTGATAAAAAAATATAGTTCAATTTTATACTATTTTAATGAAAGGTGAAGACTATAAGCTGCTCACGAACTGACGGGTGTTCCAAACTACATCTACACAATCTCAATAACAAAAAAAAAAAAATACTCGCGGCACTAATACTAATACCGCGAAAAGGAGCAAAACAAAAGGAGAAAGCTCAATACTGGTGCATTCGGTAACGGTAATCTGACTTAGCCCTACGACCTGCCTCCATGAATACTAGAATACTACTGCAGCAGTCGTAACGGCTACCTCGACTAGGCTGTGTTCGTACATCAAGTACAGCGGAAAAACACATGCGACGATGCGACTCGCGCGACGCGACCACTAGCGCTGCCTGTGTATAACATATATCTATATTTATGGATCATGGCCACGTTCGCGTTCTGCAACTGCTCTATATATTGAGTAGTGCGGCGTGCCGATGCGCATGTGTATTCATGGTGTGTGATGTCAACAATCGCATCGTCTGGCTCTCGGCATCCCCGGTGATAACAGTGGCTGCTGTAGCTCAAATAAAAAAAGTTGCTGTCCGACAACAAAACCTGCACTTTTACATCAATTTGATGTCAATCTGAGTCCGTTTTTGCCATTGTCGTAAGTTTGCTGTCAATTTGCCATCACTTGATTATTTGGGAGTATGCCGCCCTGGTGAATGTCATCGTGTTCGCCGATGCTTCGTCGGAGATCGGAAAGGCAGTATGTCAACGGCGAGAGCAGATTTAGTAAGCCCTTTCTCGTCCCTAACCTTTTTGATGTGTGAGCTGATGGTACTTTCTCTTGTTGCAGGTATCTGTAACAGCGAGAGTAGTGTAAACGACAGGCACTGCTGCAGACTGTTTCTTGGGCATACAAATGTTGTCTGGGTCATATATTTATTAATTATATGTGGTTTTTGGTGCTCAACTTCCCTTGTTTGGCTCTTATACTAGTGGCTATGTGTATAATTAATCTGCTGCTTGTGTCTTCAGTGACTCTCAGGCTGGAGCTGTTCCCAGCAGTGAAATAATGGTTAAAAGTCTCCACCAGTCCTTCCCCTCTAGTTGTTATAGGTAGCTAGTACAGCGAGTGAACAACAGCCATTGCTGCAGACTTTTCTTTTGTATGGTATGTTTTTTTGTGTTATCTTATTAGTCATATGCGGTTTTTAGGTGTTCAACTCTCTTCGCCCCCAAAATAGGGACTGATCTGCTATTAATATGTTTTGTTGATCCCTTGGCGGAGGCTTTCCCTGACATTGAGACACAATTGACGGCCTCTGTCAGTACTTTCCTCCCAGCTGGTGTGATTACTGACATAGTGGATCGTTATTAGATACACCATCCAGCTCTATTCTGCTGTTTCTGTAGCTCTAAGTGATCTTCGAGTGTTAGTGCTTTAAAGTGTAAGGGAACAGGTGATAGAAACTGGGGGATATCATAATAAGTGCTGTGTGTGTGGTTAAATGCGATACGGGTAATATTAGCTTACTATTAGCGGGTAATATTAGGTGCCTGGTAATATTAGCTTGTCTAATTAATTTCTAAGTTTAGTCTGCGTATAAGAACTTGCTTCAGGGTATCTGTTGTTTTAAAATACATAATTGTGAGACTTGCCTATTTAATAGTCTTCTACACACTGTAAGACTGACAAAGTCAGCTAGCACATTGCATTCATTATGCATTGAAATTTACCATATTGCAAAATTTATAGTTCGTACATTACACAATAGTTTTTTTTGTAAATATGATATTACTTTAACATGTACTTATATAATATTACACAATTTTGATTCTTTTAGTTCATTCGCTTAGGTTCTGGGAACATAGTTAACAGGTTAAGCTGTGTAATCTTGTATTAAATTTCTCAAATTTGTTATCAAAACAGTAAGATAACATAATCATAATCCTACTACATTCTAAGTTCTCTAGATCATTCAACAAGGAATTATAAGTTCTGACAGCTTCTATGTAACAGTTTTTGTTAGTTTGTTTTACTTTTCTTTTATTGGTATCTGTACACTTCTATTTCTTGTATTAATTGTTTATCCTGATGTTTAGTTTCTCATAATGATAGAAAACGGACTCAAAACAAAATAATTATTTAATATTGAAATATTGTAATCAAATGTAATTTTGCATCTTATTATTATGTTTCTGTAATTCTATTATCTTTGGAATGTTATATCGATTTTTTTTATCTTATTTATAGCTATTGTATCCAATATTTTTGTGTCAAATCGAATCCTGTTAAATAATAAGCGAAAATTGGTTTTAGATCTTTTTTCGAAACCCTTTTTTTTTTAAAACATTTATTCGAAGCCATTCGTTCGAAATTTTTTTTTCGAACAGGTTTTTTTCCGAAGCTTTTTTTATCGAATGGCATTTTTTCGAAATTTTTTTCTTCGAAATGTTTTTTTTCGAATAGTTTTTTTTTCCGAAGCTCTTTTTTGTCGAATGGCATTTTTTTCGAAAACATTTTTTTTGAAATTTTTTTCTTCAAAATGTTTTTTTTTCAAATAAGTTTTTTTCCGAAGCTCTTTTTTTCAGAGCTTATCCCTGTTTAAAAGTGAGTACTATGTACTAGAACATGTTACTGAAAGTGGACTTCATAAATATTTACTTGACTTAGATAGCTAAATATCTTAGAACCATAAGATATGTTACAGTACGGTGAAAGTTAAAAGTTCTAGAGAATTGCTGATATACTTGACTAAAGAAATAATGACCCTCAGGGTATTGCCATTCACAGGGGGTCTAGAAGTATTGTAGACAAGCCCTTATGCCTGTATAAGTGACGGTTGTATTCTTGTAGAATAAAAAAGCATTATCAAAACAGTCTGAATATGAATTTCGAAAAAAAAGTTTTCGAAAAAAATACTATTCGGAAAAAAATTGTTTCGAAAAAAAACCTATTCGAAAAGAAACATTTCGAAGAAAAAAATTTCGGAAAAAAAGTTTTCGAAAAAAATGCAATTCGGAAAAAAGAGCTTCGTCCAAAAAGCTATCCGAAAAAAAAAATTTCGAACAAATGGCTTCGAATAAATGGTTTTCGAAGAAAAGGTTTCGGAAAAGAGTCCGGTACCACGAAAATTCACTATACGAGGTGTATTGAGGCATTAACAATCGTGTTTATACGTTTAGATGATTCAGCAATGATTGCACATAAAAATGTTAATCGGAAATAAGTTTTGTTTAAACGTTATCTATATGCTTTGTATTTAATATTTTTCTGGAAAGGCAAATCTTTGAACAATAAGCGAAAATAGACTATTTCAGGTGCATTGAGGCATAGAAAATCGTTTTTAAAAGTCGAACTCGTCAGAAAATGATTGTACATGAAAATGTTAAATGAGAAAAAATTTTGTTTGATTATAATCTACAACTTTTGTATTCAACATTTTTGTATTAAATCAAATTCTGTCATGTTATAGCCGAAAATCGTCCATTTTTTGTATATTTAGGTGTTTAAAAACGTTTTTATAGGTCTAACTGGTCAGGCATTGATTTTATATAAAAATGTTAAATGGGAAAAAGTTTTCTTTTATTATAATCTACACCTTTTATACGCAATATTTTTGTGTAAAATCAAATCCTGTCAAGTCATAGCCGAAAATCGTCCACTTCATGTATATTTTGGCGTTTAAAATCGTTTTTATATGTCGTCGGGAATTGATTGTAGATGAAAATGTTAAATGGAAAAAAGTTTTGTTTAAATATTATCTACAACTTTTGTATTTAACATTTTTGTGTAAAATCAAATCCTGTTAAATTATAGTCAAAAATCGTCCATTTTTGACGTTTTTGCAGTTTTTCGCAGTTATCTTGGCAAATATTGCTCGTAGAAAAAAGTATCCAACAGAAAAAAGGTGTATTTTAATTAGTTTTAGAATATAGATCTGTAGATATTAGCTTAAAATTAATTTTTCTAGACATTAGGCTTAAAAATCCATTTCTTGAGATATTTCTTTGTACTCGTATTTTTAAATTTTTTCATCGATCTTCCTCAATAGAGAACCAGCACTTAGGTATAATAAAAGGAGTATTTTCCCGGAATCCCGAAGGAATCGGTCGAAAATTCCTTGAGATAATCGAGCAACATGCATACATACGGGCGTACAGACATACGTACATAAATCACAGAAAACGCTTAAAACGCACTCACTTTGGGTGAAAAAGACTTTTCTTGTATTAAATTGTCAGTTTTTGAAGTCAGACAATTTTCGCTATGATGAAATTATAAGGCTCTCCCGAGTAGCGGTCGTGCCTAAAAACATTACACCATGATCATGTTGCTACTGTCGACGAAGAATTACTATTTATACAAGTAGAAATATTATATTTTAGATGCTTTAAAATATAGCAATAGTATTAAATAGTTTTAATTAAATTTTGATGTTAATCATAAGTAGAAATGCTTCCATTTGCTCAAATCAAACGATTTTGACCCTTGTTTATTTTTGAAATTGACTTCTAAAGGTTATTTAGCTGCGTTATTATATGTAGATGACGTACTGTTGATGGGGCACAATAGTTACGAGATAGAACAGACAGTTAGGAGTCTGAGTAAAAGATTTGCCATTAAAGATATGGGACAGCCAAAGGAATTCTTAGGAATTAAAATTAAGAGAAATTTTAACAACCAAATTTTAAAATTGAGTCAGGAGAAATTTATAAACAATATACTTGAGAAATTTGGATTTGGACAATCTCATCCTGTTTCTACTCCTATGGTGACAAGTTAGGTAAACAACAGAGAGAGGAAAGATCGGGAGGAAGACGAGAAAAGAAACTTGACCCTAGTTCCAAATAAGTTGTATAGAGAGGTCGTTGGATCGCTGCTATACTTAGCTAACTGCACACGACCAGATGTATCATATGCAGTAAATGTACTAAGTAGGCACCAAATAGAGCCCACGATTATTGAATGGAATATGCCTAAGAGAGTGTTACAATACTTATCAGGGACTAAAAAATACACTCTGACATTTAGAGCAGAATCAGAGGGAATAGTAGGATATTCGGATGCAAGTCTGGCTGACTGCAGAAACTCGCTAACAACTTCTGGTTTTGTGATTAAATTCTTTGGAGACTCTGTGGTTTGGAGGACGTATAAGCAATTGAGTGTAGCTTTATCCACTTGTCAAGTTGAGTATGTTGCGATAAGCGAGATTTGTCAAGAGTGAATGTCGCTGCGAAATTCCGTGAATTTCGTTATTAGACAGAATCAGTACCCAATGGTATTGTATATGGCATATGGCAGCTCAGGTTAGTGCTGATATTAATGGTGGCAACAAATTGAGGTATATGGTAGAGAGAACATTATATTAAAGAGTTTATAAATAATAATTGTATTAAATAATTGGACAGAATCAAAAGAGCAGTTAGCTGACATATCTACAAAGGCGTTGGAGAAAAATTTGCAGGATAAACTAACATATAAAATACTTAATAAGAAAGAGACTTAAATTTTGTTCTGTTCACAGGAGAAACTGACGACTGGAATGTACCTAGTCAAACTACAAGTAAGACTGCTAGGTGTTATTAGAAAAGAGGCTGAAGCACCAGTATAAATCAGTCAAAGGGAAGAAAACAGTTTCGACCCAAGACCAATGATAATCACACGGACCAGTATTAGTCCCGGATTTAATTAAATTATAATATGTAGAGATAGGTGTGTTAATATAAACCCAGATCTTATTTATGTATGCGATGCTACTGGATTGAGAGGGAGTGTTAGAATTTATGTGATCAATCTGCATAGCGTTAAAGTAGATATAGATATATAGATGTATGTAAGAGAGCAACGCCGTGTGGCGCGAGCGAGCGCCGCTGCAGTGCGGGGAGGGAGAGCGGTAGCCGCTCTAGACAGACCGTTGCAGCGCGCCGAACGAGGCAGACGTGCGGAGTATTGTGAATATAGAGTGTGTTAAATAAAGCTTTTGTTTCATCTTGATTTGTTGCGTTTATCTTGTTGTCTTACCCTAAACTCCAACAACATGTCTCTTGTTTTTTTCTGAGAGACTCAAAATATGATTACGAGCGAGTTGAACAGAGCGTGTTTTGCACGAAAAATGCGACGCGCGCGCCCACTGGCTGGTTTCTGGCGGACGCTCCCATAGATATTGTAACATGGCAAATTGTTCTATACAAAAAATGTAATGTATATACTAACCAACTCTGTCAGTCTTACAGTGTGCTAGAAAACAATTGAATAGGCAAGTCTTGCAGACTTTTTAAAGAGACTTTCCTATCTAATTATTCTGTAGTACACTGTAAGACTGACAGAGTTAGCTAGTATATTCATTAAATTCTATATATGACACTTTGCCATGTTACAATATCTATATTAAATACGCACAGCACATACATTACACAAGAGTTTCTTTTTGTAAATATAATATTACTTTAATACATATGTATGTACAATCAAATTCTGTTAAGCAATAAGCGAAAATTCATTATAAAGTGTATTAATATAGGCGTTTAAAATTGTTTTTCTGGATCTAGATCATCAAGAATTGATTGTACATGAAAATGTTATATGAGAAAAAGTTTTGTTTATTATTATAAATTTTGTATTTAACATTTTCTGTAAAGTCAAATTTTGAACAAAAAGTGAAAATTGACTATTGAACGCGTATTTAAGCATTAAAAATAGTATTTATAGGTCTAACTCGTCAGGAATTGATTGTACATAAAAATATTAAAAAGGAAAAAGTTTTGTTCAACGATTATCATAATCTTTTATATTTAAAATTTTATGTAAAGTCAAATTCTGCTGAATAATATGCGAAAAATGGTCATTTTATGTGTATTAAAGCATTAAAAATCGTTTTTATAGGCCTAGCTCATTAGGAGTTGATTGTAAATGAAAACGTTAACCTGCAGGCGGCCGGCACATTTGTGAATGTGCCCAAGAAATTTTTTCTCTAGAAAAAGTTCCAAATGGACTAGTAATATGGCTTGACCTTGAGGTGTGATGCCGATCGCCATCACCCCGGCCGCCTGGAGGTTAAAGAGAAGAAAGTCTTGTTATGATATTATCTACAAATTTTATATTTAACATTTCTGTGTAAAGTCAAATCCTGTTAAGTTATAACCGAAAATCGACCATTTTAGTTACGTTTAGACGTTCAAAAATCATTTTTTTGGATTTAATTTGTTAGGTATTGATTTTACATGAAAATGTTAAATGGGAAAAATGTTTGTTTAAATAATATCTGCAACTTTTGTATTTAACATTTTTGTGTAAAATCAAACTCTGTCAAGTTATAGCCGAAAATCATTCATTTTTTGCCTTTTTTGCCGTTTTTCGCAGTTGTCTTGGCAAATATTGCTCATAGTAAAAAATGTTCAGCAGGAAAGAAGTGTCTTTTAATTAATGTTAGCAGATAGGCCGGTAGATATTAGCTTAAAATTAATTTTTCTAGTCATTAGGCTTAAAAGTCGATTTTTTTAAATGTTTCTTTGCGTTCGCATTTTTAAAGTTTTTCATCGATCTTTCTCAATAAAGAACAAGCAGCTAGGTATAATTAGTGGAGTATTTTCCCGGAATCCCGATGGAATCGGTCGAAAATTCATTGAGATAATGGAGCAACTTGAGTACATATGGGCATACAGACATACATACATCACAGAAAACGCTTAATGCACTCATTTTGGCTGGAGAAGACTTTTCTTGTATTAAATTGTTAGTTTTTGAAGTCAGACAATTTTCGCTCTGGTGAAATTATAAGGCTCTCCAGAGCAGCGGTCGCGCCTAAAAATCAGTACTTTTTAACCTTCATAAATGAATTTATTTATAATTATGTAATAAATTGTTGCAAAAATTATAAATGTTGTTATTAAAAATTAATTAAAGGAATCAGCAAATTAAGTTTGAGAAAGCCACGGGCCAATGAATTGGCAGTGGTTTTTAATTTATAGTTAACTTTGAGGTGTGGTGAATGAATGCCTATGCCAGTGTGGTTGCTATCAGTTGTCTTGAATCCATCAGCGTAAAAGTCTATGTATTTATCAGGGTTCTTCAATAATTTATTAAATTCTTGTACTGGGTTTATTGATTTTTCAATTTGGCAACCTTCTTGAGTGGTGACTATATTATCCAAGTTAGAGTAAATTACAGAGCGTTCATACGAGTATGGTAGAGGCGGTGGGAACTTCATAATCAGTGGGTTTTTATTTAAGAAGCATTTAATATAATATTTAAACAGAGGAAAAGAATTATTATTAAGATAGGTTAGGCTGTGATGTTGCGAGTTATATATATATATATATATATATATATATATATATATATATATATATATATATATATATATATATCCCCTATAGCACTCAATATTGAAGCAATATTGTCTCAATATTGCTTTGACATATTCTCCATATTCGTTAATGTTCCCTCAACGTTAGTATATGAGGTTTCACGTCAGCTCTCCAGGCGCGGCGCGCGAGCGCGAAATCATGCTGTTTTCAGCTTGTGTTTGAAGGGCTAAGATGTATCTAAAAAAAATAATCCCCAAGTGATTTCGATGTATTTTTTCCTCAGCTTTCCGATGGTGCTATAAGTTTCTCAAAATTTTTCAATTCTAACCTCAAAAAAACATAAAACGTTTTATATCTCAAAAACTATATTTTTAATATTTTTTTTGACCTGCTAGATCGAAAGAGGAGGAAATTTTACATGGATATAGCCTTTTTCTACATAGGGGTTTTTTGATTTTTTCGAGATATTATTCAAGAAATACTTAGAATTGAAAATTTTTGATAAACTAATAGCACCATCGGAAAGCTGAGGAAAAAATACATCGAAATCACTTGGGGATTATTTTTTTTAGATACATCTTAGCCCTTCAAACACAAGCTGAAAAGAGCATGATTTCGCGCTCGCGCGCCGCGCCTGGAGAGCTGACGTGAAACGCCTCATATATGGATGCAACCATGGAGCAATATTACTGCAAACCATGATTTCCGTTTTTTTCATTGCTTTTGTCAAATGATGGATTAGGCTATACATGACATCAATATTGCTGTATTATTCGTCCAATATTTATACGCCGCATAGCGGATAAATAGCAGAAGCTTGCTTATCGAGAGCCGGCCATCACGAGTTCCCGTTTATCACCGCTATACGGCGCGCCAATAGCGCTTTCTATAAATACACTGGATGGCCGAGAGTATATAAGTCGTGTAATTCAACCGTTCAAATGACTTAAGATAAATGGGTTTTTACTCTTAGCGAGGTTTTCCCCATTCTACGCTCCACATAGTAGTTCAGCCATACAACCGTTTTTGCTCTATAACTTCTGATAGTGTGGAAATGCCCTCACAGGGCAACGCACAACTTCCTCTTTTTGATTTCCTTCTTTAAGGAGAGGTAACTGGAATCGCCCAGGCTCCTTCTACGTGGATCGAGGGGCTACTCACTCCTAGTCATCTAAAAAATACTCCCAAAATCCTCTGAGTCCTCTATAAATACTCTCAGTCCTCGCATGTCCTCTCGTAAAATCAAAAAGAACTAAGAGTACTACAGAGGACATGGGAGGACATGGGAGGACATGAGAGGACAGGAGTGGACATTGGAGAAAACGGGAGGACATGGGAGGATACAGAAAAGAATAGAACTATTGAATGAACTATTAATTCTTAATCACATCCTTATTAATTTTGTAATTTGTACTAGTTTTTGAAAAACTAGTTATTAAAAATTATTAAGTTAATCATAATAATATTTAATTCATTACTTCTTCTTCACCCCAAGTAAGCGGGGGATGCGAGTTCCACGCGTATGCGGGAGCGGCTTAGAGGTGTATACGTGGCAAAATAATTATTTAAATAATTCCTAACCCAAAGTAGGCGGGGGAGGCGAGTTCCCCGCGCATGCGGGAGCGCGTTAGACGTGTATTCGTGGCGAAATACTTATTTAACAAATTCTTAAACCCAAGCAGGCCGGGGATGCGAGTTCCACGCGTATGCGGGAGCGCGTCAGATGTATATACATGGAAAAATAATTATTTAAACAATTCTTAACCCCAAGCAGGTGGGGATGCGAGTTCCACGCGTATACGGGAGCGCGTCAGACGTATATACATGGCAAAATACTGCTGCTGTGTTATAGGCGAACGTTATTTCCGGTATGTACTGATCCCATGTTTTCTGCGATCGATCGATGTACTGTTTTACCATCGTTTTTATCACTCGATTAGTGCGTTCTACAGGGTTGCACTGTCGAGTGTATGGAGGGGTGTTGCGGTGCTCGACGCCGAGTTCTTTCAGAAGTTGCTCGAATTCCTTGCTTACAAACTGCTTGCTGTTATCGCTGACTATGCTACGTGGGCAGCCGTGGCAAAGGCATATCTCTTTCAGTGCTTGCACAATGGCTCGCGCCGTTGCCTTTCGTAGTGCGCGCAGCTCCACCCACTTTGAGAAGCGGTCCTGGGTAACGAGGAGGTGGGTGTTGCCTGCTTTTGATCTTGGAAACGGTCCGACTAAATCTGTTGATATCATCTCCCATGGCTACGTGACGTTGGTGGCGTGCATAGTTCCGGCTGGCTGTTTCTGCTGCGATTTAAAACGCTGGCAGTTGTTGCAATTTCGTACGTACTTTGTGGCGTCACGTAGCATCTTCGGCCAGTAGTAGGTTCTTGATAGGCGCGCGAGGATTTTGGCGATTCCTAAGTGACCGGCGGTAGGTGTGTTGTGTGTTTCGGCTAGAACTTTCTGGCGTTGCTCGGTCGGTACGCACAGCTTTCATTCTTCTGTCGGGTCGTTGTCGTTGAAATCGAGCGAGTATAGGACGTGTCGGTATAATCTTCCGTCCTTAACGCTGAACTCTGGGTAACTGGAGGGGTTTCGGTTTACTTCTCCCATGGTACGTTGATACCAATCGCACTTCGTTGTTTTTATGTCACATAACGATAGTGGTTGCCGCGAGAGAGCGTCGGCTATGGTGTTCTCGGAGCCTCGGCGGTAGTGAATCTCGTAGTCCCATTGACTCAGCTCCATGGCCCATCTTGCTAATCGACCAGATGGGTTTTCTATACTGTCCAGCCACTTGAGAGACTGGTGGTCGGTCAGGATAATGAAGTGGTAGCCTTCCAAATAATCGCGCATTTTCCATAATCCCCACCTTACTGCCAGACATTCAAGTTCTGTGGCGGAGTAGTTTCGCTCTGCTTTATTCAGCGAGCGGCTGGCGTATGCGATTACTCGTTCGTCTACCCCCTCTCCTTGAGTGAGTACTGCTCCGAGGCCTTCGCGGCTTGCATCGGTTTGCAGCGTGAACGGTTTGGTCCAATCCGGGCATGCCAATACGGGCGCTTATGTTAGCTTTTCCTTAAGGTCGTCAAACGCACTTTGTTGAGCCTCTCTCCACTCCCACTTGCTTTTCTTCTTAAGTAGTTTGTTGAGTGCCGAGGCCAGCCTGGGTGCGTTTTTGATAAAATGTCTATACCACGATATAATAATAATTATTTTATATAATGAGTACTTGCCACTCGCTATAGGAGTACCCCAAGGTACCATACTGGGACCGCTATTGTTCCTACTATATATCAACGATCTCCTAACCAATGAAGTCGATTCTTGTATAATCTCTTATGCAGATGATACCGTAATACTTATCTCTGAAGACGACTGGAACGAAGCCGAAGAAAAAAATGAATCAAGAACTAAATAAAGTGAATAATTGGATAGCCTCCAATGAACTATCGTTAAATATAGACAAAACAGTGTTTATTACTTTCGGATGTTATGCTAATAGTCTTCCAAATGATATATCTATTGTTATAAACGGTAAAAAAATTAAAAAAGTAAGCTATACTAAATATTTGGGAATACAGATTGACTGTTTTCTCAGATGGGACTATCACATCGTTTACATAATAAAAAAAACCAAATATTTGCTATTCGTTTTCTACAAAATAAAAGAATTTATGACGGTTAAGCAATTAATAATGGTCTACCATGCTTTCTTTAATAGCATCGCGAACTATGGGATAATTGCATGGGGAGGTGATTATAATAATGTACTGGATAGGTTACAAGCATTGCAGAATAGATAGAAGCTAAAAAAAATTATTAAAACGTGGGTTATAGATTCTAGATAATTTTATTTATATTTGTTTTATAAAAGTTTATACTTATTGACACTAAACTAATGAAATTCAAATGTTTATACTTAATTGCGTTAGTTTAAGTACCATAGATTTAAGTTGCGTTATGCCAGACCTGTGTACAGATATATTACATGTCTCTATAGGAAGTGCTCTGTATCTTATATATATTTTTGTATATCTAGATGTCAGTGGCTTGTATATTTTTGTACTCTGGTTAAATAATAATAATAAAACCCCAGAAATCGACGCAGCTGTTTGGCGCTCTGCGGTGTATATTTTTGTACTCTGGTTAAATAATAATAATAAAACCCCAGAAATCGACGCAGCTGTTTGGCGCTCTGCGGTGCGCTGAGTTCCGTGACGGCGCTGAGCTTTTCTGCGTCGGTTTGCAGTCCGTTTTCATCGACGACGTGTCCTAGGTATCGTAGTCGCTTGCACGCGAAGTGGCATTTCTCCCAATTTGGACGCAGCTTGGCCTGGTGAAGGCGCTCGAGGACGTTGGTTAGGATCTCTAAGTGTTGTTCGTAGGAAGTTGTCACGATAACGATATCGTCGAGGTAGGCGAAAACGTGTGGTGACATCTCTGCGGTGATGACGTGGTCTAACAGCCTTTGGAATGTTACGGGTGCAGCATGGAGACCAAACGGCATAACACTGAATTCAAACAGCCCTTTTCCCGGTACAGTGAACGCTGTAAGTGCGCGACTTTCTTCGGTCAGCGCCACCTGCCAGTACCCGTTCTTCAAGTCTATGGTAGATATGTACTTGGCTCCCTTGAGCTTATCTAGGGTGGCGTTGACTTGGGGGAGAGGGTACGCGTCCTTCTTCGATAGTTTATTTAGCCGTCTGAAATCAATACAGAAGCGGTGTTTGCCGTTTTTGCGTTTCGTGATGACGATCGGCGCGCTCCAGGGGCTGTTGGAAGGTTGATCACTCCCTCCTCTAGCATCTTCTCTACTTCTGCGTCGATGATCGCTTGCATTGCCGGGTTCCTTGGTCGGTACCTTTGTTTGATGGGCGTGTGATTTTTTAGACGGATCTCATGTTTGGTCAGCGACGTTACCCCTTTTAGCAGGTCGAACCTCTTCTTTTCTCGGTCGATAAGTTCAGTCAGCTTTTCTTTTTCTTCTCTGTTCAGCTCTTGGAGGCCGATAGGTGGTGCTACGGCACATACATTCCGTTGGCTTATCGTGGGCCTAGAGGTCAGCAGTTTGCCATTAAGATACAATTGCAGGTTCAGTCGCTTTAATATGTCCATTCCTAGGAGCATGTGGTGCCATAAGGTGTCCATTACCAGGAACTTATGCGTGATTTCGTTGTCATCGACTTCTACCCTGCCGGTAACGCACGTTGTTATGTTTGTTTCGCTGCCATCTGCTAATCCTGCCGACCATTCCTCATTTGATTTTTGCCATCCTGTATCGATGCCTTGTTTTGCCATCTCCGTGTTTACGAATGACGTCGCTGCTCCTGGATCTACTAAAGCTTCCGTTACCAACTCATTTAGCCGGACTGTGACGAAGTATCGGTTATCGGTTGGTTCTGGGGCCGGGTCCTGTTGGATTGTGGGCCGGCCCTGCCCCCGTTTCCCGGTTTGTGGCAGTTACAGTCTTTGGATAAGGTGTCGTCTTTACCGCAGTAGGAACAGAATTTCCTTGCCTGGTTCTTACAGTTGAACCGGTTGTGACCACGCTGCTTACACCGCCAACAGCAGTCTCGTCTATCGTATGCCGTAACCGACATAATTCCTCCGGCAGTTGGTGCTGGTCTGTTACTGGTGCTGGTGGTGGTGTTCGCTACCTGCCGTTGGGTCTCATCCAGGTCTTGGGCCATGTGTATTAATTCATCGATGGACGTAACCTCCTTACGTTTCAGGTATAGTCGGTACTCGGCCTTGATGTTATAGTATAGGGTATCTAGTTGACGCTCGATGTCAAATCCCCCGTGGCGACGCATTAGCGTAGTTAAATCCGTCATGAACGCTCTGATGTGTTCATTCGGGGTTTGTTGGCGTTCGTGGATTTGCCGGTCGAGGTCGCGTAGTTGACTTGGCCGTAGATAGTACGACTTAAGGCTTCGTTTTAGATCCGCCAGAGTGTGCGTTCCGCTAGTGACGTTTCGGAACCATAGCTGGGCGCCGTTGCGGAAGAGCTCCGGAAACCCTTGATATACCTGCTGATCGGTGAATTCGTATGCCGTCTGCAGTTCGTCGAGACGCTCGAGGAAGCCGAACGCGTCCTTGCCGTCGAAGTGCAGACCCCACTTTCTCATCTGTTCGCTGACTCTTGTTCTATCGGTAGGGACGCTTACGTACGCCTCCTGCACTACTGGCGGCTGTTGGGGTTGTGCGTTGTTTTCTATTGCGTCCATCCATTGGCGGTCCCGTATTTTGTCTTCCTCCTCATCGTATTCGTGATCGTCTTCTGGCCTTTCTGCGAATTTTTGAGGGTTTTCCCTTGCATAGCGTACTAGTCTCTGCCTCAGAGCGTCGACTGTACCTTCTACGCTTACTCCGTACTTCGCGTTCTCGGAAATGAGTTGCGCTTTTGACAAGCGATAAACCCATGACACCTTCGTCATGGTAGCGGTTACAAGTGTTGATTTGTCAGTGTATACGCGGCGTTTAAGCTGTACGCTCGGCGGTCGGTAAGATAGAGCGGTTAATTTTTATTTGTTATACTGTCGTACGCTTAAACGTTTTGCTTTCGGCTAATCAGTTGCTTTCAGTATCGGACTGTTCGGGCGCCATGTAACGGGGTTATTTCCCGCCGGATGCTCTTGAGTTTACCAGGGTTGATTGGGAAATAAAGGTTCAAGCAAGTAATGTAAATATGAATATTTATTAAATCATAAAGCTATGTATGTACAAAAGAGAGACTCTATGGTGCTTGACTCTGAAACAGAAAAGAACATAACGGTGTGTTAGCAACTAATTAGCCGGTAGCACGCAATTACAATATTTTACATAGTCTAATAATAATCGTACATGTTAATTAACTAACGCGGGTTAAAATACGGTTCGCACGGAAGCGGGGAGGAGGCAGCCCGAGTGTACCCGCAGCTGCTCCAGGAGGACAGACCCCTCCTGGAATTCGAATAGTGATGGCGATACTCCGTCACACTATGTTTCTCCAGATATTTTCTTCATAGTAGGAAAATCCTAGAACGAGTCCAATTAAATATTTATTTTTCTTTCCTTGTGAACGAAAGAGACACCAATTTCCAACAAAAATTGTATCACAAACTTGTACGTCTTCTAAAACGTTATGCTGATGTTTACTTATCTGGCTTTCATTTTCTTTTACTCGCTGGAGACGATCAGCACTTAAAGAAGTTTGAGACTTACTCAGCAGCCAACAAATCGATGATTTCCGCACCAATATTTCTTGGTTATTTTTATCTTTTACAAAAGTGAATGGACTGTTGTTACCATCAACATTTTCTGTAGAAGAATAATTTTTGATTTGTAAATCAGTGTAATCAGATAATCTTTTTGAAGATTCCTCTAAATTTTCGAATAATTCTTTATCATCACATATATATATTTCATTTTCAGCTCCATTATTTTCATAAACATCATAATTTTCTTCATCAAGATCTTCATTTAAAGAGGAAACATTACTTATATCTTTTACTAATAAGTTGGTAGCTTCATGAATAGCAATGTCCATTCCTAAACTTTCTACAGTTTTGTGGGCATCACATTTTGCTTTAAAAAGAATATTTTTTATGACTTCAACAATGAGATTTAAATCATTTCCACAAATGCTGTCAAGGAATGGTAAGTTTAATTTTTCATTTTGAGTCTCAAAAGAAGCACGCAAAAAAGTTTTACGAGGAAAATTAATAGTAAGTCCAATTTCTTTAAAATCATAAGCAAAAACATCATTTATAAATTGTAGTCGCCTTATTCTATACAATAATTCTAGCAATGTGCAATTAACAATAGTAGAAAACGTTGTGCTAGTGGATCGTAAATTTCTGAAGAAACTTTCACACGGTTGACTGCTAAACATCCAAGGTAAAAATGTATCGAAATTATTCCATTCCATACAATGAAAAACTGCATTTAATAATCCATGCGCATTAAGTTCAATGCATATGTAAGCATTACTTGAAATAAAATTATCTTGAACACTATAAATATCATGATTATCTAACCACTTTCGCCACATTCGCAAAAAAAATGTTGCATACCATATGCAATAAATTCTTTCGCTTACCTTCAAGGATGTTGAAAGAAATGAATTTAAAACGTAAAATATAATTTTTAAATAAACTTGCGTTGCTAAAGAGTCGGGAATATTCTCTGTAAGTAGTTTTATTATGTTGAGAGAACATAATTTTACAACGGAAGCAAAGTTCATTTTATCCTTTCCATTTATATCTTTTTCGGTAAGATAGTGCTTATCTTTTGAGCAAACGTTCATAATAATGTTTAAATGTGTCTTAGATGCTATAAATTTGCCGATTGGTAAGATTAATGAATGCTTTAATAATCTATTTCTCAATTTTGTACCTACGTATACCGTGTCCTGGATAAAAATCTGACTTAATCCAAATTTTCCGTGGAATTAGGAATATCTATTGTAATATTATTTAATGAATAATCGTTACGATGCACCATGCCAAGACAACTTTCATTATGCATTGCCTTTAACAACTGTGAATCGCCATCAGAAGAGTATCCTATTACGTACATTTCTTCCTCTTCTAAACACTTCGTAATAAACTTCCATCTTTTGAGAACATCATCTGCTGTAAAAGAATTCCGATTTCCAAAAATACATAAAGGAAAAGTAGGTGCATCTTTTTGAAGTGGTTGGACCATAAAAACATATAATAAATTTGATATTTCATTATTTTTGAAATGTTCTTTCATAATTCTAGCAGATGTTGCTAAAAATGAAAATGCTTTAGGCATAGAATTTTTATCGAGTGGCAAAACAAATCCTATTAACTGATTAGTATTGGAATCGTACTGAACTTTATTACAAAGACGAGTAGCATCTTCGCTCAACCATACTTTATTTGTGAGATTTCGGGCTTTTAAAAAAGTTTTGAGATCTTCAATTCTACAAGATCCTTCAATTATCAAAGATGAACTTTCCTGAACAAATTTTCGAATAATACTGATCGATGGAATTGGTAAATTAGAACTCATAGTTTCGTATAGAATTAGACCACCAACTAAGTAAAAATATGCAGCGACAAGCTTTAATGAGTATTCATAACGATAACCTTGTTTTTTTCTGGCTACATTATTTTTTAAAGATTGAATTAGCATTTCCAATAATGATGAATTAATTGCACCTGTTTTGTCAAGTTTATAGATACATGCACAATCATCACAAAGTTTCGAATCAGTTTCCAAGCTATCACTGCGCTTAGCAGAAAAAGGGTTAATGGTTTCCTCAGCTAGCTTCCAAACCATAGGTTTACTTTTAAAGAATGTACTTATATTTAATATCATTATCTTGTGGCCAATAGAAAACTTAAAATTTTGAGGACATTTATGGTTCATATTATAATATTTAATGAGGTTTGAATTTTCAGATATATTATCAGCATAAAGTTGTGATTGAACAAAATCTTCTAATTCTAAAATATTATTTTCTTTTAAATGAGCTATTGTTGCAGGATTGTCTAAGTATTGCAAGCGGAAAATATTCTTTATATATGCTGGGACATTTTGATTTTTTATACTCTTTGCCTTGAAGACCTGCAAACAGTTAATCGATCTATCTATGAAACTTTTAGCAGTATATTGTTAGGTGTATATAGTGATATGGAAGATTAATTTTTTACTTAACGAGATTCAATGTCCAATCATTGTTCTATACAAAAAGTTAATAGATTTTGAGTAAAAAAATCATAAGTTGATTTTAACCAAAAATTTTAAAAAGTAATAATTTCCAATGTTAAATAACTTTTTTATTTGTTGAAATATGAATATACAACTTTAGAAACATATTTTTTTTCATAAAAAGCTAAGTATCAAAAATTTTAAACGATTTTAAAATTTTGAGCTGCTTACTTCACCTGAAAATAATAAATTGTAATGACTCTTAAATTAAAGTCTCTGCTCCGACCTACTCGAAAGTAAAGTTGGAAGCAACATGAATATTGACGCGACGAGCGTTCGAGTAAATAGGCATTAATGTGTCTTATTCGAATATGTAATGTGCGTAAAAATAGACAAACTAATTAACATGGTACGAATTAGGCCAAGTGGATGCCGCAGGCCTTTACTTATACACTCAAGGTGATGTTTTTCATTGAAGGTAGCGCATTTGGCGCTTGCCATCTAGCGGGCACTTCGGGTACTAATAATCCCGAACATATAAGGTAAAGGGCCCGATTATGAAACGATTTTCGACGACTTTTTTTTCAATTGATGAATTAAATACTTTAAAAGTATGAAACTATTAAATGTTATATATCATTCGATCGGCAAACTCTTCAAGAATAATAATCTTTTTTCATAATTTGAATTAGTACAAAATTTGTTTTATTTATATGAGAAATAGTAAGGAACATTTAGGTCCCTATTATGAAACGCTATTTTCTTACTTGCACCCCTGTTTCATAAAATGTCTTCCTATTATGAAACATAATTAAATTACATTTTTCATTATTTTTCGTCATATTATTGGCATGAAATTTGTTTTTATAGTTCAAGATATTTGTAATAATGTAAATTGTGAAAAAATCTGAAACATATATATATGTCTTTAAAATTATTTTTAAAAGTACTTATAAAATGTGTGGTTGTAATGTGTGACATTTCCTACATGTTACTCTTATAAACCGAAAATTTAATGATTTTAATGCAATATGACATGAATAAACTTATTCAAAATATATAGACCAACTTATATATATTTCTAAGAAAAATATTTGATATTTATTACTAACAGCGACATTAAATCTGTATTAGTAGCTGAGATATACACTATCGGTAGGTTAAGACATGATTTGTTCATTTGTAGGTTAGGTTAGCATACTGATAATTAATATTTATGGTTAAGTTAGAAGCAGAAATAACTTAAATATAAATAAAAAAACTGTATTTAACCTACATTATTCAAGAGTTCGACTTGAAATAAATAACGAGATTCGTAATAAAAGCTCTTTAATACTGTTTCATAATAGGGACGTATAATGAATTTGTGTCCCTATTGTGAAACCGGTATTTATTTAATAAAAAGAGATAATAAAATCGATAAATTTGTATATAATCTGAATTTATGATATAAAAACTACACGATAAACTACTACTTATGTTTCAAAATTGATTAAACACTGAAAAATTACCAAAAAATAAAACAGAAAAAATGAACCATCGTGGTTCAAATCGGTTCAAATGGCAGCCAATTTACGAGAGCTTGGAAACGGCGAGACTGAACAATTTTTTTCACACTTTATACATAAAAAAATCATATATTTATTAATGAATATATTCAAACAAATAGCGCATGAATGTAAATATATTTTGCTTCCTCCTATAGGAAGCTTTGTGATAGTAAAAAAAAAGTTTATGAGATAATGTGTTAGGAACGTTATTTAGTAAATTTGGAATCGAAATACACTATTTTAGAAAATGTCCGTATGTGTGTCCGTATGTGTGTGTGTGTGTGTGTGTGTGTGTGTGTGTGTGTCTGCTGTGTGTGTGTGTGTGTGTGTGTGTCTGTGTGTGTGTGTGTGTGTGTGTGTGTCTGTGTGTGTGTGTGTGTGTGTGTGTGTGTGTGTGTGTGTGTGTGTGTGTGTGTGTGTGTGTGCGCGTGTGTATGTCCGTATACGCTGATATCTCATGATCTACTTGACCGATTTTAACGAGAGAGTGATCATTTTTTTAGATTTTGCTTCCACAATTGGGGTCAATATTCTATTTTTGTAAAATTTCTTTTGTTTTTTTATAGCCATTTTTTAATTTTCAAAATTTTTATTTTCAATTTTTTAATATTGAGACCGAATATTCTTTATATATTATGAATTCTCTATTTCTATTATATATATATATATTCTATTTTTGTAAAATTTCTTTTGTTTTTTTATAGCCATTTTTTAATTTTCAAAATTTTTATTTTCAATTTTTTAATATTGAGACCGAATATTCTTTATATATTATGAATTCTCTGTATGTAGGATAAAATTCTCTACAATTAAAAAAAAAAGCTATATTTCGTTATAAGTTATTGATGAAAACGTAATTTTTTGTAAATAGGTTATATTTCGAAATTAAAAAAACATATTAACATGAATATTTTTTTGGTTATAAAGGATATTGAGTACTATAACTCACTAAATTTTTAGGTTTTTTTTATTCATTATTTTTAGAGAAAAAAAATAATTTATAAAAAAAAGTGATTTTGTATGTCGTTGCATAACTAGAGTAAAATTGGATTAATCACTTTGAAATTCTTTCTAGGGGTAGATTTTGTATACTAATTGTGTGAGTTCTTTGGGCAAAAGGATTGATCCATAAATTTCGGAGATATTTGAGGTTAAATTTTTTTTCACTTTTTTTTTTAAATCGTAATTTCTCGAGAACGGCTCTATGTATCTGAACTGCATGTATAGCATTCGAAAGAGAATTAAATTGCCTATATTTTCTAAAAAAAATTAATTTTCTAGCTATCACGGTTCTTTTGTTATTAACAAAAACGTAAAAATTGAAAAATGAAAAAAAATGAGTTTTGTATGTTCAACCATTACAAGAGTAAAATTGTCTTATTCATAGTTTATTGATAGTTCATATTATTGATAGTTCTCGGCCGAGATCTTTGGGAAAAATGATTGGTTCATAAATTTCAGAGATATTTGATGTTAAAATTTTTCTAGACATCGTACGACGCGATGCCGTTGACAGTGGACTTGAAGAAGAAAAGTTTGATGAAGAATAGTACTTCATCAGAGTTTGCATTTGCGATTGTTTTCCATTCAATACAAGAATTAAAATCACAAAAAAATAAATTACAAATGGAACAGCAATGAATAGCCATGAAACAATTACAAGTTAATATTTTCCATAAAATTATTCAAATTTTTTTAGTGAAAGATTTATTTTTTGAAATTTAATTTAATAAAAGGAATCAATAAATTATTTTGAGGAAGCTACGTGCGATTGAATTGGCAGCGGTTTTTTATATTGAATTTAGCGATTCCAAATCGCTTCTGCTTAATTTTTATTAAACTGTTTCATAATTGGTACTTTTACCTTATATATTCTTAAAACAATTTTAATTATTTCTACAATTTCTGAAATTCTCTCTGCACTACTAATAATTTTATTTTTTAAAACGTTTACTTAATATTTGTATAAATTACATAAATTTATAAATACAAAAAATTAAAAATTACATTAATTAAACTACATCGTGGTACCATATATTTGCATTTGAATGTACTTTTTTTTAATTGACTGTTATAAAAAAATGATTGTATAATTTTTTACAAATCAAATTATTAGAAATACATAAATATAAGAAGATATATTTCCAAAAAACTTATTTATCAAATTTATTTAATTTATTGTAACAAGTATGCTTTATGAATATATCATTTTATAATTTTATGACCAATTAAACTCCTCCGAATCACAAGGATATACACTTTCGAGAATATTGATACAAAAACGTACTTACCCTATCTTTGAAATAATCGAAAGCGTCAATGTTATAAAATTTAACGAAACCACGATAAAATCTTCGTGAAAGTCGAAATAATGATTCTTTCAAGCTCGATTTAAATATAGAAAATAATAACAATATTTTCTTTTTAAGCCTTTTAAGATTATTAAGCCTTCAACTAAAGGCGGCTAAAGGTTTTGATTTTGCTCTAAATTCTGTATATCGATGTGTTATATTCAAGCACAAAATGTATACTAAACTTATTTGAATTATACAGCTCTCAAAGGTAAGCTGTAACCTTTACAGTCGTCATTCAGTTCACTTTTGTATAATCAACATTCAATTAACAATTACACTATCAGAAAACTTCCATATATATAGGTATACAATGTGTACATTTGGAAACGCAAAATGTATAAACACAATATATCTATATATATGGAAGCTTTCTACCAGTTTTCACTGAATCTACCAATTTAGTTTGAAAAATAGAAATTTTCAACTAATAGACCTTTAAAGTAGTGGTTTTCTAACATAAATATTAGCTTTTTTTATAAATCCTCCTATGACCCCCCATTTCCTCCCATGTCCTCTTATGTCCTCCCATGTCCTCTTACGTCCTCCCATGTCCTCCCATGTCCTCACAAATTCTCTCATGTCCTCCCAAGTCCTCCCATATCCTTTCACACCAAACGAGAGTATTTGCCCTCACAAAATTCTCCAACGACCTCAAAGCTGTCCTCAAAGTCCTCTCATAAGTGAGTAGCCCCTCGACGTGGATTCATTTCTACGTAAGGGGCTCCTGGACGGTGGTCCGGGCAGGCTGTATCTCACTGATAGGGGGCGACGGAGGGGGCCCCCCACCATCCCTTCTTTCTTTCATTCTTTCGTTCAAATGACTTTAGGAAGAGTCCGAAATATAAGGCTTGCCTTGTTTTTAATATCCCCTTCACAATGGAGACTTAAAATTTTACGCCTTATCTATGTGAAATAGATTATTTTCGTTTTAAAGATTGATTTTAAAACATAAACACTTAAAATTTTATGTTTCTCTATAGTATTATTGAGTCTTAGGGGAATATTGTTGCAGTATTTCAAAATCGAAAGAAAAATCTGCAAAAAGTATAATTATAAATATACCCAATATTTCTCAGGCGTTGTCAAATATTGGAAGAATATTGCTGCAATATTGCACTGAAAGAAAATTTGGCACGGCATTTGTTTCCATCATAGTTCGTCAGCGCCCTCTTCGCTGCGTGCGTGAGATCTCCCACTTTTCACACAGCGTTTGTCCCGAATGTTCAGAGGTTATACGGCAGGGGGCATCCGCGGTGCGTTTACAGAGAGGAGCTGTGTCAGTACGGGACAGGAGGTGTACCGAATCGCGGTACAACATTTGACCCTACTTTTGGCACAGCGTCTGTACTCATCGGGTCAGCTGGAGTGCCAAATGTTTTTCAGTGTGCTATCATGGATACCCTAACCTATCATTTTACAAAAGCAATGAAAAACGGAAATCATAGTTTGCAGCAATATTGCTCCATGGTTGCATCCATGTATACTAACGTTGAGGGATCATTAGCGAATGTGGCGAATATGTCGAAGCAACATTAAAACAATATTGCTCCAATATGAGTGTTATAGGGGATAGGTAATGTTATGTATTTGTCTATGTAACAGGGTGGTGAAATAACCAAGCGTATATTAATAATAATAAGTGATTTATTAAGTATAGTAAGGTAGTTTATATGAGGAGATGTTTACTTAAACAGTGTTCACTTGTCTGACTACAGTTATACATGCGGCACGCAGTGCGGCCTAATTATCGACGGTACAGGAATCCTTATTATCTACATATAATATATCACAATTCCTCTCGCTTTAAGAGGTTGATTTACTGCTGTCTTTTAACATCAAGCGCTCCGATCGACGTCAAGGTTCATTTTCGTGCGCTACACTTATAATTTGGTCCTTATGACGTTTCCAAGTTTTATCTATTTCTAATTGTATTTCATACGTAGAAGGAGATAACTGCTTTGCAATAGTACCTTCTAATTTCTTATCACCTTTACCGTCATTATCAGTTAATACGGTATCTCCTTCTTCGAATGATACATTACGTGAACCTTTTCGATTTACAATTTAAGTATGTTGTTTATCGTATACTACGTTTTCCGTGCGAGATCGCAATAGATCAAACCGTGTTTGTAGTTCGCGTTTTAACATTAGAAAAGTAGGGCTTTTTCATGCAGTACTATGCGGCACGCTGCGGTAGTCAATGAGAAATATATTCATTGCGTCCTATAACGTCCTCCCCCCTTTTACGATTTTCTTTACTTTATCTTTGAATGTGTCCACAAAATTTTCAGCTGCGCCGTTCGTGGCAGGGTGATACGATGGTGAGAACGTGTGTTTGATTTCTAATCTTTTTAAATACGTTTGAAATAATTCGTTTGTGAATTGTCGTCCATTATCAGTAACGACATGATTCGGTAGACCGTGGCGTGCAAAAATACTACGAGATTTCGCAATCAAGTTTTCCACCTTAGTCTTGTTTTTAAAATCAATTATCTCTGGCTACTTCGAATGCGCATCTACTATCACTAAAATCATGTGACCCATAAATGGTCCTAAAAAGTCTCAATGAATACGACTCCATGCTTTATCTGGCCAAGGCCACCGGGTTAAAGGAGTATTTGGCGGTTTTTCTCGTTCCTCCGCACAAATTGTACATGACTTTATGAGCCCTTCTATGTCTCCGTCTATGCCTGGCCACCATACATAAGAACGCGCTAACATTTTGATTTTTACCATACCTAAATGCGATAAATGTAATTCTTGTAAGATAATAGGCTGTAGAGATGCTGGTATTACGATCATGTGTCCCCAAATTAGGCAATTTTCATCAATAAAGAATTCTGTTCTTTTTGAATGATACTTTTTTTCTTCGTCCGATAATTTCTCTAATACAGGGCAACCGCGCCTTACGTACGATATTACTTTGCTTAGAACTTCGCAATTTGTCGTCTCCGCAGCTACGATTTTACTATCTAAGGCATCGAAACCGCTTTTAATATAATTTATAGGTGTGAAGTCTGTATAGAAAATATCAGTATCGTACTCTTCGATTGGGAGTCTTGAAAGCGCATCGCAATTACCATTATTTTTTGACTTTATGGTCTCTATTTTGTACTTAAAACCTGATAGGAAGTATGACCATCGCTGCAGTCTACTGGCTGCTGTTAGAGGGATTCCTATATTAGGTCCAATAATTCGTTTCAATAGTTCATGGTCTGTCCTTAGAATTATCTCTTTACCAAAAATATAATCATAAAACTTTTTAAAGCCAAATACGATCGCTGCGGCTTCTTTATCAATTATTGCGCGATGCATTTCCTTTTTTGGAATTCTTTTTGAAGCGTAAGCTATTGGGCGTTCTGAACCGTCTTTATACTTATGCGATAATATCGCAGATAGACCATAATCCGATGCGTCGCACGCTAATACAAGTTGTTTATTGGGGTCATAATGTACGAGAACGCGTGGAGAAATTAGTTATTCTTTAACTAAGTTAAAGGCTTCTTCACATTCTTTTGTCCAGAAAAATTCTTTATTATTTGCACAATCGTAGAGTGGTTTTAATTAACCTGCTCTACGCTTTAAAAAACGAGCGTATAAGTTAATAAGTCCTAATAAAGATAGTAACTGCTTTGCATTTTCCGGCGGAGGTGCTTCTACTATAGCCTTTACTTTTGATGCGGATTTGTGCAATCCGTCTTTATCGATAGCAAACCCTAACAGATCAATTCTATCCCGCATTATTTTGCATTTCTCCACGTGTACTCGCAATCCGTCTGCTTCCAAACGTCTACATACTTGCCATAGGTTCCGCTTA
The DNA here is from genome assembly GCA_036365515.1 of Torymus aiolomorphi. Lineage (NCBI taxonomy): Eukaryota > Metazoa > Arthropoda > Insecta > Hymenoptera > Torymidae > Torymus > Torymus aiolomorphi. The sequence goes on from CM070877.1 coordinate 107,133,843, forward strand.
TATTCTTCATCTGTTTTACCGGTTACGTATATATTATTATCTAAATAAGAAATGGCATACTTAACATCACGAATACTATTTTCAATGAACGTTTGAAAATTTCCCAGGCAAGTACATACACCTTCGGGCATTTTTGTATATCTATACATACCTAAATGCGTTACAATTGTTAAGTATTTTTGACAATCATCTTCGACTGCAAACTGCATATACGCATGCTTCGAATCAAGTTCTGAAAATTTCTTACCGCCTTGCAATGCGTGAAATACATCTTCGATACGCGGAAGGGATATTTATTAATGATTACGTGCGGGTTCAAAGTTAATTTATAATCTCCGCAAATACGTATTTTGTTATCATTTTTTTATAAGGGGAACGATAGGCGTTGCCCATTCGCTCGTTTCTACGGTTACTAAATGTCCTAGATGCACTAAACGCGATATTTCATCTTCGATCATCTCTTTCATTGCGTAGGGAACGTGTCTCGCTTTTAGGGCTACAGGCCTGACATTTTCTTTTAAATAAATCGTTAGCTTGCCTTTATTATATAATCCCGGCGTTTCACTAAATAGTAAATGAAATTCGTTTACAAGCTGTTCGCGTATACTTGTTATATTTAAGTTTTGCAGCTTATTATTAGTTATAGGCATCGGAATATTAAATTTTAAAGGCCATAATTCGAATGCTTCCAGCGATTGTCTCCCTATAAGCGGCCGTCCGTTGCCCGGTAATACGAAACAACCTAGATTCAACGTTTTGTTATTTAGCGTTACTCGCAGATTTTCGAGTGAACCTACTGGATTTAATACGTTTTCAACGTAATCCTCGAGAGAATGTTTCGTATTTACAAGTTTTAATTCTTTAAAAAACTCATTTTTTACTTTTTCAGACAATACCATTGCGTATACACCCGTATCAATTTCCATATTAATTTCTTTCGAGTTTATAATCACGCTTACATACATCTGATCCGCTTTTATATTATTCGCGTTACAACATTCTTTAACAAAACGTGTACATCTCTCATTTTTATGATCGAGTAATTCATATTTAAAGTGAAAAATTCGTATTTCTTATATAATTCGCTTACATTTTCCTGCTTCGTTTGCGTTTGTTCCGTCTGCGCCATCGGCATTTCAAAAAATTTTACCTGCTGTTGTCCAGAATTCTTCATTCTACACGCTTGCTCCAAGTTTCCTTTCCGTTTACAGTGTGTACGTATTTCGAAGCGATATCGGCATTCCTTAGCTAGGTGATTCGGCTTTCCACAGCAATAAAAAACATAGTCAGCCTTGGACTTGGGTGCTGACTGCTTCGTCTTGCCATCGTTGCGTCTACGCGGTTGACTCTGCTGCTGTAGCTGCTTGTGGGATTTGTCTCCGTGCCTTGACTTGTGGAATTTAAGGCATAAATTGTACGTTGCTGCGAAACGCTTTTCTCTAACACTTTGTGCGATCCATCCACATTTTGGATTGCTGATTCTCGAGCTATTGCTTCTTTGTATGCAGTATCGAATGTTAACTCGGTTTTCTTAAAAAATTCCACTCTGGTTTCGTGATTACTTAACCCACAGATGAATTGATCTCTTAACGCTGTTGTGAGCTGGGTACCAAAATTGCAAGTCAATGCTAGTTTTTTTAATCTCGCTGTGAATTCCGCAATTGATTCTGTTTTTTTCTTATCGGACCTGATTAAAATTACACCGTTCCATTACTTCCGATGGAGCTGGATTCAACTGATTTGTCATATATGTCTTTAACTTGTCATACGTTAATTCAATAGACTTTTTTGGAGCACATAAACTTTTGATTAACTTGAATGCACTTTCATCAAACGTTGTCAATGCAATAGCCGCTTTCTTATTATCAACGGTACCTTTCGCTGTGAAGTAAACTTCTAAACGATCTGCAAAAGTTTCCCAGTCTTATTTATCTAGACAAAATTCTAATTTCGGTGTATCCGATGATATTTCTGAATCTGGATCGGAATTTTCCACGTCTACGTCACTGCTTAAATCCGAATCTTCTTCGATTGTTTGTTGCTTCTCTTCGTTTACCTCCGATTTACTATTTTCTTCTTTTATTGCGTCTAATAGCACTCTTCGTAGTTGGTCGAGATTTAGTTTTTCGTCATAGTCGATTTTACGTTTTTCTTATTCTTCTATTGCTTGCTCTCTACGTAAATTATATATCCAACCAACCTTTTTCTTATCTTCACTCATAAAGTTCGATTACACCCACCTTACACGAATACTGACTGCGCTTTCGTCTTTGTACTTTAAAGCGGACTCGCAATACAAATACGTTACACCTGCGCGTTATACGGCAGAAATTTGTTCGCAGGTGTTACACTTCTACACCATCACTTTTCTTTAAATTCACGCACAATCCGTTTTAGTCCTCGTCGCCAGTGTTATGTATTTGTCTATCTAACAGGGTGGTGAAATAACCAAGCGTATATTAATAATAATAAGTGATTTATTAAGTATAGTAAGGTAGCTATATATCAGGAGATGTTTACTTGAACAGTGCTCACTTAAGTCTGACTACAGTTATACATGCACGGAAAAAAGTTTGGGACTATAGCACTCTCAATAGATATAGCGGCAGTGCCAAACGAAGGGGTACCCGACATACATTAAGTGAGACAGGAGCACTCTCAGTTTGGGAACACTGCAGTCTCAAATCGGGGCTGCTACAGTCTCGAGTGATACGGAACGCAGCGACCTCTAAATCCGAGATTGCAGAACCTCTTTCCTTAACGTATGAGAACGTTTCGGTTATACCTATTAATGTATGGCATACTTTTGCCTTATTATTAAACAAATATTGTAACTATGGAGAAGTTTTTTGAAAAATATGCGTTACTGCAGAGCCTTTACCAAACATTTAATGGTATGTATATTAATATATTACTCAAAAAAATACTTTTTAAACATGATGTAAGTATATCGACTTCATAACCTAAAACTTTATTAACATTTAGACGCAGGTATAAATGATTCTCAGTTTTATTCTCTGAATGATAATGTTATAATTGATATTTTGAAAGGGAATGCTGATTGTTTGCTTGCATTTATTTCAAAATATAATTTTGAAAAAGGAATATTCGTAAAAGAGCATTCTAATAAATTGAGTGAACTTGTTGCTATGGAAGATACGTATGATAATAGTTGTGTGAGTCAAATGAATATGAGTCTGGATGAAAGCGATAATTTAGTGAATGACGATGAAGATGTTAGCATGACAAATTCACAAACATTTGATATAAGCACCTCAACAATTACCTATCCACCCTATCCAGAAAATGAAGTATTTGAATTTCTAAATAATACGCTTGAAGGCAGAATTGTGTAAGGAAAATACACACATAGTAAGATTGTTGATTATTCTAAACTAAAAAATCTTATCGTTACTCATTATATTCAAGAAGATCCAATAAATTATCAGTAAGTGCTAGAGTTAAAAAAAGGAAATTTTACTATACATCTGATTATTTAACGTAAAATAGTTATATATGTTTATTGTTTCTGAATATACTGTAAATAGGTTTTATAATATATTTATTTTCATTTAGCTGTATTGTTACGTCCGGAGACGTATCATTTAAACATTCATTAAATAAAACGTAAATCAGTGATTTTTCAAGACACAGAATAATGTATACGCGAATTTCGACAACTATGCACTTTTAACTGTACGGCCTCGCGACACTCCAAGTCAATGAACTCTTCAAAATACAAATACAGCAATTTTTATGTTCCAGCAAGAATAATATGCGCTAAATACAACTGTCAATTTAAACAATGCGCACCAAAGTAATTAACAATTTAGAAAACTTAAACTTGATAACCATGAATGTAAAATAACCAATGGTCATGATTTTGTAAATCAAAGTATTAATTGTTTAAACCATAATTTATGAGAAATTCATGTCGATCCAAGACTGACGGGTATTATTATTATTATTATTATAATTATTATTACTAATATTACTATCACTATTATAAATCGTATTATTATGTTTATCATTAAATCAAATTTTGTAACGAGAAATCTCTGATACATTTGTTGAATCTCTACGACATTCAACAGTCTAAGGGGAGGTGTTACGTCCGGAGACGTATTATCATTTTAAAGAAAACACATTATTAGTATCAGATATTTCCTGACACATAAAAGCGAGATGCAATTTTTACAAATACAGCATACAGCGTTATGACACAGTAGGTCATCGAATTTGCGAAACAAAACGATATTTTCATTAGGGTCAGCATTTCTCCATGCTACGGTCGAGCGAGAATCTAAGCCATCGGACTCCTCGGTAGTCGAAAAACCCGCACTTTGCAATGCTCAGCATTTCGCAAGTGCGATGACCCAGTAAACTCGTAAGCTGTCAAAAGATGAATTCTACACGTAATCATGCTTCCTCATCTTTAACCTAATTATTCTGCGTTATATAAACGGCAAGGGGCGCCGCGTAAGTTAGTCACAGCGTACAAGAAACCTGGCGAACTCCGTGTACCTCTACGACATTGAGAAGTTGAAATCGTAAGCCTTACTCGTCTAGTAAGCAGATCTTATAAGTTATTTATAGTAACTTTATAAAAGCAAGCATTATAAAAGGAATTGTAATTGAAATCACAACACCTCGACCTACCAGAAGCCAGCAGATTGTATTGGTAATAAATTATCGTATTTTATATAATAAACTATTATTAAACCAATTACCACTTATTTTCACTTATTTCCGGACTTAACAGTGGTTCCGGTACGAATCGAACATTAGTTCACTAGACTGTTTAAAATAAAAGAATAAAAATAACTATTTTTCGGAACGTAACAGTGGTTCCGGTACGAATCGAACGTAAGTTCACTAGATTTATACGAAAAAATAAGACTGGAATGAGAGGAAACGAGTAGTATTTGAAAAGTACTAAAAATATCACTACTAACTGCTTCCGAGCTTCTCGTTTTGCAGTAAGAAGTTGAGAGGATCATTGTAGCATGATCGTTTAAACTTCTGAAGATGAACGTGTACGGCTCGTCCAGATTACTAACATATTAACAGATAAATAAAAAAAAAAAGGGAAAATAGACGATGTTATAGAAATAGGGAAAGAAGAAAGGATAACCCAAATACAAATAACGTAAACGAATATAAAAAAAAAAAGGATTTCACATAAAGATAAAATCAAAATAAATCAAAATATATAAGTAAATAGCATCACGCAAATATATTTAACAAACAAGAAATTTAAAGTGAAAAATTCATATAGGGAAACTTTAAGAAACAAATAATTAAATAATATCAGTAAAAACAAATAACTAAAATATTAGTGAAAAAGAAATAAACAAATGAATAAATAAATAAAAAGAAATTGAAATAAATAAAACAAATCCAACACGAAGGAGAAAAATGAAATAATAATACAAAATAATGATCATTGAATGGATAAATATTATACATAAACAAAAAATAAGAATATCAGAAATCAAATTACACGAAAAACATTAAGAATAGAGATATAAAATTGGCAAATAAATAAATAAATTGCCAAATAAATAATACACAAAAAAATATATAGTTGAACTAATAATAAAAGATATTTAAAAATAAATATTAAGTATACTGATACATAAATAAAAAGAATAAAGAACAAAACATAAGAAATGAATGAAGAGAAATAAATAAAGGGAAATAAATAATAGAGAATTTACACAATACAAAATAGAAAACATATGAGAGATATAATCAGTGTATAAAATAATCAAGTCATTTTTATCAAAATAAGGAAATCAAAATAATAATAAAAAATAACTAAACAAACAAAAAGTATTACAATAAAAGTAAGAATATTATAATGAAGAATCATACCAAAAAAAAATTACAATAAAATATTACATTGCAAAAGGGAATATAATAAAATAAGAAAATGAAAAATATTTAAATATTATAATATAAAAAATAAACAATACTCAAACGAGAAAATGGAAGTAAGACAATAATAAACAAAATAAAAGATAAATTCAAAAATAAACTACAATAATAATTACGAACATTTAATAAAATGAAAAAACCATGATGAATAATCAAGCTAATACATTTTATAATTTTAAACAACAAAACCATTATTATACTAAAGTATTTCATTGTCAAATTTGCCGAGATCAATATCACGAAGCATTGTTTTGCTCTAATGCAGTTTGTGTTTATTGTAAAAGTAAAGATCATATATCTTATTTTTGCAACAATGCTAAAAATAAAATAGAACTTTTTTGTAAACTCTGTAATCACAGAGGACATTCTGTAGAGAAGTGTACATTTAACCAAACAAATGAAGATTATTGCCAATACTGTCAAATGATAGGACATGCAGCTACTCAATGCCCTGTTATAAAGAAATATGAACTTGATTGTGAGTATTGCGGAAGCACGGGTCACTCAACTAAAGACTGTCTGTCAGCAGTATGTATGAAATGCAATAAACTCGGGCACTGGGTAAAATACTGCCCTATAAACGAAAAAATAATGTGGTGCGCGTTATGTAAGGAAGAAGACCACGATTCATCAGATTGCAAGCGTGCGATTTTAAGAAATAGAATAATTTGTCAAATTTGCAACAGAATCGGACATACAGCAAAGTATTGCCCAGAAAGAAATGCTCATTCTCAAAATAGCACAAACTACAAAATTTTAGAAAATAAAGAAATTCATCAATTACCAAATACTACAAGAAATTATAACCGATTCATTAACAAAACTCAAGAACAAAATTACAAGCCAAGAAACACGATTTTTAATAATCAACAACCCAATACAGTAAATAGGAAAAGAATTCAATGTGATTATTGCAAAAGAATTGGACATGACATCGACAACTGCAGAAAACTTAAAAATCTTATGATGCAATATAATGCAATGGGAAATCATTGTGATCTTTGTAAAAATCCAGATCATACTACTGAAGAATGTGAGGAAATCAAACAATATCCAAGTATTAATACTGATGAATCATACCATAATGTTACGAAAGAAACAATTAACGAATCAAAAATTCAGAAAAACGAAGTTAATACAACGAATATTGAAAGGTATAATGGTAATGAACTAATTACAGAAAATAAAGTAAATAAAATTAAACAGGAAACTAATATCATAGAGGAATCTACAATAATTAATGATGATAAAGAAATCAATTTAATTATCGTACCTTTTATAAAAATACATGAAATCACTGATGAACCAAAAGATAATAATATGATTATAAAAAATCATGGAAATACTAATGAAATTAATTTTATAGACTTTAACGAAATTTTCAAAAATAATCATGAAATTGAAGAAATTATGGAAACAAATTTAATTGATTCTATTGAATCTACTGTAAAAAATTATGAGACTAGTGAAGAAATGAATTTCAACGAATCTAATTTAAAAACTCATGAGGATTGTGATGAAATTAATGTAATTCATTTTAATGAATCCAATATAAATAACCAAAAGAATGAAATTTCGAATGAAAATAATAAAGAAGGTAATAATTCGTTGGAAACAGTAACTTTTTATGATGATCTTAAAGTCATTTTAGACATAACTTTTGCTTTAGCTGAACCATTTTCCGAAGATGATCAAATGGAAACTAAATTCCAACAAAACTCGCTTGAAAATTCGTTAAAAGAGAATATAGCATCAATAGATTCAGAAGAGTCTTTATTAAATGATAAAAAAATCTAAAGAACTTATTAAATAATAGTAAAGTAGTTTTCGAAAATGAAAATCAACCAAAAGATATGTTTGATAATCAAAAACTAAAAAAACATTTAGAGAATAAAAGTCATCTAAAAATATTTGATAATCAAGAACACCAAGAACAGCTTGAGAATAAAAATCAACTAAAAGAAACTTTGGGTAATCAAGATCATAACGTAATAATCAATCTAAATACAAATCGTAATAAAGTACACCAATTGCAGTTATTTTTTAACTATCCTATCAAAGTAAAATCTAATAAAAACGTCAGAAAACTAAAATGGATATCTAATTATAAAAAATATTTAAAAGAATTATCAAAAATTACAAAACTAAAATTAAAATCTAAAGGTTACTACAATAAATTTGCTATCAGAAAAAGGTTTAAAAAGGGAGACAAAACATGGCCTATTAAAGAACCAAATATGAATAAATTTCAAAACGATCAGCATAATAAGAATTTTCAACGCTATTAAAATGAACAAAATAATATCTTAACTAATTATGAAAAACAAGCAAAGCAATATTATAACAAATAATAACACAACATTTTTGTTTTAGGATGTGGACAACATACTCAATATTAACATCTATCATAATCTCTTCTTATTTTTCCAAATTTAATACAGGATTATAATTGCAGCTGAACTTTTCCATTTGAAGCAAAACCATCCTACTTCTTGGTCAACTAATATATAACCCTAAGGTGATCCAGATTTTACCAAATATACAATTTAAAATTATAACCACTTATCCGTTTGTCTACAATTGTTCGTATCAACTTGTCAGTATTTTATGAAAAGCAACTATATCCCCTAAGAAAGCTAATAATTTTAGAAAAATGCGATTGAAATAAGATATACTTGAATAATGAAATTTTAGAAATAATACATAAATATTGCGATTAGATATTAATACAAAGTAACTTTGGTCTTATAACAATCAAACAATCAAAAAAATTTGACATGTGAAAATGATGTGTTATTAAATAATAAAAATATATAAAGTAATTATTTAATCACAAAGTAGAAAACATTACAGGGACGAATTAACTTATGATCAATTTAATAGCTTATGATTTTATCTTTGAATAACAAAGTATAGAACTAATCCAAAAGGAAAAGAAGTAGAACCCATTCCTAAACCTTTTAACGTATGATAAAAAGTATAAAGTACATGACCTTAAAATTGTTAATGAAAATTGTTCTCATGTGAGACTTCATTCGAACAAGATTAATTCTTATTGGAATACAAATTTTATGTAACAATACATCAAATTTTTATTGCAATAAGAATTGTGATTATATACAAAAATATTTAATAAAACCTTTATTCGTTCACTAAATCTCACATGAGCAAAATTTTCACAGATGAACAAATTACTTCAATAAAACCTCTGTTCATTTATCAAAGCCTCAAATAAGCAAAAACTTTGTTCGAAGAACAAATTACTTCAATAAAATCTTTACTCGTTCATCAAAGTCTGACTTAAGCAAGTTTCTTCGAAGAACAAATTATTTCAATGACAATTTCCTCCGTACACAAAATTATCTCATGAAGAATAGTTTCTTCGCATAGACTAACCTCTCACGTGAGAAACCAATTTCTTTGAAGACTGAAAGAGTTAATTGAAAAATGACACTTATTTTTATTCTATTCAAATATAAATCTTCAATTTATCTTTTTTCCAATGTTTATGTGAACAACTATCTTTTCATTATGTTTATATTTTATTATAGAATAAAACATCCTATATTTAAGAAGGTGACAGAAGAATTACTGGAGCTCTTCCCAACAGAGAAAGCATGTTTGTTTTACAGGTAATCATACGTAAACTCTGAAAAACAGTCAGTTGGGGCTAGTGGTTGTTTATACAACCACTACAAGTTCATACGTAAAGAGTTAAGGGCAGCTCGAATAATTAGCGATGAGGATCAAGACGCTACTAAAAAAAGAAAATTCAACAAGTAATGAAGATGTACTGAGTAAGTTACTTACATATTGGTTTATTAGATTTTTTAAAAAATTATTTGAATGAATTTCATAATATTGCTAAAATTTTGAGTAACATTAAATATAAAAATGCATTTTGATAAATTTAACATCAATATTTTAACTAAATACTAATTTATGATCATCTATGTTTTTACAAACAAATCTAGCATTTTTAACTTTCTTAAATTTTTACAGGCACAAATATTAAATATAAATTGCTTGACGAGTAGCGATAGGACAACATTTAAGAGAAAGGACATTTTGAGCAAGTGGGAGAAAACTTTTGACGAACGATCAAAATTGCTTGCTGTAAAGGAAAGAAACAAAAAAACTGTTTCATTAGAAAAGTATTTCCGTAGTTTTCCATGTTTAGGTTCTCCGCTTGGAATAATATTGGTAAATTTTTTATTATCTAATCATTAAATTAAATTTCAATTAAAAAATTTATAAATATAAAGCTAAAGTTCAAACTAAATTTAACTAGTAAATTTAACTAGTATTTTTACTTTTATTTTTTATATTGTATATAAAATATTAATATCAAAGTTCTATAAAGCCACATTTTAAACGTCATAAGTTATTTTTTATTACATATGTATAATGATCTAGTAATAAAAATACACAGTCTTGTAAACAAATGGAAAAGTTTTATATAATTATACCATCTTACAAATATTAAGAATTTAAGCTTATTTCTCTTAAAATTATAAATTCATTTTCAGCTTGAGCAAGACTTCGATGACGTTTTGAACAGACTATCAGAGAAAAAAACGATACCAGAGAAGAACAATTATTCATCATTATTTTCTACAGATTGGCCTAGTATAGCCTCAAAGATAATAAAATTCGGTTTAAAATCAAAGAAGATTGAAATAAAAAATTTTATACAAGTTAATAAGGAAGTTTTTGACAAAGGTATAGTGAAATTAATAATTTTATAAACTGTAGAATTCGTAGACGTTAAATGTAAGGTTGAGTTACCCATTCAATATTATGTTCCCTGTTAAAAATATTTTCATTTTGATTTTATTTATTTTTAGGTCAGCAAAATGATTTATTGGCGTTATTTTTAGTCCCGCTTTGTATGAAAGCTGTCAAAACAGTTAAAATCAACGGTACTACAATCAACATTTCTAAAGGCGATATTTGCAAGTCGTTTATCTTACATGTAATGGTAAGAATCATGAATCAGTTTTTGTTATTGAATAATTTTATATATGCAATAATAAAAATATATTTTTTTAACTTACAGGATTCACTAAATCAAAAGAGTGAACAGACAGTTTTTGAAACTTGGTTAGAAGGCTTGAATCAGCCTATCTATCCATATGTTGTAGTTTGCGGAAAATTGGAGAGTAGCTATACAACTTACGTAATTCTCAACAAGCATAATTATGAATACGATAATGCAATAGAAGCAGTAGAAGCAGTAGACTTCACTGTCGCGCTTTCTCTCTTTCGCGCGTGCTTCCTCAGCTGCTCAGTATTGAGCGAGTACCGTGTACTCGCGCCCGCGAAGGCCGGTGGTATTCTATACCGCCATGACACCGACTAGGAAAAGGGATCGGGATATTCAATCACTCGCGTACGTGTTCTTAAAACAAGGACTTTACCTTTATTGCCCCTCGGGCTGAAGAACTATAATACACGCGGTGTATAATACACGCCGCCGGTGCGGCATCGCCTCTCAGTTGCTCGCGATGCGGGTGTGGGGGCATCGACGGCGCGACCTGCCGTAGCGCCGTGGCCGGCACCATCGCGATCGTCGCTTCCCCGGCTCGGCGAACGGCCTCTCTCCGCCTCTCCTCGGCCGCTTCTCCCCGTTTCCTCGCGAGCAAGGCGTCTCGCTCGGCGGCCCGGAACTCCTCGCGGGCACGGGCCGCCGCCTCTTCGGCCTCACGGCGCTCCTTCCGGGCGCGCCGGGCCGCGTATAGGAGGTCCCGTTCCTCTCTCAGGCCCTCGATGCGGGCCGCCCAGGGCCCGGCGAGTTCACGGCCGTACGGCGTCTCGGCGAGGAAGCGATCCCAGGCCTGGATCGCCTCGCCTTCCACCGCCCAGGCCTGGCGGCTGGTGACTCGTGCCTTCTCGAGGAGGCGCTCGAGTGAGCCCCAGCGGGCCATCATCGGCGATGACGCGGTGGGTTCGGTTCCTCCCTGCGCCGTGGCCTCGGGAACCTCCGGTCCCCGGCCTTCGGCTTTCCGAGCCGCTTTTCCGGTCTGGCCGGCCTCGATCGCGGGAGTGTCCCCTCCCGCGGTGGTAGCGAGGGCCTCCTCGGTCGGCGCATGATCGGCGCCGGCGCGGCTGCGGTGGGTGGAGGAGACAGCGACGGAGCTCCGGCCGCCTCTGGCAGCTCCTCCAGTACCACCGAAGACGGGCGAGCAAACTCAGCTCGCCCGAGTTGTTCAATGGCGCGCAGTACGCCGCGCACCATCGCCTCGGTGTCCAGGGCACCGCCCTCGTGGTTCGGCACCAGCTGTTTCTCAGCCATCTGAAACCAAAAAGAGACCGAGCGAAAAGGTGCATTAGTCGGGGCCGCTAACAACTCCCGAACTCACGCTCTTATCTGACGCCCTCGCACGCCGTTGCGCCCGAGTTGCTCGCGGTGATGCGTTTCGATTCAACACCAGCACCGGTCGCTTCATGGATCCTTTCGGCCGGCCTCGGGGCTTTCCCGTCCCGAGGTTCGCTTTCGTTGTCGCACTCATTTTTCCCGGAACCGCGCGAACCAAGACGCGAACCGTTTTGCGCGGGCGTCCCCGGGGACGCTGTTCGACCGGACGCGCATCGCTCGGCGGTACTCCGGTGGGTCGCTCGTCACCGGGACGCTTATCTCTTCCCTCGGCGGTAGCGTGTCCTCGACGTCGTCTACTTCCTCGCCCGATTCGTCGCTGCCTTTCTCGTTGTATGGCTTGAGGTGAAAGACATGAAGGATCTCTTCGCTCGCATCCTTCTCGTCGATGACTCTCACCGTATTAGAGCCGGTTATCTCGATTATCTTCAGGGGGCTGGCATACTTCGGCGCTAACTTCGCCGATATTACTTGCGCTGCCGAAGAAAGGACTCTGTTCCTTTTCATGACGAGGTCTCCTACCCCGTAGGATACTTCTCTCCGACGCGCGTCATAGTATGTCGCTGGTTCTCGTCGGCAGTTTGTGCGGCAGCCCTCTTTCACAGACTATCCATATTCTGCAGGCGCTCCGCCCACGTTTCCACAGCCTTGCGCTCTCGTTGCTCAAAGGCCTCGCGCTCTTGCTCGCGGCGAGCTGTCGCCGGGGGGAGCGGCTGTCTGCCGTAATTGAGGGCGGCCGGGCTCACGCCGATCGAAGCGTGCACGGAGTTGTTCAACGAGAACATCAGCTCCGGCAGTTTCTGATCCCACTAGGCGTGAGATTCCTCGACGAACGCGACCAATCGGGCCTTTAACCTTCGGTTTACCCTCTCCACAGGGTTCGCCTGAGGGTGATACGGCGAGGTAGTCGAGTGATGGATGCCGACGTCGGCGAGGTATTCGTCCACGGCTTTATTCTTGAATTCGGTACCGTTGTCGGACAGGAATAGCTCCGGAGTGCCGAATCGAAGAATTACTCTCTCCTTGAACTCTTTCAAGATGGTCTTCGCATTCGCTTTGCGTATAGGCACGCACTCTACCCAGCGAGTAAAGAGGTCTTGGAACACCAAGATATACTCGTACCCGAGTTTACTTCTCACGAACGGGCCGGTTATATCTCCCGCAACTACTTGCCACGGCCCGTCGATAACTCGCTGTACCATCAGACCCGCTGGCGGTCTTTGCTCCGCCTTTGTCTGCTGGCACACTTGGCAATGTTTCACGTACTTCCTCACTGCGTGGTACATTTTCGGCCAGTAATATAACCTCGCCGCGCGCTCGTACGTTTTTTCTCGACCTTGGTGCCCGGCGGTCGGATCGTCGTGTGATTCGCGGAGCACTTCGCGACGATGCTCCTGGGGCACGACGAGTTTCCATGCCTCGTCATCGGCGACCGCCGCCTCTACTATCTCATCCACGAGAAAGTAGAATAATCGATCCCCTATCACTTTCCACCTGGGATTGGTTGAGGGGTCGCATGTCACTTCGTCCAGCCAGGTTCGGTACCACGCATCTTTGGTACCGTCGGAGCACGTGCTCGTGTACACCTAGAGGTCGTCTTCTTCCTCGTATATGCGCGAAAGCGCGTCGGGCACGTGGTTCAGCGCGCCCTTTCGATGTCCTACATCGAAGGAGTGTCCCTGCAGCACGAGAGCCCATATCGCCAGTCTTCCTGTGGGGCTGTGCAGACTGTGCAGCCATCGCAAGCTGCTATGGTCTGTCACCACCAAGAAGTGATATCCTTCGATGTACGGGCGAAACTTCTTGATCGCCCAGATCACCGCTAGGCATTCGCGCTTCGTGACACTGTAGTTGCGCTCCGCTGGCGAAAGTGTTCGGCTGGCGAACTCGAGGACTTGTTCCTGTCCCTCGATTACTTGCAACAGCACCGCGCCGATGCCAGTGTCGCTCGCGTCCGTCTGCACGACAAACTGGACATCGAACGAGGGTCTGGCGAGGACAGGAGCCGAGGACACCAAGGCTTTTATCTTTTCGAAAGCCTCTCACTGTGCGTCGCCCTATTCATATCGTCGATCCTCCTTCGTTAGCGCTGTGAGCGGTTCGGCTATCGTGACAAAGTCTTTCAAGAACTTTCGGTACCAAGATGCCATTCCCATGAAGCGGCGCAGTTGCTTCAAGTTCTTTGGTACCGGAAAGTTTATCATCGGCTCGATCTTATCAGGATCAGGCCGGAATCCGTCACGGTTGACGAGCACACCGAGGTATTTGACTTCAGTCTTGCCAAACACACTCTTCTCACGGTTGATCGTCAACCCGGCCTCTTTAACGCGCTTCAGTACGTGCTCGAGCCATTTCAAATGCTCTTCGTACATCTCTATCGCGATGATGATGTCATCTAGGTATGAGAAGGCATACGGCTCGAGCTCGGGGCCGATGACTTTGTCCACAAGGCGTTGAAACGTCGCACACTGGGGCCATACGGATTTTTTGGTTCAAAACCACCTAGAGGTCGCAATTCTCAACGGAATCTGAAAATTTTTGCTTAGGAACATTCATTATCAAATATCGAAGAGCCCTACGAAGCCTGATTTCCAAAAAATTAACCTATAAATCTAAGGCGTCATATAATCCTATCACATCAACCAATCAATTCAATTTTTGACCTGCAAATCCCAAAAATACGATAAACCTTTAATTTGCAAGCCCTTTACTCGTGAACTCTTGACCTTTGATCCAGTAAGCCATGCACTCATAAACTCTAAACCTATAAGCCCTAACCTCATAAGTCTTAAGGGGGTCTTACACCTAGTGGCTTCTGAGGCCAAAATCAGCTATAAAAAAGAGAAAAATGTTATTTAAACCACATACAATGTATATCCTAAAAATATACACTATTTCCGACAGAATGGCCCAAGACTTAATCTGTAAACCAATTTTATGAATCAAGGTTAAGAGAGCATGTGTCAAGGACTTATAAATTGAAGTTTTATAGCATTTTTGGGAATCACAAGTGTAAATTTTGGGGTTATAGGTTATAAATTAGGTTTATAGGTTCATATTTTCAAAATTAGGCTTCGTAGCGGTCTTTGGTATTTTGTCACAAAAGTTTCTGTTTTTAAATTTTCAAATTCGGTTGAGAATTATGACCTCTAGGTGGTTTTGAACCTTTCGGCCCCAGGGTGCGTCGCTTCGGCTTGAGACAGGCCGTACGGCATTCTCGTGAACTGATACAGGCCCAACCCGGGCACTGTGAATGCCGTCAGCTCCTTTGATTCCGGCGGCAGCGGAATCTGGTGGTACGCCGAGCTTAGGTCGAGTGTCGAGATGTACTTCGCGCTCTTCAGCTTGCGCAATATCGCGTCCATGTACGGCAGCGGGTACGCGTCTGCCTTCGACACCGCATTCAATTTACGGAAATCGATGCAGAAACGGTACTTGTCGTTGCTTTTCCGTATCATAACGACGGCGCTCGACCACGCGCTCGTAGAAGGCTCGATTACCCCGGATTCGAGCATCTCGATCACTTGACGGTGCATATCCTCTTCGAACTTCTTGGACACCGGGTAATAACGCTGCTTCACGGGGCGTGCGCTCCCCACTTCAATGTGGTGGCTGGCCCACGTAGTGCGGCCGAGAGCTTGGTCCTCTCCGCCGAGAATTCAGCCTACCAGCTCTGCCATCTCCTGGCGCTGTCCATCCGAGACGTCTTCGAGACCAATCGACGATACCTCTAGCACCTCGACGGATGAGACCCCCGCGACTTCCAAGTCTACGCGCTTATCCGCCGCGCTCACGATCGGTTGTTGATGGGGTCGTGGATCGTACCGAAGGCTCTGACAAAGTTTGCGCCTAAGTAACAATCCACTTTGTCATCCGGCAGCACCGCTACCTGAATGTCTCCCTTTACGCCAGCTACCTCGAATGGCAGCTCGACGTAAACGGCGATTGTCGCCGTCTGTCCTCCGACGACTTTCGCGCGACGACCGTAGCTCGGCATTAATGGTCGCCCTAACGCGGAGGCGAGCTGTAGTCCGACCGCCCCCATCACAGTGCGTGAAGCTCCAGTATCGTAGAGGGCGCGGAGTCTGTAATTTCCGATCGCCACCTGTAGCCACCACCGCGATTCCTGCTCGTGCTCGGCTGCCGGCTCAGCCGTTATTTGTCCGGTTGTGGCATCCGGGTTTAGTGTGGGGACTTCGGCAGATGAAGCGGAAACCCCGCTTACTTCGCCTGCGGTCCGTTTCCCGCGCACTTCGGGCAATTTCGGCGAATTACTCCAGGAGCGCCGCATCCATAACAGCTGAATGCTCCCGGTGCCGGTGCGCTCGGTTCGCCTGTCCTCCTTGGCGACCTCTTGGCTCGGTCTTCTTCGCTCGAATCGCTGCTGGATTTCTCACTCCTTCTACTCGTCTTCCTGCTGGGGCGTTTGGAGCTACTCTTCTTTCTCCGTACCCCTTTCTCTCCGCTCCGGTTCCGCAGCGAAGGGGGTGCAGAAGGGCTTCATGTTCCGGTGCAGCGTCCCCAGCTTGAAGTCGAGCGTCGGCAGTGGCTCTATCTTCCGCATCATTGCTTCGAGGCACGTAACATAATCGCGCACGGACTCTTCCGGTCCTTGCGTCCTCAAAGCAACCTCGTGCGCCAG
Organism: Torymus aiolomorphi; assembly: GCA_036365515.1. Lineage (NCBI taxonomy): Eukaryota > Metazoa > Arthropoda > Insecta > Hymenoptera > Torymidae > Torymus > Torymus aiolomorphi. The sequence continues at coordinate 107,150,801 of CM070877.1, forward strand.
CCGTTGCTGTACACGGTCCGTCATACCGCACCATCGCCGTATCCGACGACAGAATTCCTCCCAGGTGATCCAGCTCGTCCTGTTGGATCGCACCCAGGTATCGGCTACGCCGATGAATAGCTCCGGAAGGGCACTTAGTATCTCCCCTTCCGTAAGCTTGGCGAGTTCCCAATTTTCCTCGACTCGCTCGAGGAAGGTGTCGATGCTTTCACCAGGGTCGCCAGCGAACTTGAATCCCCATCGGCGCACTACTTGGCCGACATCTCGAAGTCCGCTGCCTGTCGTGCGGTTCGATTCTTCGTACGACCCTGTTATCGACCTTCCTCTGGGTTCACGTCTTATCTCAGAGTCAGTCGATTCAACTGGCTGGCTCTGTGATCCACCCCTCCCCCCCAGGCGCAACCGAACCCGGTTCGGCGCGACAGCGGGGTAATAGGTGGCGGCAGCCTGTCATCCCCCGGGGGCTGTCGCGGTCTCGAAGTAGGCTGCTGTATCGGGGTCGGCAGCCCCCGTCCGCCAATGTCTAGCCGAGAGGACAAGTTCTTCATCTGCGTTTCTTCCCGCAGATTCTCTTCATTTCGGCTCGCGGGCGCGATATCCGTGAATGTTACTCGCCGCATCGCTTCGGTGCTCTCTCGGCGGGTGCTGTTGGCGTTTGGATGCTGAGTTGCGTTGGCGGCCATGATCCGCGTCGACTCTTCGATTTGCCGAAGTTTCTTGTCAACTGCGGCCATGTACACGGCCCAATCGGTTGGCACTTGTAGTGTCGTGCCGTCCGCCATTGACATCTCGAACATTGCCGGCCCTTTCATGGCCGTGGTTCGTTCGCTCTCCTCAGCATCCTGGCTGTTCGTGCCGTTTTGGAACGTCGTTTCATCTTCGCTGTCGACTCTGGTTGCGTTTGATGCCCATTCGCGACTGCGCTCGAGATTTTTCTGGACTACCCCGTCCGTTTTTAAAATCTCGAGCGGGTGCGGCTCGTCCGACTTGGAACGACGTTCGATCCAAGAACGTTCGGCGAGCATTTGCGCGTTCCACCCACGCGGAATGCTCGTCAGCGGCAGCTACGCCTTCAAAATCCTCTGGATCGTAGTCGCCTGCCAGCCACTTACTGATGCGCTCTAGCTTCAGGAACATTCCGCCGCTTCTCTTCAGTCCGAGCGCTTGCGTGTAGCGCAGTGTCTCGTCCTCGGTGAGGCATCTGCACCAATTATCGATGGATTTGGCTGCAGACTCTTCCATCGTTGCGTTTGTTTACAATTAAACCTCTCCCGGAGTATACCTGTGCGCGGCTAAACGAGTACGTTCGCGTATCGAATGGGGGCACCAAAAATGCAACAAAAAAAAATATACAAAGTAATTTTTCTCCTATCAGGTATACTCAGATCAAGTGCGTGTGTGTGTCTATTCCGGTTCGACTCTCAGTTGTGGCTCACAATCTCTCTACCACCGCTGAGAGACGACGAACCGCTTCCTTCTGTCGCCTTTATTCTCTTCGGCAAAAACTGCCGAAAAGGAATTAATAGAAAAAAAAAACAAAAAATCGCTGAAGCGCAAAAAGAAGAACTAAAAAAGGCCAAAAAAAAATGTTTAACTATAGATAACGAGAAAAGAAAAAAAAAGGATAGGTTGTTTTTTTTTTTTTCTAATCCTGTTTATCGGTTTTCTATCTCGTTTATCTAATTAATATTTAATTAATTTTAATTAATATTTAATTAATCCCTTAATTCGCTAGTTATTCTATTAACTAACGCGACAAAAGAAAGGGAAAGTGAAAGTTAAATTCTCGTCGAACCGTCGCTATTTACTTTACTCTCAGCTCCCATGTGCTGATCTTTCCCGGAGCAAGACAATGTTTATTATTCGCACACACACACGCTTATACTCGTAGTTATCGCGAGCTCGGGATATTTTCGTACGCGGTGCGTCGCGATTATTCGAACCACCCGATTCTACAATCCGTAGAAAAAAACCTGATATGATTTAACCTAATTTCAAATTTTACGTTTTATTCTCGATTTTCCAAAAACAAGAAAAACGAAAAAGAAAAAAAAGGTTGTTTTTCCACTCTAATCCAATTTCCCGCTCGCTCGTCGGTGGCAGGTAATCATGTTTCCACACGTTAAGGGCGCCAGTTGTAACGGGGCAGGTGTTGCGCGGTTATTCGCTTCCTCTATGCGGATTTGCCGATGAACGGCGCCGCAAAGATGTGAGGCGCGAGCACTTGCTCGTGCCAACTCTCGGCGAAATGTCCTCGTCCTTGCCTGCACGCCGTCGCTCGTCGTCGGCTGCCTTCGTCGGCAGCCATACCTGCCGGCGTTACAACGCGCGACTTCATTGTCGCGCTTTCTCTCTTTCGCGCGTGCTTCCTCGGCTGCTCAGTATTGCGCGAGTACCATGTACTCGCGCCCGCGGAGGCCGGTGGTATTCTATACCGCCTCGCCACCGACTAGGAAAAGGGATCGGGATATTCAATCACTCGCGTACGTGTTCTTAAAACAAAGACTTTATCTTTATTGCCCCTCGGGCTGAAGAACTATAATACACGCGGCGCGTATCAGTTATACGCGCCGATACGGGTGGTGGCCCGCGCTCTATGTACGTGTGCGCGCGGTCGCACACACGCACTCGCAAAGGCGGCTCGCACCGACGTTGGTCGATCGCCGCGCGCGATCGACACACACACGCGCGCGTCAGTGAGCCTCGCTCGCTCGCCCGAGTCTCGCTCTCCAGACGCTCGTCGTCCGCGGGGAGAGCGCGCGCGCATCCCTGGCCAGGACCTACCTTGCGGTTACGCGCGTTGCCGTTGCCGTCAGCGTCTCTCTCTCTCTCTCTCTCTCTCTCTCTCTCTCTCTCTCTCTCTCTCTCTGCCGCTGGCTTGGCTGCCTGAGGGTCCTCTGCCGCTGCGCAGGCTCGAATCAGCGTCTCTCTCTCTCTCTCTCTCTCTCTCTCTCTCTCTCTCTCTCTCTCTCACTCTCTCCTTCGCTGGCAGTCCGGCCGCCGCAGGGGATCGACCGCGATGCTGACGTCGCTCTCTCTCTCTCTCTCCCTCTCACTCGGCTCTCTGCGCTCCTGCGCCTCGACTGCACTCGCGTGCACTTTTCCGGCACACTCGCGCTCTTCTCTCTCTCGAGGCAGGCTATGGCTCGCGGCGATGGCCGAAACGATACTAATCGCCTGGTGCTTCGTTGGCACGCGCAAGCATCTCTCGGACTTGTCCTTCGCGCAAGGTTGAGAGATGTTTACTTTTCGGGTATCTGTGCGTGCCGACGCGGTGTGCCGAGACTCGCCTCCTGTCTCGTTCGCGCACACCGATACACACATACTCGCCCATGTACACCCGAGGGAAGTTGATTCTTTCCGAGTGTGCCGGGCAAATGGCAACGTCGCACAGCCGTTCGGCCGTCCACGTTTGAGCGTCGAATTCTCATCTACAGTGGCGCGCTAGTCTATGGAGTAAGAAATGATTGCGCAGACGATGCGAGTGCGAAATCAGCGTATTTAGAGCCACTAGAGGTTATGTTAGATGAGAACTAACCATAGACATAAGAGAGATAGACTGCGGGTGTAAGTTAGCAGAGTGGCAGCCGTTGAGAGAGAGACAGATGCATAGAAGGTATATGTAATAGAAGGTATGCCGTCTCTAACGCATGTGCGCGAACATGGTTAGAGGTGCCACTCTTGCTAACCTACACCCGCAGTCTATCTCTCTTATGTCTATGGATCTAACAGAGAGAGCCAACAGAGACGCGGCGAACAGCGTCATCTTCGTCGCCGGAGAAGATGAGGAGCAAGTCGCCACCGCTGTTACTGCTGCGCGCTTTGCAGGCGAAGAAAGGGAAGGAAAAGGAGAAAGAAGAGCAGCGTGTATAGCAGTCCGCAATGGAGGAGTCGGGGTGGAGAGCCATGGCCGAGAATCAAGGCAACTCGTCCAACTTCCCGGGCCACAACCAAGATACTTTAATTTCATGCATTTATTTGTGTTTGAAAACTTTGATTTATACAAAAATGGCACGTTGAAGTAGTTATTATACACTGTCCCCTTTGATCGGATCAACAAAATTTACTTGGAGTATAAACAGATTCAAATCCTGGTTGTGTCACTCTTGGAAAAAATATTGTAATAAGATACAAGGTAAATATTGATATAAAAACATTTTTATCTGTTAAAAAATTGGTAATATAAAAAATTATAAGTGCTAATTTTTAATATGTTTACAGCTCTATAATTTAGAACCAGTCAGTAGTTGGTCTACTAAAGAACGTTTAACTACTCAAGTTGTTTAGGATCAAACGTCAAATAATTATGTAGCTACGGGAGTATATATTACAAACTTCCACGTTCGCACGGACACACTGGTACACGTATTGTACTATCCACCTAAACCGCTTGTAATAACCAGATCTATGGAGTAGTTGAGGTTTAGACAGTTACCTGCTGGCATTAATAGTATTGTTGCTATTTTATGTTATACTGCTTACAACCAAGAAAACAGTGTTATCTTGAACGCTGTTTTTTTAGAAATTTTTTGTTTCTAAAAAAATTTATATTTTAGAGAATTAGCTGCTCGAGTATTTTTAGTTGTATTCAACAATTTTAAGGAAAAAACTGAAAGTATTGATCAATATATAAATAAAATTCAGGATAAGTCTTGGAAGAAAAATAATGTTTCTCCAAGTGAGAAATTTGTTTTATCAATACTTAATGAGGTATTTAATTTTAATATTAAATGAAAACAAGCCACTATTACTTATCAACTTTAAAATATCATTAAATTATTTAAGGTTAATGGACAATATGAACAAATAAATGATTTTATTGAAACTAGAAGATTCTATATTCCACCACCAGCTAAGCCATTAGCCTGGTCATTTGAATTAGAATGGACTGAATTGAGTATAAGTTGTGCAGAAAATGTAAAGGTAATATACATAATATGTTATCATAGTTATTATAAAAAAATGTAGATATAAAGCATTGAAATAAATATTTACTTTTAGGTAAATGCTGATGCTAAGCTTGGTTCATGGAAAATGCAAGCTGTTGAAGATGATTCTTGTAATGTACTCAATGATACTAAAGATATATTAGGAGAAGATACTACCTCTAAATCTCGTAATGTAACAAATGTTGTTAAAGAAAATGTAAAAATTGATATGCATAGGAACGAAATTGAATCAGACCAAATTATTAATGGTCACCTATTTGGAGGAAAATATATACCATTTTCTGGTATGTGAAGTCGGAGAATAATATATAAAACGTAAAATAAATATATTAATTCATCAATTATTGTAAATGAAAACGAAGCTGCTATGAAATATTCTGGTAGTCAAAGAGAAATGATATATGGATTTATCCTAAAAAGTCAAGTAAAACTTGAGTATTGGAGTGGACATTGATCTCGAATAATAGTGTTCTATGATTTGAAACAAGTCAGTAGTTGGTCTACTAAAGAACGTTTAATATTTTCTCATCTTGTAGTATTATTTTATACTCTCGTTAGCACGTACTGTAAGTTATAAGTGCTTTAATCCGACTAAGTATTGCATTTATAATGAATTGTATATTACCAAGAAAATAAATATGTCGTTAATTAATTTGTAATTATATATTCTTTATTAACGTAATTACTTAAACCCTAAAAATTTGTTTTTATTGTTTTTATACTCGCTATTTTAAGAATATTTTACTTATTATCTGATCTACTTTAAACGCAGCTATTTTTACTACAAACTTTGTAAATTTGATAGATAGATTCTGTAAATTTATTAGAATTTGTGTTTTTATGCATTTCGGACTAATTCTAAATTAAGTGTTTCTTTGGCAGCCGAATTATATTTGTAATTATTGAAAAATTTTACAATTAACGTTATTAGAATTATTTTATAAATATTTAATCATCTCATTTGAACCATAAATTGGATAATTTTAATTATTTGTTTTTTTAAATTTAAATTCCTTAACCTCAAAACCATTTCATGAATCATTCCTTACGCCATAGACTAGCGCGCCACTGTAGATGAGAATTCGACGCTCCAACGTGGACGGCCGAACGGCTGTGCGACGTTGCCATTTGCCCGGCACACTCGGAAAGAATCAACTTCCCTCGGGTGTACACGCGCAGGCCGTTACAATTTATATATTTATTAGTATTAATAAAAAGTTTTCTTTATTGTAAAATTAAAAATTCTAGTTATTTAGTCTAGCCTTACTGCGCGTTACATTAGAGTATAATTTTTTTTGGAACTGTAAATAACTAACTTGTTTAATCTAGTAGCAATGGATATTTGTGCGATTATTAATCACTGAATAACATTCATTTTAGCTCTTTATGGGGATCCGAATTTTCCTCGAAATATAGTCCACACTGTTATAGAATACATGAGAGAATCGACAATAAAAAAAATCGAAAAATGTTTCGAAAAACATGCGAATATTTTCGAATACGTTGAAACTGAAACAAAAAGATTTTCACTATTAAAAAAGAAGGGTTTTACCGAATTCGAGGAGTTTTTAATAGGCCAAACTTTTGTCGAAAAGGAAGCGGAAAACGGAACGATACTGGCACCGGAAGATATATTTGGAATACAAATTCCATTGAGAAAAACCTTAAAATTATTTTTAGAAATTCCAGGAGTTTTTCAAGAAATTTTATAATACATTGAAAAGTTAAATAAAGAATCGTATATTATTTCTAATATAATGCAGGCTGACTTATGGGCGAAAAAATATGTACAACAATTTAAAAACGAACTAGTACTTCCACTATATGAGGCGTTTCACGTCAGCTCTCCAGGCGCGGCGCGCGAGCGCGAAATCATGCTGTTTTCAGCTTGTGTTTGAAGGGCTAAGATGTATCTAAAAAAAATAATCCCCAAGTGATTTCGATGTATTTTTTCCTCAGCTTTCCGATGGTGCTATTAGTTTCTCAAAATTTCTCAATTCTAACCTCAAAAAAACATAAAACGTGTTATATCTTAAAAACTATATTTTTAATATTTTTTTTGACCTGCTAGATCGAAAGAGGAGGAAATTTTACATGGATATAGCCTTTTTCTACATAGGGGTTTTTTGATTTTTTCGAGATATTATTCAAGAAATACAAGGCGCTCGGCCAGCCGCCGCGCGCGGCGTGCGTCACTGCAGAGTCGCTGTGCGATCGGAGCTGCTCCACTTAACATCATAACAATTTTTGTTCATAAGCTTTTAAATATTCAAATCTTTTTAACATTTCTAGTCTTTTTTAATTTAGGAAATAGATGCTAAAGAAATTTTTTTAAGTTGCAGAGTCTTTTCATCTATTGGAATAAAAGCGTGGTATTTCAAAGTACCTGGAATGGCTTTTGCTTTATCGAATCTAACTTTTAATTCCAAAGAATTTTTTTCATAAACTTCTTTGCTACTGTAGAAAATCTTTGTTTCTTTACTATAATTTTGTGCCCAATTATAAAGATCGTAGGCTGTAAGGATTTTGTGAGCTCCTGTAAGCTGTAAGCTAGCTCTACGGGCTCCTCTTTTTAAATTAGCACCTATGCCATCGCAATCACTTTTGCCATGTGCAGTGGCAAAAAAATGCCATTCAGCTTTTATTTTAAAACCCTCTTCATGATGAAGAAGATTCCGAAAATTATTTTTATTTTTAAAATGCTGTGTTGCACCATCGGTTATATAATAAATTTTTTTTAGTTGATGATGACCTCTCAAATAGTTTAGAATAATGTTTTGATATTCATATACGGAAACGGTATCATGATTTAAATTGTCAGAAATAATAGCTACACTTTCGTGTTTGAGATCATCGTTTTCTCTATAATATACTATAATTGTGAATATAGTGGCTTGATTATTATTCCAATGAAACGATTGAGCTGAATTTTAAACAACAAAAGCGTAATTTTCAGCAAAATCAAAACTAATTACTATCTCTCCATCTTCAAGATTTTCTTTTAAATTTCTGATAAACAGTGCTTGTTGTTTAGCAAAAAAATCGTGCGTTTTTAATTTAATCAATTTGTCTTTCAATATTTCAAGAAAGCTAGAAACTTTTATCGTTTCAAATATTATTGAGCAGCGATCCGTTTGCTTCCATGATTCATATTTAATTTCTTGAATGCCATGATTTTTAAAACTTTTCATCATAATTTCTTGAAGATTTGAAAAATTAGCTACGCAATCCAGTCACCCAAGAAACATTTATCCGATGGTTGACTACAAACAATTTTATTTATACAATCTTTATAATTTTCTAAAGGTGAATCGCTATCCTTTGTCAAATGTTTCAAATTAATTGCATCTAGCATAAGTTTGACATTTTCATGATGTACGCATACGCATACATTATGTGTGCCACTTGTTCCAGCCAACACACAATGTTTTGGTTTTAATTGTGTGAACTTTGTATAGCCTATCTCAACATCCGGATATTCATTTTTAAATAAAATATAAATTTCATTCAAATTACCTAGACGTAATCTTTTTTGAACGTGTAAGCGTTCACCAGTAATTTGTTTTATTGAAATAAAATCTTTCATTCCAGGCAATAATTTACTGATATTGTCACGATCATAAAAGTTTTTTACCGTATTTTTGGTTTCATTAGAAAGCTCTTTTCCTTTATTTTTCAACGGTACCGTCAAAATATTTCCATCAGTAGCTTCAGTTAGTATTGTTCTTGCATCCCATTCCGTACAACCTAATCTTTCTATTAAATTTTTACGAGACCAAAATGTAGGGGCAAGGGAAAGTAATAACATTCTTTCATCTTTTCACTTTGTCTCAGAAAGTTTACTTCTTAAATTTTCAAATATTGCCATGGCAGCTTTGCAGTCATCATCATCACAATCCGATTTAATTCTTTTTGGTATCGGAGAAGATTCACTCGATTTGCGTTTATTATAAATAAAAAATTTGCACGTAAGACAAACTTTCGCTCCATCTGGTATTGATGGAAATGATTGTGCTAATGATTTTGGAAAATTTGTTAACTCATTAGAGTGTTCATTCCTTCCTAAAGGATTCACACATTTTAATGTAAAACTCATGTGTGTTTAAAAAAAAAGATAAATCAATTGAAGGGGGATAGCAGTAAGTTTGTCATGAAAGACAGATAAATCGCAGTATAGCACAATATAGTATAGATATTGAACGGTTTTCCAAAAAACCAATACTTAAACGCTACACATCACTCGTATATAAGCCCTACGTGCTGCATAATTACTTACGGGTATCTAAATACAATTACTAGCCCTCTAGCGGTGGTTAAATAAATAATGAATGAATGAATAAATGCCGCCGCGCGCCGATGCTGCAGTGACGCACGCCGCGCGCGGCGGCTGGCCGAGCGCCTTGTATTTCTTGAATAATATCTCGAAAAAATCAAAAAACCCCTATGTAGAAAAAGGCTATATCCATGTAAAATTTCCTCCTCTTTCGATCTAGCAGGTCAAAAAAATATTAAAAATATAGTTTTTAAGATATAACACGTTTTATGTTTTTTTGAGGTTAGAATTGAGAAATTTTGAGAAACTAATAGCACCATCGGAAAGCTGAGGAAAAAATACATCGAAATCATTTGGGGATTATTTTTTTTAGATACATCTTAGCCATTCAAACACAAGCTGAAAACAGCATGATTTCGCGCTCGCGCGCCGCGCCTGCAGAGCGGACGTGAAACGCCTCATATATCTTCTGCGATGATTTAGAAGTTGGGAACCTATTAGGTAGTCATGCTGCTGTTGAGGCGGTCTTACACCTAAAAATTTTGAAAAAATCCAATTTTTTTTATTGAATTTTTTGATTATATATGTTATTTCGAACCTAAAAAAACTATAGTTTGGATCAATAATTAAAAAAATTTTAAATAAACCGCTGAAAGAGTTTACTATCTTTAAAATGACGAGAAAATTGATTTTCTTGTTTTTTGCCTTTTTTATAGACTTCTGATAGGAAAACGGTATTTACTTAAATGTGTTATAAAATATCAAAAAACATTATTTATATAAGTATATACTTATATAAATCCTTATATAAAGATAAAAAAAATAATTAAATTCACATACAGTATTTATTATAAAAATTAAATAAACCATATTGTGGAATTCGAAATCCAGTGGAATCGTCTTGTGACCATTTCCCACTTCTGCTTCTAGTAAAGTGACCATTCCGAGGGGACTACAGCTGGCCATGCAAAAGACGGAGTTACTATACCTAACTAGGAAACGGATAGACACGACGATACCCATGACGGTGGGGACGTCCGTTGTGCATCCTGGACGGTCCGCCAAATACCTGGGGGTGACCCTGGATACGAGGATGACCTTCTGGCCGCACATACGTGGCGTCGCTGAGAGAGCGGCGTTAAAGACCGCCGCCCTCGCCCGCCTCATGGCAAATACGAAGGGACCGAGACCGAGCGTACGACGACTGCTTATGACAGTGACCAACTCGATGCTCCTTTATGGGGCCGAGATATGGGCGGACGCGACGCGAATAGAGAAGTACCGCAAAAAGATCGCGGCGGTACAAAGACTGGGAGCGCTGCGAATCGCATGCGCGTACCGCACCGTCGCAGAGGTGGCGGTACTAGTGATCGCAGGAGTTGTCCCAGTAGACCTTCTCGCTCTCGAGCGGAAGAGGATCTACGAGTACAGCGAAGAAAGGGGAAGAGCGAGGGCCTCCATAGACGCACGGACGACGACGCTGACATCCTGGCAAACGCGATGGACAGACAGCGACAAAGCCAAGTGGACGAGACGCCTCATAACGGACGTGCGACTCTGGCATAAGAGAGGAGCTGGGGAGGTGAATTTTTACCTGACCCAGTTCCTATCCGGACACGGATACTTCCGCCAGTATCTGCATCGGATGGGGAAGGTAACGACCCCGTCCTGCAGGTACTGCGGACATAATAGAGACGACGCGGAGCACACATTTTTCGTGTGCCCCCGCTGGATAGTCGCGAGACACAGACTACAGACGAAGACAGGTGACATCACACCGGAGAACGTCGTGACATTGATGCTGTCAAGCAAACAAAACTGGGACGACATAGCACGCTACGTGACTCACGTACTACAAGGCAAAAAGACTGACGGTTGCCTTGAAAACTGATACAGAAGACGAAAAATAGACAGACCAGACAAGATATATAAGATTGCCGTAGGGCATAGAAACGCCGACCGGTCCGAAGTAATGTGTATAACAGTTCCGGACTGGATTCCGGGGAACGCCGCGGGAAAGGTTTTGGGTGTTTAGGGGGTAGAAATCCCTCACACCGCGGAGCCCGGCGCTTCGTGATGGTCTTAGTGGGCCCCCCTCCATGCTGTAAGCAAGAACGGGGGCCTCGGAAGATTCACCTAGTACCTCGGAAAAAAAAAAAAAAAAGTGACCATTCCGTGACCGAAATTCGACAGCAATTCACTATATTAATGCTCCCTTTTGTACCTATACCTATCTATATAACTAATGCCAGTGTAAACACAGTGGCACAGCCGCACAGCTGACTGCTCAAAAGCTCAAATGAGCAGAGATACATAACTATGTGATTTCAACAGTTTATTTTGCAGAGTTTTGGCTTCCTCAAATAGAAAGATTTTTTTCATAATGTTTCATTATTTGTATTCATAAGTGAATTTAGGACTGAAAATTTAATGAATTATATGTGAAGATATATATGTAAAAGTATTTATAATTGTGATTATAATACAAGCGTGCAGTGACAGTTTTGTTTAAATTTGGAAATTATAGCTTCAGTTCAAGATGCAGGAGATTGCTGTATGAAAGTTAATACAGAAAAACAAGTGGATTTAGTTAAGTATTCGAAGGAAGAAGCTGTAAGAATTCTTTACGGATAAAAATAAATACATCTTTTTTCTAAAAAAGATGAAAGTGAAATAATTGAGTTTAGCTAATTACTATAGGATATAATTCAATTCAGAAGAGTTGTGAATTACAATAAGTGTCAAGATGTATCTACGCAAAAAAGCGACAAGCCTGCTTAGCATACAAGAAATATATAATACAGGCTTGAAATCAAGATATATTTAATATACAATATGCGTAATCAAGTGATCATTGACAAAATGGGCTTGTCGGCTTTTATGTATTTATGTACTTTTGGCCATAATAGTGATGGCTTCTTAAGTTGCGATTAGGATTTCTGTTTGGAAATATCAAGTTCGAATTTCCCGCGGTTGCGCAACAGTAGGTTCAACTCAGCAGGCGGTCGCGCGACGGCAGCACGTACGTGCTGCTCTCGGCGGAACAGCTGACGCGCTACGCTGACTAGCCGAGTATGGCAAAAATCATGCTGTCTCTCTCATTTTCACACATGTAAATGAGAGAGATACTGATTTGACTCACACCTCGACGAAAGAATCATCGAGGAAGAAGACGGATGTGCTCTCTCTCTCTCTTCGGTTGTACAGCGTGTTCGACACTCGACTCATTCAAAAATCTTCTCTTAGTCTGGACGGCGTGCTCGCCACGAGGCCGCGTGGCCAACTCACCCGGCATTCTCATTACTCGGCAAACTCTCTCTCACTGCAACGGTTGACCACGTGGAAAATATCAGTGTGCACGTTCAGCAACTCTCACGTCGGAGTCTCTCAAGTGTGGTCTCGCTCACTCTACGCAAAGTCTGTCTCTGCGACAAACGGCCTCATGGAGAAACTCACTGTGCACATTCGGTGATTCTCAAGTGAAACATTCAAGCGTGGTGTCTCTGGCTCTCTCAACATGGACTGCTGCACGGCAACATCTCATACGGCGTCGTCTCGCACGGCAGGGTTCACGCAGCAGTCTCTCACACGGAAACTTCCCACACGGCGGTGATACTCAAGCGGCATCTACTCACCGGCGCTCGATGCTTCGAGCACACCACGAGGCAGCAGCTCCCGCAACCTATACTGCATGTTGGCGGCTGTTATCAGCGAGGAAACCTAACTGGAATTCTCAATTGAAATCTTCTCATCTGGCGCAACTCACCTGCTGCTGCATCATCGGATTCTCTCACGTATTCCGGAGGAATACAATCACTGCAAACCCAGGTAACCACTCACAAATGCGGCCATTTTATACAAGAGTGCGCTGCTACAGGGAAGCTTAACCAAGCTGTATAGCGGGAATTACTCAGCCACAATTATATCAATAATATCTAATCGTGGCATCTCATTGAAAACTCAACCACCATAAAATCAATAGTACTTTATTGTGGTGCTTATTGCATGGTTATAACTCTCATCAGTGATTGGCAACGTGTCTCAGCAAACTCATCCACACTCACACAGTAAAACTCAAACACTCAAATTGTAACACTCACACACTCAACCAATTATTGTAAGACTCATACACTCAAATTGTAATACTCAAACACTCAACGAATAATATTGTAACAGTTATACACACATTTTATAATCATTCTTGCAACAACTTTTATATCGACAATTATGTAATAGAGTTAATTTTATAGACAGTTTTATAATATATTGAAATTTAATTTACTGAAGTTGGCTCTCAATTTATTTTGTAAACACCCACAGTATGTTCTCATTATAAATTATGGAATTCTCAAATATTTGGTCCTTCGAGCCGGATTAAATATGCTGTGGTGCGTATTAGAGTCAGTGCATTTTACTCATTATTAAACTGTTTACATGCATTGGATCACGGCTGAGGATGCTGAGGCCAACGAGATTGACAGACTCATGGATGCGATTCTCACCACTGACTTGGACACTCTCAACATTCAACGGACAATCTCAAGGAACTCAACGAAGAAACTCATCACTACATGTGGATGTACGTGAACACACCTGTGTGGACGTACAGATTCAGCACTGCCTTAGCAGTTAACTCAGCCAGAACCTCACAGGAGTTCTACAAGAACATCTCAACCGAAAGTGATACATTTAATATGTATTAATCATATATTATGTATAGAAATTTTTATAATTATTTAGGTAGTATTGAAATTTGTTTAATTAATGAGTTGTAAAGTTTATTCTAATTAACTAGAACAATTTATGAGGTAAATTTATTGAGATATAAGGCCTTTTTTTTTATTTCTAAGGGTAGTCACACTTGCATCTATTGGAAGTAATCTCACTATTATATTGTGGTGGTCACAATGGTCAACGGATTCAACGAGATACAGAGATGCAATTTTGCTACAATTACAATGTGCGTTGCGTGTTTGGGATTTTATGCAGCAATACTGCATATCAACCATAGGTGCAAGATGAAGGAACTCTCACTATATATGGATCATATTCAAAAATACTCAACAATTGGATTTCGGCGCAATCATTGACACTCAAGGTCAACTCAGCTGCAACACTCATTTACTCAATTTTCATTATTGCAACTGCATTGGAATGATACGACATACCGGTAACATCTCATAAACTTGGATCATGAGTCTATTTAATATCAGAATTATGATGTATCTGAAAGGATGCTATTCGAAGACTCATCGCTCAACGGCAACGCTCATATATCCCAATCATTGGAATTGGAGGTACGCAATCAACTCATACATTAGGAAAGGTTCAAATAGACTTACAGCCCATCCACAAAAATCTCAAGGCTAGGATCAATGCTCACATTATACGTCAAGTCTCATCTATAGTGCCTTCAGAACTATATGAACATCTTATTTGGAATTTTATAAAAACAAACTTTATTGGCTCATCGCATAGTTTGGCAGTCTCAACTTGTGGATGTGCTCATTGGCACTGACGATTAATGTCAGATCATCGAACGTAACCTCAAATAAGGTAGCACAATGGAGCCCATATTACATCATGGCAGTGCTTCCTCGGATTCGCATTCAACGTGATGTATTCTCAACTGACATTACAAGGGTGTACTGTTGAATCAATTGTTTCATTTTAATGTGTGATTTACACCGCATAATAGTGCTGACTATTATAGGCAAATTATCAACCCAACCTCACTAAGAGCAGTGTGATAGAACCTATCGCAGAATCATCAATTTTGGCTGGTCATTACTCAAACAATTCAAATCATCTGTTCAACGGAAACAATACATCAAGATCGGATTGGACTTAACGCAGAAGAATTAAGGAAATTACTCAGTCGCTTCTGGGTTAAGGAGAACCATCCTCAAAAACTATAGGCAAACTCAAGAAGGAAGAAGCATTGTGTGAGTGACACTTTGTTCACACAATGAAAACATCAAGTAAGGTTATCTCAAAACCTCAGCTGATGTACTGAACAACTCATTTGGCAAAGCTCAAGCATACCTCAAGCAGTTGCTGTCAATTGCAATCATGATAGCGTCTACAACGGATAGTATTGCGCATTTCATGGATGGATGAGCCGGACCAGCTCACATACTTCGTTTAAGCAAATTCACATATGGAACACGAGCAACGTTACTTGGATATCTGCACTCTTATTCAGCTGGTGACGAATAAAGGAACCAATAATCCGCGAGCAACAGACTCAATCCTCTTTGGAAGGATATGGATGACAACTTCGGCGGTGTTACATGAAAGGACACAATCATGCATAAGGGCCATGCAGTTATCAGGGTTCTGCACGGCGGGCGGCTATTCATTAGCCAAAGTGCAAACTCAATTTGCCGATGTTTCTCAAGGAATTACTCACCAGAAAATCAAGCTATAGATTATGATGATTGCGTCATGAAATTACTCAAATTATAACGGATTTCACTACCAATTGAATCCACATCTGAATAATATTGCCGCTCACTCAAGAAATAATCACAACTGGATAATTCTCTTTCAAAACTCACCACTACTCGATCCCGCATGGACAATCTCATCTGTGGTTATTCTTTAAAATTCTCCTACAAGAGCTGTGGCTACTCAAGTACTCATGGGACAAACAAGTTTAACTCAATTGCGAAGAATGGCTGCAAATTTGAGAAGATCTCACTCAATTGGATTCGGTTCTCAAAACGTATGGCTTTTCGAATGCTTCGCAATAGGCAACGGCTACAGCACCCCACGGTAAACCACATTTCTCACAATTGGCTTATTATTCCTAGTCTCATCAAGAAGGAACGTAACACTCAACCCGAACTCCATATCAAGGTTGGAGTTCAGAGCGGCAAGGTTACTCAGAAGATATGTTTGGACAATGTTCAGTTGCCAAGCGCTCATGTTCATTTATGGACAGATCAGAATATGGTATGCACACGCATAATCTCACGAGCCTCATGATGGAAGGAATCTGTTGGAACCAGGGTTACACTTAGCCAAAGAGTAATTCCAATAACCAAGGGAAGACAATCATCATGGACATCTCAAGCTGACTCACAAAAAAGGAACACTTTCCAGAAAGAGGCAAAGGTCACACTCACTGCAGCCACATCGCATCAGGACAATTCATATTCATGGAATCTCGTCAATCAACACTCATTATGCAATAGATTACTCAACAATTACGGGCTAAGTTATGTTAGCTTGTAATCATTTCAAGGCAAAATTCAACCGAGACGAGACTCACAGCTGATCTGATCAGCAAGAAAAAAAAATTTTCTGGATCAAGCAAACTCAGCGAGTTCATTTCCATCTGAACTTACTATGCTGAAAATTCTCAAGTCCCACAGAATCATCTATTCAATAGATTGACTGTATACATTCACTCAGAAGAAATTATCAACGTAGGAGGTCGGTTACAAAACTCAACTAGAATATCACTCAACATCCAGCTACATTTCAACGGCACAGTCAACTCATCACTGATCATTCGGCATTCTCACATAACAATATTTCTCGGTGGCACCGAGAAAACTCACTCTGCACACATCAGGCAGGAAATTTGGATTATTAGAAACAGAGTTCCGGCCAAGTTATTTACTCGAGATTCTGTAACTTGTGCAAGGTATCGGACTCATCGGACTCAGCAACTCATGGGGCAACTATCCAGGGCACGGGACCACTCCATCACCACCCTTCACTCACAATGGGATCAATTTAGCAGGACCACTCATCAACTCATCGAAGGGGCGTGAATCCAAAATCATATAAACGCTGGATTCGTATTTGTGTGCACTCACAGCATCATTTGTCATCAGCTGTTATCTATACTTGGTCAGTGACTACTCATCGAATGGTTTCATTACGGCTTACATATGGTTTATTTCAAATGGAGAACTACCTTTGCAACATTCTCAACAAAAACTCAACTTGGAACAACTCTCATCAATGATGGTACTCCATGGAGACTCAACCCACCTGCAGCATTTCGTATGATGTAAGTGGAAAGCAGTGGTGAAATCAATAATACTTCATCGCCAACAGACCATGGACAACATTATTCTCAAATTGGAATTTCATCATTGCTGACTAGCTGAGTATGGCAAAAATCATGCTGTCTCTCTCATTTTCACACATGTAAATGAGAGAGATACTGATTTGACTCACGCCTCGACGAAAGAATCATCGAGGAAGAAGACGGATGTGCTCTCTCTCTCTTCGGTTGTACAGCGTGCTCGACACTCGACTCATTCAAAAATCTTCTCTTAGTCTGGACGGCGTGCCACGTGGCCAACTCACCCGGCATTCTCATTACTCGGCAAACTCTCTCTCACTGCAACGGTTGACCACGTGGAAAATATCAGTGTGCACGTTCAGCAACTCTCACGTCGGAGTCTCTCAAGTGTGGTCTCGCTCACTCTACGCAAAGTCTGTCTCTGCGACGAACGGCCTCATGGAGAAACTCACTGTGCACATTCGGTGATTCTCAAGTGAAACATTCAAGCGTGGTGTCTCTGGCTCTCTCAACATGGACTGCTGCACGGCAACATCTCATACGGCGTCGTCTCGCACGGCAGGGTTTACGCAGCAGTCTCTCACATGGAAACTTCCCACACGGCGGTGATACTCAAGCGGCATCTTCTCACCGGCGCTCGATGCTTCGAGCACACCACGAGGCAGCAGCTCACGCAACCCATACTGCATGTTGGCGGCTGTTATCAGCGAGGAAACCTAACTGGAATTCTCAACTGGAATTTTCTCATCTGGCGCAACTCACTTGCTGCTGCATCATCGGATTCTCTCACGCATTCCGGAGGAATACAATCACTGCAAACCCAGGTAACCACTCACAAATGCGGCCATTTTATACAAGAGTGCGCTGCTACAGGGAAGCTTAACCAAGCTGTATAGCGGGAATTACTCAGCCACGATTATATCAATAATATCTAATCGTGGCATCTCATTGAAAACTCAACCACCATAAAATCAATAATACTTTATTGTGGTGCTTATTGCATGGTTATAACTCTCATCAGTGATTGGCAACGTGTCTCAGCAAACTCACCCACACTCACACAGTAAAACTCAAAAACTCAAATTGTAACACTCACACACTCAAGCAATTATTGAAAGACTCATACACTCAAATTGTAATACTCAAACACTCAACGAATAATATTGTAACAGTTATACACACATTTTATAATCATTTTTGCAACAACTTCTATATCGACAATTATGTAATAGAGTTAATTTTATAGACAGTTTTATAATATATTGAAATTTAATTTACTGAAGTTGGCTTTCAATTTATTTTTAAACACCCACAGCATATCCTCATTATAAATTATGGAATTCTCAAACAATTTCATATTTCATAAGACCTGCTGCATATTCTACATTAATTTTAGTATAATAAATAATAATATAACTCAGTACAATGTGTTAAAAAGTGACTCAACAGTGGATGAATCAAAAGTACAAAAGCGAAGGACAGATTGTTAGCAATAACTTTGAATGGAACGCATGCTGTTAGATTAGCAATAACTTTTAAAGGAACGGATGCATGCAAGGTGCCAGAGCTTCTGTTCCAACATATTTATATAGAAGAACATATCTTAGGTGTACAGGAAACTGAGTTTCATGAAGGGAAAAAAATTGGGAACCTAATGGCTGGTTATTTTTGAAGTTTTATGGTATTTTTCTTTGTAGGCTTATTTCTCAAAATGTCATTTTTTAAAGTTTGGCGTTACTTTAAAAAAAAAATATTCCATTGATTTTGATGGGAGAGGGCCTGAATTACTTGAAATTTATTCGTCTATGGCAGGAAGAGTTGGAAATATGAAAAATATTTTATTAAATAATTTTAAAATGGTAAAATCCACAAAAAAACATATAAATTCATAAAATTCATGAATTTAAAGCAGTTTTTTCCATAAAAAAAATATTAATTTTCAGAAATTTTATTTTTTCAACTCTTCCTGCCATAACTGCATGAATTTCAAGTAATTTAGTTCCTCTCCCATGAAAATCAATGGAATAGTTTTTTTTTAAAGTTACGCCAATTGAAAAAAATTGAAAATGCTATATTTCTGAGTCAAATTGGTCTACATATTAAGTCTTGGGTCATATTATCAGAAATAGTGTATATTTATAGTATATATATTGTATTTTGTTTAAACTACATTTTTCTTTTTTTATAGCTCATTTTGACCTCAGACGCCACTAGGTGTAAGACCGCCTTAATAAATTTGCAGCCGTTTATGCATCAATAGCTTGTCTTCCACCAAAATTTGCTTCTAAATTAAACAGCATTATTCTAGCAATGTTAGTATATACTAAAGATCTTAACAATTTGGAAACAAAAAGGTTTTTACAAAACTTGTAGAGGAACTAAACTTTTTAAAATTTCAAGGCGTTTTTGTTAATGTGAATGGCACGCAGAAAAGGTGAAATTTCAGTTAGTTCTGGTACTTGGCGATAACCTAGGTCTAAATAGTATGTTTGGTTTTGTCGAGTCCTTTAAATCTGATTTTTGCTGCAGAATTTGTAAAATTACACAAGGTGAGGTATCCAGTATGTGCAAAGAAAATGTAGGGTTTTTAAGAACAAAAAGCAATTATGAAAATGATTCCAAGATAATCAATGATAGAAAAACTGGTATTAAAGAATCTTGCATTTTTCACAACATACACGATTTTCATATTACAGAAAATAACACAGTAGATATGATGCATGATGTTTTGGAAGGAGTTTGCAAGTATGTTTTGAATTTCATAATATATCATTATATATTTGTAAAAGAATATTTCACACTACAAAAATTAAATGAAAGGATTAGAAATTTTAATTATGGATTCACTGAAATTTCAAATAAACCACCACCTATAACCATGAATCAACTGAAAAATAAATTAAATCTGAAAATATCAGCTACGGAAATGCTGTGTCTCGTCCGTTATTTTGGATTAATGATAGGAGATTTGATTCCGGAAGATGACGAACACTGGCAGTTGTACAAATATTTACGACAAATAGTTGATATTATAACATCTCCTCAAATCATTCGTGAATGGGCAAGTTATTTAGAAGAAATTATAGAAGCACACCATACATTATATATAAAACTCAAACGTCAATTAAAACCTAAATTTCATAATCTGTTGCACTATCCACGTATTTTACTAAATAATGGACCTAGCATTCATTTTTGGAGCATGCGGTTTGAATCGCGTCATCGTCAAATAAAAGCAGCTGCTCAGGCTTCCAGATGTGCTAAAAATTTGCTAGTCACCATCGGTACAAAAGAAATGTTAAGAATGTGTGAAATGATCAATTTAGTAGAATCTCGATCTCCAATTAAATTTGGTACACTTAATGACAAACACAAAGTTAGAGAATACATCACAGATATTGGAATAACTGATAAATGCGATTATTACAAAAGTGTTGAAATCGATGGAAATGTATTGAAAAGAGGTATGTTTGTAGTTACTGACCTAGTAGGCATTGAAAAAGAATTCGGTGAAATTGAAGATATTTTGAATGTAGATGGGGAAATGTATTTATATGTTAATATTTTGAATGAAATCACTTTTGATGACCATTATCATGCTTATATTACGAAATGTAATAAGAAATTGAAATTAGTGAAATATAATGATCTACCAGATTTAGCTCCACTTTTATATACAAAGAAAAACAATAAAATTTTCATTGCTGCCAGATATCGTTTATAATAATAATAATTTTGAATGTGATTTAAGTCTATTTGTATTTTTAAAAAGAAATATGTAAAATTAAATGTAAATCAAGCTTATTTGTATTAAAAAAAAATATATAAAAGGCATCACACAAAAATAAATCATTTTTTAATAAAGCATTTTTCATAATAATGTTTATTTACATTTTCATTTTTTAATATTTATCAGTCCATAATTTATTGTGGCTATAAATACGACGATCTGAATACCCGACTCTATCATCTTAGCACAATAGCTGAATACTTCTACGTGGTGTAAAAGCTCGCTCAGTCTTGGGGCAGCAGCGCTCCTAACACTTCGGTACAGCAGATCTCCCCACTTTTGATGTAACCACGCGCTCAAAAGTCAGCGCGCTGTATTCCCAAATTCATGAGAGTTCTGTATTCCTAGCGCTCAGACGGCAGTAGTCGCAAACTTTTTTCCGTGTGCGGCACGCAGTGCGGCCTAATTATCGACGTTACAGGAATCCTTATTATCTACATATAATACATCAAATTTGATAGCTTGCTTTTTGGCTAGATAGTCAATACGCATATTTAAAGGCGGTTCTCTAGCTTTGGCCATCATAATGTTGATGGGAGTGAAATAATGATATCCAAGGGCGATCCTTAAAGCTTTGTATTGGATCTTACTGAATTTTTCTCTTAAGGTACTATTTTTAATGGAAATACAGCAGCTATTGTATTCTATAACGCTCCTAAGTAAGCCTTTATAGACATTAAGTAATACTTGGGGGTGTCCTCCTCACCAAGTGCCTCTCAAAACTTTTATGACGTTTAAAGGTTTTTGAACTTTATTAATTAGATATCAAGCGTGAGAGGACCGCTCAAGATTAGAGTCAAGCCAAACTCCTAGATTCTTAACTTCTTTCACAGCATGTATTTTAACATTGTTTATGTTGATATGAAGGTTCGTAGAGAGCTTTTTATTCTTGGTAAATATAATTAATTGTAACTTCTGAGGAGCAATTTCGAGGCCTATTGAGTCAAGGAATTTTATTATAGATTTCATATTTTTTTCAATCATTTTTAATCCTTCAGTGACAGATTTATTAGGATTGGTGATGATGGTGTTGTCCACAAATTGGATCAGGTCATTGTTTTTGAAAAAGTGTTTATTAAAATACAAAATGTGTATAACAAACAGTATAAATAGGCTCAAGACACAGCCCTGAGGAACTCCCAGATGTCTTAAGTATGGTCCAGACAGTTTGTGATTTATCTTGAAGTAAAGATTTCTATCTGTCATTATGTTGAAAATGAATTTACGTATATTGAATGGAATGCGAAGGTCTCTCAGGATATTTTGTGTATATTATGGCACACCATATAAAAGCTTATTTTATATCAATTAAAAGTGCAATAAGATAGGAATTTTCTGCTAGAGCTTTATGGATTTGAGCAACCAAGTAGGCAACTAGTAGCGCAGGATTTAAACTTACGGAAACCATTTTGAGTTTCGGAAATAGTGAAATTGTTTACGAGGTGATGGACTGGACGAACTTTAATCATTTTTTCCATTAATTTTAATATGGAGGATGCTAACGTGATGGGCCTCAATTAATTTTTTTCTTTTTTGGAAATGGAATTCTTTCCAGTCTTGGGGTATAAACTGCTTAAGAAAAAATTCGTTAAGGACGTGTAGCATTAAAATTTTGAGAACGTGTGATGTGTGCTTTAACATTTGATTAGATATTTGGTCTAGCCCAGGGCTAGAGCTAGAGTTACATGAGTTTAAAGCATCTTTCAATTCTTTCAGAAAAAAGGGTTTATCTAGATCTACATTAATGTTAATGTTAGTAGGAGAGTCTAAATCATCTTCCTATTCTGGAGGTTTGTTGAAGGAGACTGATGGAGGACAATATTCACTTCTAAAGTTGTATATATTATTTACTGTATCTTGATTTGTTTGTGTATAACCGCAATTGTTTTTGCCATTAAATTTATGAATAGTTTTCCATACTTCTGAGGCGTCTGTATCCCTGAAGAGTTTAGTTTCAGTGTATACTTCGAATTTATTAAATTTAATCTCTCTAATTCTTTTTTTGGACCATGTTTCATACTTATTCAGCTTATTAAGAGATTCTATAGTGGGGTTGTTTTTTAATTCTTTTTCTAGAGAGCGTCTCTTAGATAATATTTCGGTTGTTTCTTCATCCTACCATGGAAATTTAGATGAGCAAGTTTTGAAGTTAGTCCTAAGTCTATTTTTTATATTTGTGGAACGGTCAGGTGGAAGATCTTCAGAATCCCTAACTTGAATAGAGTTGAGATAATGTGATGACTCTTGCGAGACATTGTAATTTTTTAAATTCTTATTAGGGCTTTTTTTATGTTTTTTAGTGTAGTCAGCGTTTTAATAAGTGTTTTTTATGAAATCATATTTTTCAAGTAAAGGCATTTGCTTGAAATCATTGATTTTTTCAATAGGATAAACTTCATTAGTTAAGGTTTCTGCTAGGCAGGTAAAGTGGTTCCAGTTAATGTTATTAGTGTTAAGTTTATGGGTTGATGAATCAGATTTGGAGTGACTTCTTTGTTAATTTCGATTTCAATTAAATGATCGCTATACATCCTTTCATCTAATACCGTCCATTAGGTTTGTAGAGCGATATTCGATGAGACAAGTGTAAGGTCTGTGGCTGAAAAGGTAGATACGGTATCATCAGATGGTCCCATGAAAGTGATGGCTCCATCATTAATGATTACCATATCTTCAAGTGTTTCTATCAGATTTTGACCTGTTAGGCAGTTATGGGAGGAACCCCATAGTGAGTGATGGGTGTTGAAACCTCCGCCAATAATTTTAAATTCAAATTGTTCCATTACTTTTTCCATTAATCTAATGTCACTGTTTTACCAGACAGACTATACACAGAGCATATGAGAAGGTTACTCGAGTGTTCAAGTTGAACAATCAGTCATCTGTGTGACTTTGGTGTATGCTAAGCTGGCTTTGATGAGGATATAGGCTCCTCCTCCATAGTCCTTTTGTTTGCGTTTCTTAGTGGTCTATTTTTCTTTATTACATTGAAATTTTTAATAAAAAAAAAGTTGTATTCATGGTGCAACCATGTTTCAGATATCATTATAATATCATATTCATCAGCAATAGCTTTTCGATTATCTAACTTATTCATAATTGAGACAGTTCCATTGTAGAATTTTAAGATTGCTTTTTGTTTTATTCGGGGTTATTGAATCGATGTGGTTATTGTCCGTACTAGAAATACTTTAAGTAACTATATTAGAGGTAGGGGAGAGTGGGGCAATCTTGTACACTTCATTTTCAGGAATTTTTGCTCTGTCTATTTTATGTACAAACAATTACTGAGTGAACAGGAGTCAACTTTCAGGTTTCGAGAAACTGTATAAATTTTTGTGAATGATTATATCATTAATTAATATTTTTACTTTGAAATTTAAGAAAAAAACGCTTCGTACAATTTGACCCTTCAGTGGGGGTCAAGTTGTACACGGCGCGGGGTCAACTTGGACATTCATTTAAAATCACTTATAATTTAATCAATAATAATAATACTGCTATAAATAATAATAATGCCACTAAACCTAGATATTCTACACATATCATTCTACCTTATGTAAAATATTTTTTTGAGAAAATGTCAGCAAAGTTTCAAAAGTTTGGAATTAGAGTTTTACCAAAAAACTGCGATAATCTGAGCAATGTAATAACTAGGGGGCTGTACCCCCCGGCGTCTCGCTGCGCTGGACACCCCCCCCCCCGCCCCACACACACCTGCTCCTCGTTTCGCTCGTCGCCCACCCCCTCCCACAACGAAAAGAACTTCACACACAAAGAAAAAACACAACGCTCGCACGCGTGGAAGTCTCACGCATAAAACTCTAGCCCGAGGGGAACTCGAGGGGAACGCTTGTACGTCAGGGGAACGCGAGCGGGCTGCACGTACGGTAGGGGAACGCTGGTACGTCAGAGGAACGCGAGTGGTCTGCTCGTACGCATGGGAAACGCTCGTACGTTAAGGGTATGGCTTATACCAGCAGAGTTCTCTGCCGTACCGACCACAACGTTTTTAATTAAATATTAATTGTTATAAGCTTTTCCTTGAATTCTGAGAGTCGACGCACAAAGGCAAACTTATTATCTAATTCCTGGTCAAATTTTAGATAAATCTATTGGAAAATAAAGACGAAATTTGAAAAATCGCAACGTCGCATATTACTGTATTAACCTCAAAATATGACATCTTGCGATTTTTCAAATTTTGTCTTTATTTTTCAATAAATTTATCTGAAATTTGACCGAGAATTAGGTAATAAGTTTGCCTTTGTGTGCCGACTCTTGGAATTAAAGAAAAATCTTTTAACAATTAATATTTAATTAAAAACGTTGGGGTCGGTACGGCAGATAACTCTGTCCGGCGTGCCGCGAGCCGCGTGCCCTAGACAAAGACAGAAACTTCGTTTTTACATAATAGGCACGACCGCAATACTCAGCATAATCTTACAATTTTGCTATTGTAAAATTTATATGATATATGCCATTATTATAATATTTTATAATATTTGAATAAAACATGAGAAGAATAATGATTTAAAAATGTGTTAAAAGTTTGAAATCAGTCCGATCATTTTAAGTTGTTGATCTCAGCTAATTGTAGAGTATTGTAAATTATTTTATGAAGCTAATGGCCATATCTACCACTGAAAGGTGATTTTTTAAAAAATTAAAAAATAAAAAACACCATAATCTTCGACGTTTCGGAGACTTTATTCATATCTCCCTCTTCAGGAATCTATAATTAATAATTTAAGAAATTTAACACACTGTTTTTTTAAAAATAACACAAATATACGACGACTTACAATCCTTAATTACATATCGTAATGTCAAGTAGTTTATGCGGGCAACAATCCGCTCGTCAGTGATTTTAGAAAACAATTTTCTCGCTTTATATATTCAAGTAACATTTAAATGTGTAAGTGCGTATCTAATTCACCACTACAAGATAAACAATGAAAGAGTGGGAGAAAGGCAAACCGTAAGAGTCGAAGAGAGCGAAGAGAGGTACCAGGGCGACACGTATTGGCGAAAGTAACCCTAATAACTTTAGTCTCTATAATACAAGACTATGGATACTTCCATTATACATGCGTTCCTAGTAACCTTTTAGCTAACGTACATGGATGTTATATTTCTTTAGAGACCAAAAATTCACAATTATTTATCAGAGTATTATATACATACGGTAGTCTACTAATTTCAAATTGTTTATTAATAAAGTTATTTTGTGTATGAATAAATAGAGCTTCGGAGAATAATCTTTTTTCTTTATTGCTTTAGATATCTAGTATCTTTACGTTTTGAAAATTAATTGTGTGACTATTATCTTGTGTGTGAATAAATAATGATGAATTTTGATCTCTATCACAGTACTTTTTTTGATGTTCTTTTATTCTAACATTCAGACGCCTACTAGTCTGCCCTACGTATGACGCGTTACAATTGTTACAATTTATCTTATAAACTACGTTTGCATTATTATATTTTACATTTTTGTCCTTACCTAATTTTATAATATTATTTAGTTTATTAATCGTACTAAAAATTACATTAGTGTTACATTTATTAAAAAAGTTTTTTATCGAACATTCCATTTCTTTGACAAATGGTAGAACAATAAATTTTTTCTTATTTACATTATTGAAAATTAGTGTGGTATTCTGTGAAGTGGTATTATTAAATTTTATCTTTTTTAACCTTTTTTTAATATGATAATCTATTATGTCTTGTGGATAATCATTGTTTTTTAATAATAATTTTATGAACGAAATATTTTTTTCCTGAAAACTACTATGTGATAATTTTATTGCTCGATCAATTAAACAATAAATAATAGCAATTTTATTACTTTGGGGATGGTGAGAATTGTAATTTAGATACCGGCCTGAAAAAGTTGGTTTTTTATACCAATTTGTAATAATATTTCTATGATCATTTATAATAATTTCAATGTCTAAAAGACTTATACTATTGTTCTTGGGTTTTTCAACCGTAAATTGTAAATTCAAATCGTACGCATTAAATATCTTTAACGTATTATCAATGTCATTCTTGTGTATACACAGTACAATATCATCCACATAACGATAATAAAATAGCGGTTTAAATTGTAATTTATTAATACAGTAAGATTCTAAATCATCCATGACTATGTCTGACAGTATTGGACTTATTGGATTACCCATGGCTGATCCAAAAGTCTGTCTATAAAATTTTTCGTTAAATTGAAAGAAATTATTATTTAAGATAAACTTAATAACATGGAGGAATTCAGAACAATTAATGTTAATTTTATTATACAATTGATGCCACCTTTTTTCGATAGCATTACAAACTAAATATTCTGGGACATTCGTAAACAAACTGATTACATCGAAACTTATGATCTCATGATCTAATGGAATATACAAGTTATCGATTTTTTCTTTTAATTTTAAACTATTATCTATGTAAGATTTAGGAGTTTTAAGATTATTCTGTAGGAATTTTGCAAAAAACTTTGAGACAAAATACGTTGGTGAATTTACAGTCGAAATTATAGGTCTTACTGGAAAACCAGTTTTATGTATTTTGATTAATCCGTATGCTTTTGATATGTTAAATTTTTGTAAAATTGGAAGAAACTTTTTTTCATTACCCATAAAATCTATTTTATTGAGCCATTTAATTAACTCATTAGTTTTTCTTTCAAGACTAGGCAACGGATTCTTTTTAATTTTTTCATAATATTTCTCATCACAGAATAATAGTTCTGTTTTTTCTGAATATGTGGACTTTTTAATTATGACAGTTGCATTTCCCTTATCAGCTCTAGTTATTAAGATATCTGGGTGATGTTTTATGAACTTTTTTGTTTTTTCTAAATCTATTTTAAACTTTTTATCTACATGAGAATTTGTAGCAAGATCTTTATTATAAAATTTTTTAATCGTGTTAAGAAACTTTGCTCTTAACTTTGGGATATTCTCTTCATCAATGTCATTTTTTAAAAAGGATTCAAAGTTTTTTACGTAATTTAATGCTAACTTATTATCAAATCTGTTATTGTAATTAAACTTTTCACCCAACTTTAGTATATCTATAACGTACGTTGGAAGTTGAATCCCCGAGACATTAACACACCATTTACTTGCTATGCAAGGGTTGGTGACCTGTGTGTTATTGTTCGGGAGATTGACCCCGATCATATTATTGACACTAGTATTATCCTCATCTCTATATCTATCTTTATCTATCACTTTCTTATATTTTCTAAAATACAGAACATCGAGTTTTTTTTCCAATTTCATTGTAACTTTAGTCATAACAAATGTGAGTTTAGCATTGTAATAATCTATGAACCAAGAACAAATATCTATACCTACGAAATTATGCAATTCTTTCGACATTTTATCAATTAATTTATTTATTTGTACAATTTTCATGTGAATATCTATAATCTCGATGTTTAACAGTTGAATGATTATATTATCAGCTAATTTGTTTTGTTTAATTTTGCACTTATTTGAGAACATGTGATTATTTCTTAAGTTCTTAGTAATAAATTTCAAATGATTGGGAACCACACTATAAAATCTGCATTTAATTAAGAATTTCAAATGTTCTCTATAGTATTTTAAATTGTATAATGTTTTCGTTAGTTAATAAATTTTTCTTATAATAAAGCCGAATATTGTGAAAACTATATGTAGTACTAAGTTTAAATTTAAGTCCTTTCTATTTGTTAAGTAGTGTTTTAATAATTCTCGATGTGTATTGTGTTGGTTTACCGTGTGTGTTAAATTTCCATCTTGATGATGCGCCTTCAATGTAGTCATCATGGTGTTGAGATGAATGGTTTTCTCGAACTCTCAAACAACGTAAAAAGTCCACATATTCAGAAAAAACAGAACTATTATTCTGTGATGAGAAATATTATGAAAAAATTAAAAAGAATCCGTTGCCTAGTCTTGAAAGAAAAACTAATGAGTTAATTAAATGGCTCAATAAAATAGATTTTATGGGTAATGAAAAAAAGTTTCTTCCAATTTTACAAAAATTTAACATATCAAAAGCATACGGATTAATCAAAATACATAAAACTGGTTTTCCAGTAAGACCTATAATTTCGACTGTAAATTCACCAACGTATTTTGTCTCAAAGTTTTTTGCAAAATTCCTACAGAATAATCTTAAAACTCCTAAATCTCACATAGATAATAGTTTAAAATTAAAAGAAAAAATCGATAACTTGTATATTCCATTAGATCATGAGATCATAAGTTTCGATGTAATCAGTTTGTTTACGAATGTCCCAGAATATTTAGTTTGTAATGCTATCGAAAAAAGGTGGCATCAATTGTATAATAAAATTAACATTAATTGTTCTGAATTCCTCCATGTTATTAAGTTTATCTTAAATAATAATTTCTTTCAATTTAACGAAAAATTTTATAGACAGACTTTTGGATCAGCCATGGGTAATCCAATAAGTCCAATACTGTCAGACATAGTCATGGATGATTTAGAATCTTACTGTATTAATAAATTACAATTTAAACCGCTATTTTATTATCGTTATGTGGATGATATTGTACTGTGTATACACAAGAATGACATTGATAATACGTTAAAGATATTTAATGCGTACGATTTGAATTTACAATTTACGGTTGAAAAACCCAAGAACAATAGTATAAGTTTTTTAGACATTGAAATTATTATAAATGATCATAGAAATATTATTACAAATTGGTATAAAAACCAACTTTTTCAGGCCGGTATCTAAATTACAATTCTCACCATCCCCAAAGTAATAAAATTGCTATTATTTATTGTTTAATTGATCGAGCAATAAAATTATCACATAGTAGTTTTCAGGAAAAAAATATTTCGTTCATAAAATTATTATTAAAAAACAATGATTATCCACAAGACATAATAGATTATCATATTAAAAAAAGGTTAAAAAAGATAAAATTTAATAATACCACTTCACAGAATACCACACTAATTTTCAATAATGTAAATAAGAAAAAATTTATTGTTCTACCATTTGTCAAAGAAATGGAATGTTCGATAAAAAACTTTTTTAATAAATGTAACACTAATGTAATTTTTAGTTCGATTAATAAACTAAATAATATTATAAAATTAGGTAAGGACAAAAATGTAAAATATAATAATGCAAACGTAGTTTATAAGATAAATTGTAACAATTGTAACGCGTCATACGTAGGGCAGACTAGTAGGCGTCTGAATGTTAGAATAAAAGAACATCAAAAAAAGTACTGTGATAGAGATCAAAATTCATCATTATTTATTCACACACAAGATAATAGTCACACAATTAATTTTCAAAACGTAAAGATACTAGATATCGAAAGCAATAAAGAAAAAAGATTATTCTCCGAAGCTCTATTTATTCATACACAAAATAACTTTATTAATAAACAATTTGAAATTAGTAGACTACCGTATGTATATAATACTCTGATAAATAATTGTGAATTTTTGGTCTCTAAAGAAATATAACATCCATGTACGTTAGCTAAAAGGTTACTAGGAACGCATGTATAATGGAAGTATCCATAGTCTTGTATTATAGAGACTAAGGTTATTAGGGTTACTTTCGCCAATACGTGTCGCCCTGGTACCTCTCTTCGCTCTCTTCGACTCTTACGGTTTGCCTTTCTCCCACTCTTTCATTGTTTATCTTGTAGTGGTGAATTAGATACGCACTTACACATTTAAATGTTACTTGAATATATAAAGCGAGAAAATTGTTTTCTAAAATCACTGACGAGCGGATTGTTGCCCGCATAAACTACTTGACATTACGATATGTAATTAAGGATTGTAAGTCGTCGTATATTTGTGTTATTTTTAAAAAAACAGTGTGTTAAATTTCTTAAATTATTAATTATAGATTCCTGAAGAGGGAGATATGAATAAAGTCTCCGAAACGTCGAAGATTATGGTGTTTTTTATTTTTTAATTTTTTAAAAGGTGATTACCTTTCAGTGGTAGATATGGCCATTAGCTTCATAAAATAATAATCAGTCCGATCAGTTGAAAATAATCTCAAATCTGAAATAAGACTGCCATATATTTTATTTTATTGTGATAATTTTTTAAAAGATTTTAAACAGATGATTGAAAATAATAAAGATAAATACAATAAGATTGCTCGTCAAAGTGGAATAGAAGTTTAAATATTTTTTAAAATACATATTCCGAACAACATTTTTATTGATATTTTTATGTTTATGGGTTATTTTCATGAATTTGTCAAAATTAAATCGAACAAGTATGCTACATTAGAAAGTTTTATTAAATATCTAAAAAAACATTTTAAAAATGTTTAAACTAAGGAAAGTATTAGTTCCTCTCTTCCTCCCTTTCTCTTCCTCTCCCTCCCTCTCTTTCCCACCCCTCTCTCTCTCTCTCAACATCCGTCAAACTGAGTACCAAAAACTTTAATGAGAGCTTAAATATTTCTTTAAAACAATCAACACCTTTTTTAAAAGCTAATTTTTTTAGTACGTTCTAACAACACAATTTATCTAGTCCTTTTAATTCTTCTAGTCTCATATATTCAATAAGCTCTCTCTACAAATGGTAATAATTTTTTTCATGACAATACAAATAAATATAAAACTTTCTACGAAAGTATAAAATAAGGCAAGTATAGACGTTTTTTCTGC
The DNA here is from genome assembly GCA_036365515.1 of Torymus aiolomorphi. Lineage (NCBI taxonomy): Eukaryota > Metazoa > Arthropoda > Insecta > Hymenoptera > Torymidae > Torymus > Torymus aiolomorphi. The sequence goes on from CM070877.1 coordinate 107,182,545, forward strand.
ATAACCTATAAAAAAACAGCACAATTTGCCTAGTCGTTTTATTTCTTCGAATCTCGAAATGTATTTAAATTTGTTCATCTTTCTGTACAAATTAAACACAAGAAAGTACTGAAATCAATTTATTGTAGTCAAGTACCCATAAGTTAACTTGACTGACATAATACAACTTTTCATACCTACTTATCAAACATATTCAGCCAGCGGGCATAAAGTACTATACTTAACGCCCAAGAGCCATAATAGCTCATATACAGCTCTTACAAAACTTTATAGAACCTACGCACTTTACGCCCGTGTGGGCAAAAATTATTTCAATTATATAATATTATATAAGTACATTCAAATTTTTCATTGTAAATCAAACAAATGAAAATTGTGAAATCAATTACCGATAGTCAAGTAATGCAAACAACTCTCCGAAACAACTGTACGACTATTCTGAGAACTGTATTCAAATTTGTTCATTCTTCTATACAAATTAAACACAAGAAAGTACTGAAATCAATTTATTGTAGTCAAGTATCCATAAGTTAACTTGACTGACATAATAGAACTTTTAGTACCTTGCGTGTAAAATTACATTTTACGCCCACGTTGTATCTTCAAAAATATTCAGCCAGCGGGCATAAAGTGCTACTTAACGCCTAACAGGTGCAATACCTCTCATACTCCTACAGAACTTTATAGAACCTACGCACTTTACGCCCGTGTGGGCGAATATTATTTTAATTATATAACTATTATGCCTTCTTTTTATTTCTAAAATTCATAAGAATTTTTTCAGATATTTACGAAAAGTCAAAGCCTATATAAAAAATTACATAGTTACCACCACATCACCATTTTTCATTATTCTTTCTCAATTTTGAAATTTCTATAATATTACACATCTTGGGAGGACAATAGAAGTCTATAGAGCTGCTCTAGCAGGGGTGGTCCTCCAATCTCCCATACATACTTGGCGGGCCCGACGGTTTGCAGTTTAAGGTGTAGACATGGTCATTTTCATATAAATATTTTCATATGTTTACAGATCAGATAAAATGAATAAATAGGTTGCTTCTACATATTAAATACTAATACGTATTCAATGTATTACTTTGTTTTTAAATAGAAAGTGCAAACCCGCATGAAAATATCGTATGAGATCTCATATGAGATATTAGACATCCCATAATATATAAAATTGCCGATGACATCACATATATCATATCTCATATGAGACCTGATATCTGAAATACAAAATATGAAATTTCATATGATATTTACACACGAGAAAAGGATAAAAAATCGGTGGCTTGTAAAATGGTTAGTAAAAAGCACTTTTGAGTAAACTATAAATTTATATGCATTTTTTATCTCATTCCCGCTTAAAAAAGATGGACACAAGGAAAAAAATTTTGGGTAATGGAAGTAAATCATGAGATTTTGCACATGTAGGGATATTATATTTAAATGGTATGAATTAAAAATTAGTGGCAATGTAATTATTTAGAGTGGACTTTATGCAAAAAGTTAGTATTCTACATTTACAAAGCCCACCGGTAAACTGCAAACCGTCGGGCCCGCCAAGTATGTATGGGAGATTGGAGGACCACCCCTGCTAGAGCAGCTCTATAGACTTCTATTGTCCTCCCAAGATGCGTAATATTATAGAAATTTCAAAATTGAGAAAGAATAATGAAAAATGGTGATGTGGTGGTAACTATGTAATTTTTTTATATAGGCTTTGACTTTTCGTAAATATCTGAAAAAATTCATATGAATTTTAGAAATAAAAAGAAGGCATAATAGTTATATAATTAAAATAATATTCGCCCTCATGGGCGTAAAGTGCGTAGGTTCTATAAAGTTCTGTAGGAGTATGAAAGCTATTGCGCCTGTTAGGCGTTAAGTAGTACTTTATGCCTGCTGGCTGAATATTTTTGAAGATACAACGTGGGCGTAAAATGTAATTTTACACGCAAGGTACTAAAAGTTCTATTATGTCAGTCAAGTTAACTTATGGGTACTTGACTACAATAAATTGTTTTCAGTACTTTCTTGTATAGATTTAATTTGTATAGAAGAATGAACAAATTTGAATACAGTTCTCAGAACAGTCGTACAGTTGTTTCGGAGAGTTGTTTGCATTACTTGACTATCGGTAATTGATTTCACAATTTTCGTTTGTTTGATTTACAATGAAAAATTTGAATGTACTTATATAATATTATATAATTGAAATAATTTTTGCCCACACGGGCGTAAAGTGCGTAGGTTCTATAAAGTTTTGTAAGAGCTGTATATGAGCTATTATGTCTCTTGGGCGTTAAGTATAGTACTTTATGCCCGCTGGCTGAATATGTTTGATAAGTAGGTATGAAAAGTTGTATTATGTCAGTCAAGTTAACTTATGGGTACTTGACTACAATAAATTGATTTCAGTACTTTCTTGTGTTTAATTTGCACAGAAAGATGAACAAATTTAAATACATTTCGAGATTCGAAGAAATAAAACGACTAGACAAATTGTGCTGTTTTTTTATAGATTATGCAGAAAAAACGTCTATACTTGCCTTATTTTATACTTTCATAGAAAGTTTTATATTTATTTGTATAGTCATGAAAAAAATTATTACCATTTGTAGAGAGAGCTTATTGAATAGATGAGACTAGAAGAATTAAAAGGACTAGACAAATTGTGTTGTTAGAACGTACTAAAAAAAATTAGCTTTTAAAAAACGTGTTGATTGTTTTAAAGAAATATTTAAGCTCTCATTAAAGTTTTTGGTACTCAGTTTGACGGATGTTGAGAGAGAGAGAGAGAGGGAGAGAGAGGGGAGGGAAAGAGTGGGAGGGAGAGGAAGAGAAAGGGAGGGAGAGAGGAACTAATACTTTCCTTAGTTTAAACATTTTTAAAATGATTTTTTAAATATTTAATAAAACTTTCTAATGTAGCATACTTGTTCGATTTAATTTTGACAAATTCATGAAAATAACCCATAAACATAAAAATATCAATAAAAATGTTGTTCGGAATATGTATTTTAAAAAATATTTAAACTTCTATTCCACTTTGACGAGCAATTTTATTGTATTTATCTTTATTATTTTCAATCATCTGTTTAAAATCTTTTAAAAAATTATCATAATAAAATAAAATATATGGCAGTCTTATTTCAGATTTGAGATTATTTTCAACTGATCGGACTGATTTCAAACTTTTAACACATTTTTAAATCATTATTCTTCTCATGTTTTATTCAAATATTATAAAATATTATAATAATGGCATATATCATATATTCTAGTTCTATTTAATATTATGTTCCTCTGATCAGCTGTTCCAAATACACTACGTGCACTTGTGACATAAAGTTAATATAAAATATCTAGACTTCTATTCGACTTTGACAACTGTATTAGAAATTTCATACGCCATAATTCATCTTTAGCGTTGTACAATTCACTTCTTTTTTCCATAACCAGTACTTCTGTTTTTCAATAACAATATCTTACTCATATATTCACAGAACAGATGGCTTCACTGAAACATTTGGCGCCCCTCACCATAAGCCAATTATTAGTTATAAAATAATAATTTTCAACACTTGGATTCGTTGAAGTTTTCAATAGAAACCACTTGAATTAAGAACCGATCAGACACATCTTACAAAATTAAAAACGAAAGTTTATGAACTAAGAATCATTGAGCCAAAAAAGGTTTCTCGACATTCTTTTATAGTAGAAAATGTAAAACATCTTGATATAATTATTCATTGAATTATCCATGACTGCCACAGATCTTGTAAAATTAAAAACAATCAGTTTATGAACTAAGAATTGCTGAGAACTTCTCTGAACATTTTGACGTTTCCTACCGTGAGAAAATTATAACATTAGATTAACTGAGCACTTTTATTTGTTGAAATTTTCACAACAATAACCCATCATTTTTTCTTTTTTCTGTATCTTAATGTTCATTTGGCATAATCTTTTAGTTGGTGTTTAAGTAAATATGTACAACAGAACAGCACTAATATCGACTAAGTTTCTTGAAGTATAGACAAAAAATCCTTTTTTTTTAACCAAGGCTTTGACTAATATTTTAAATTCTGATTTTAAGTAGAGGTTCTAAATTACACACTTCATTTAACACATCGTACCGCTACTATATTTTATTTATTACACAAAACATTTTATTATATCTGATCTGAAAACTTGCCCTGACTTCACTATAATTATATTATATTTATGAACACTGTTCACTTCTTAAGTCACTTTTTAAGTATACAATAATAATATTTGTATTGGGTAGATAGATCACTATGTTATTTCTTATCAGTCAGATTCTATCAACTGATTCTAATCTTCTAATTCTATATTCTAATCACTCATGAAAAGCACAGGCTAAGCTTATTCCATATGTCTTCGAAATCTATAAATAGTCTGTCATGTGCGTTATATGTATCTCTCCTATACATACAAAGCATATGAGAAATTTCTCTTCATTAAAGCTGGAATGTTTACTTGAATTGCACTGTTTAATATATTCACCAAAGACTATGAGAATCTGGAAATGAAAAAGAAAAGTCACACAAAGTATCTATTTTTTATTTTCTTAAATTTTATATATGTACTGTAATATTTACAGACCAAATGGCACCTGTGAAACATTGGGCGCCCCTCACCATTGTCAACACTTGGGTTTTGTTAAAATTATCACTATATAAGAAACTATATAAATTAATAACGGAGGATTATTGCTACACATAATCTTGTAAAATTAAAAACACAACCAGTTGATGAATTAAGCATTATTATTATCTGAATCTTGTATAGAAAAATATGTACTAAAAATGTCTCTGAAACATTTTGACATCTCCTACCATGAGAAAGTCATAAAATAGATTAACTGAGCACTTTCATTCCTTGAAATTTTCGCAATAACACATCATTTTTCTCCTTTTCCGTATTTCCATGTTCATTAGACATAATTTTTTCATTGGCACTTGAATAAATATGCACAACACTGATATCGGCTAAATTTTTTAAAGATGACACGATGCTTTTTAAACCAACGCTCAAACTAATATTTCAAATCGGCATCATAAATGATATTGTGGTATATATCAATAAATATTCTTCACCTCATCAAATTTTAATGACTCCGAAAAAATTTTCTTGACTACTTATCTGTAAATAAAAATTTTCACAAAGTATCAATTCTTTAAAAAAATTACTATTTCACATTTAGTCATTTTAATACTTATCTAAAAAATGTTGTTGCCTCATTGATGCTCGTAAATAAATCTTTTATTCTTTTCGTCAGTCGACTTCCTCAGATCTTTGATTATTGAAACGAATATATATATATATACACCTATACTATAAACAATCATCCGTGATATTGTGTGTACGTATATATCTACGTTGTACAACCATCCAAGTTAATTCAAAATCGAATTTCAATGACTGTAAACAAATCTTGTATAATCTGTAAATATAAAAAAAATTCACACAAAGTATCAATTTTTTAAAAATGATTGTAGCCATTTAACATTTTGCTGTTCAATACTTATCTAATAAAACCCCCGTTGATTGATATATGAATAGATGAATTCTTCTATCACCACTTGCCTACTTGAGATCTTTGAATAATTAATTAACTAATTTTAATTTTAAACTAACTCACGACGATATGATAAAATTTGTAACATCTGTGTGTGTAAAGATGTGTAAGGTTAGGTCGTCATCGCCCAGATACGGAAATATATATATATAAGACAAGGGAATATATATTATTCGCCCGTTGATTGATACATGAATAGATGAATTCTTCGATAACCAGTTGACTACTTGAGATCTTTGAATATATATTAGTCTTGACTACTTATCTGTAAATAAAAATTTTCACAAAGTATCAAATCTTTAAAAAAATTACTATTTAACATTTAGTCATTTTAATACTTATCTAAAAAATGTTGTGGCTCATTGTTGCTCGTAAATAAATTCTTTTATTCTTTTCGTCAGTCGACTTCATCAGATCTTTGATTATTGAAACGAATATATATACCTCTACTATAAACAAAACAAAATAAAAGTCGCAACACCGGATGAGAGTCTGAAACTATGGAGAAAATTTAGAATCGGAAAGTGGACATAAAAAAATTCAGCTCTCTATATCTTTTAAACGAGATAATCTTTTTAAATAAAATCTTTTGATTTGTGTAGAGTAATGAAATGGCTTTCGATTAAGAGAAATATGTTATATAGTTGAAACTAACGCAACAGGTATATAAGTGCATTGATTTTCTCGTACATCCATTTCAATGTATATCATCGCGCGGTCACTCCTAAGGCTCTTCTATACTTGCCTTCGGAGCGCTCCCGCGCTCCTTGATAATACTTTATTTTCATAATTTTTATCATAATAAAAAAAATCTTTTTTTACAGCCCTAGCTCGATAGGAATTGATTTTGCATGAAATCTTTTTGAATAGTTTACTGAAAACTACTGTTTTAGGTGTGTTTAGTCATTAACTGGGGTGGGCGAAATGATAACTTCAATACTTCTGATTAATAAAAAAAATACAAAGGCACATTTTATACAGTTTTAACGAAAGGTGAGCTCTAGCTAAGTAGCCGTTCACGCAACACGTTGAATGAATTAACGTTAACTACAGGGGAAAACAATGTTAGCGGGTATTCCTACAATTACATAATATGCATATATTATATACAAAATCAATTACGAAAAAAAAAAACAGAAAGAAAAGGCTCAACACTATATAGCGTACTCGGCAACGGCAATCTGGATATCTGCAGGCTCTTTTTTTCTGCCTTCGCGCCTTGACTTTAGCGCCGGCCGCCGCGTGCATGAGCGGGCGCGCGGAATACTATTGCCGCACTGGGCGCAGCCGTGATGGCTGCGTGCCTGCGTGCGCACTGCGCAGCGTGTTCTGTGTGATACTACAGTGATAAACAATCATATTGCTCGGCTTCCGGCGTCTGCTCATTTCCCAGCGATGACAGCGGCTGCTGTAGGACGGCATCCTCGTGGATGTCGTCCCTCTCATCGTGTTCATCGGGTAGACATGACTCGTCGGAGACAGCAAGGCAGCGGGATCGATGACGCAAACAGATTTGGTAAGCTCTTTATCTCGTTTCTAACCTCTCTGATGGGTGGACATACTTTTCTCTTGTTACAGGTATCTGTAGCAGCGACAGGACTTACAGGAGCAAACTACGTGCATTGCTGCAGACTTTCTCTTGAGTATGGTAATATTGGTAATATTGTCTGCATGATCTATTTCTTTTTTATTTAAGGGGGTTCATCCGACGAGGAACGTATCAAGAATCAATGTCACCCCGCACCGCGCGCACAGGTTTACTCACATGGTGCCCCCACTCCCGTAGTCAGAGCGTGTGTTTATACGGAACTGGCACACACACACATAGTTCCATGCCGTCTGTGAGCGCGCACACAGAGCGGTGCTCGTCTGTGTGTACCCCCACCGCGCCTGCGCGTGCCGCCGTACACCTAAAATTCCATACTTTCAACTACAATATCTTAAAAACGGTGAAGCTAGGATCTCTGAACTTTTAATATGCTATTCTAATTATTGATGTTAATAACATATTAGTTTTTCAGACAAACGCCAAATGTATCATCGAAGTTATAGACTGTAAAAATCTTAAGCGCGTACGCGTTCCATAAGACGCCATATTAAAATGTTCAACTTTGCCGTTTAATATCTCGATAACGGTGAAGCTAGGCTCTGTTTTGTAAGGATATAATATAGATAATGATGTCACGTACATGTGACGAAAGTTCCAAAGACTTACCAAATAAACTCAAAATCAGATGAAACCCCTTAATTAAAAATTCTAAGCCTTTACAGGCTTTTATTATGGTTACATTTTAATGTTATATTATGAATGCTATATTACAAAATAGCATTAGCATCAAATTAATTAGTATGCTCAAAATAATTACATGTCTCAATTTTACAATGTTGTTTTTCAATGGTTACAATGAATTATATTTGCAAATCACAAGATTTAAGAAAATTACACAAACATATACAGACGCTTTATAGTAGGTTCATATAGAAGATTTTCAATTTGTAATGAAAGTTGAAATTTTAGTTTAATTAAGCTTTTATCAGTTTTTTCGTTATTGATTATACAATTCATATTGCCTATTCATATGATCTATTTATTATCCAAATGTGATTTTTAGGTGATCAACTCCCCCAGCTTGGCTCCCATCCACACTAATGACTGTTTATATAGTTAATCTGCTGCTTGTGCCTTGGCCGAACCCAGGCTGAGGCTGTCCCCGGCAGAGAAAGGAGTGAAGATCTCCACCAGTCCTTCTCTTCCAGCAGATGGTGTGGGCTATTATTCTAAACAGAACAGAATAATGTTCTTGAAGTAGCGCCAACCTGGACCGGCCAGCCCTTCTTTGTTGCCCCTGCAGTTCCAGCAGTTCATTTAAGAGTGTCAGTGCTTCAGAATGTGAGGGAATAAGTAATAAGGGAGTAGGGAACAATTTTAAAAGTGCAGTGTGTGTGTGTTTAGGTGCGCTACGGGTAGGTTTTTATTACTGGGTAGATTAGTCAGGTGATTTATAAGTTTAGGTAGGACATAAAAACTCACCTCAGGGGATTTGTTATATTTTAATACTTTTTAATATTTACAAAAAGAAACTCTTGATTAACGTATGTGCTGTATTTAATATAGATATTATAACATGGCAAATTGTCATATACAAAGATTGTAATGTATATACTAGCTGACTCTGTCAGTCTTACAGTGTTGTAGAAAACAATTAGATTGATAAGTCTCGCTGGGTTGCCTAAGAAATACATAATAACACTAAAATACATCATTATGTATTTTGCAGACTACCCAGTGAGACTTGACTATCTACTGGTTTTCTACGATACTGTGACACTGACAGTAAGCTAGTGCATTGCATTCTTTGTATACGTCAATTTAACATGTTACAAAATATATGTTAAATATTCAGAACATAGATTACAAAAGTTTTTTTTTTTAAATATAATATTACTTTAATATGTATTTATTTAATATTACGTAATTTTGATTCTTTTTCTTCAACATCAATTGATATTTGATACCTTATTATATTTTTATAATTATATGATCTTTGGAATGTTTTATTGATTTTCTCAATTTTATTTATAGTTATTGTACTTAATACTTCTGCGACAAATCAAATTTTGTTAAGTAATAAGCGAAAATTGACTATATAAGGTGTATTGAGGCGTCAAAATCATGTTTATAGGTCTAACTCTCCAGGAATTGATTTTAAATGAAAATGTTAAATGAGATAAAGTTTTGTTCAAATATTATCTACAACTTTTGTAAAAAGAACATAATATAGTATCAACAATGTTTTAGTTTACATAATATCTGCCATTTTGTAAAAAAAATTATATTTCGTTTTTTTTTAATTATGCTTTCAATGTGTTTATCTCATTTAACATTATTTTAATTAATTGTAATTTTGTATCTTATTATTATATTTTTATAACTATATGATCTTTCGAATGTTATATTGATTTTGTCGATATTATTTAAAGATATTGCATTTAATAATTCTCTGTCAAATTGAATCATGTTAAATAATAAGCGAAAATTGACTACATAAAGTGTATTGGGGCGTTAAAAAATCGTGTTTATAGGTTTAGATGATCAGGATTGATTGTACATGGAATATATATCTTTTTTGGTATATATCTTTTCCATTTAATATTTTAGTGTAAAGTTAAATTCTTGAACAATAAGCGAAAATCGTCCATTTTATGTACGTTTAGGCGATAAAAATCGTTTTTTGGATTTAACTCGTCAGGAGTTGATTTTAAATGAAAATGTTAAATGGAAAAAAGTTTTGTTTTAATATTATCTACAACTTTCACATTTAACATTTTTGTGTAAAATCAAATTCTGTCACGTTTTAGCCGAAAATCGTCCATTTTATGTATATTTTGGCGTTTAAAATCGTTTTTGTAAGTCCAGCTCATCAGGAGTTGATTTTATATGAAAATGTTAAATGGGAAAAAGTTTTGTTTTAATATTATCTACAACTTTCTCATTTAACATTTTTGTGTAAAATCAAATCCTGTCAAGTTATAGACGAAAATAGTCCATTTTTGTCCTTTGTTACCGTTTTTACCGTTATCTTGGCACATATTGCCCGTAGCAGAAAATGTTCAACAGGAAAAAGGTGTACTTTAATTAGTTTTAGCAGATAGGCCTTGTAACGGGATGGCTAGTGGAGGAAAATCTCAAAAAGCCACAGGCCAGCGATGCCCTAGAACACGGTGTCGCGGTGTCAGACTAAAATGACTTGCCCGGGGACCTGCTCCTGGAATTCCGAAAACAACGCGAAGATCGCACGCGAACTTCACTTTCCAACTAATTGGATCGCTGAGTGAAAAGCGCGAGCTCGAAGAGTAAAGCGCGCGGCCGCAACGCTCAGATATGAAAACGACCGGCGGAGTCGTTTTCCCGCGGAGGCGGCGGTACCCGGGAGAAGGACAGGTTGTAATGAACAACGCGACGAGTAACTAGATATCACAGTATATTGAAATCACTAATAAATACAAGCACACGCACATGCTGATTAAAACAATGAGTTAGTTCGTGCGCAACAGTTAAGATTCAAACGCCCGAACGATGCGGCGCGCGGCGAAGCAGCTACACTCGCGCGCGGTGTTAAAGTACGACGGGCTGACACACACCCGCGCGTACACGGCCCAGAAAGTTCGCACGGGGCGATTTCCGTGCAAACCTTACATTTAACGCGAGAGATGAGAGTATAAGACTTACTTTAAGAAGAAGCAACCGGTGCACTCGGCTCTCTCTCGCTCTCTCTCGCTCGCGCAATCGTTGCGCTCTCTCTCTCTCTCTCTCTCTCTCTCTCTCTCTCTCTCTCTCTCTCTCTCTCTCTCTCTCTCTCTCTCTCTCTCTCTCTCTCTCTCCTACTCGCTGAATCGGATCGGCAGGCCGGCGGGCTGGCTGCCGGCTCCTCGCTCGCTGTGGTCACGTTCTGTTCGTGGCACACGCGGCGTGGTATCTCTCTCTCTCTCTCTCTCTCTCTCTCTCTCTCTCTCTCTCTCTCTCTCTCTCTCTCTCTCCTACTCGCTGAATCGGATCGGCAGGCCGGCGGGCTGGCTGCCGGCTCCTCGCTCGCTGTGGTCACGTTCTGCTCGTGGCACACGCGGCGTGGTATCGCTCTCTCTCTCTCTCTCTCTCTCTCTCTCTCTCTCTCTCTCTCTCTCTCTCTCTCTCTCTCTCTCTCTCTCTCTCTGTCTCTCTCTCTCTCTCTCGCATGCTAGTCGGCGCCTTCACTCGCGGTAAGGCTATATATAAAAACTACATGACGCGAACGCAATAACTTTTGTGACACACGCTGGAGAGAAGTTCACGGCGCGATGGCAGACACGAAGATGGCTGCCGTGACTCGCATAAAGCCGTAGCAGCTCTGCTGGTACGCGACGGGCATATTACCGGTCGCGAGACCGTTGTAATCCGGTCAGGATGCTCGCGCGCTCGCGCCCCCAGTGAGCATGCCTGCTCGGCGCGGGTAATTCGAATCTTGAATTACTTAACTCCCGCACGCGTTACACCCCCCCACCAGACGCTGCTAAGGGGATCTGTGAGCAGCTCTGCCATCCATGGCCGTCGTCGTACCTATACGTAGGGTGGTAAGGTTTTAGTAGAAGAAGGTTCAAAATGGAATTAGGAAGAATTGGAGTCACTGGATTTTTTTTAAATTTTTTATTAAAAAAAACATAAAAACACTCTTCGGGGCTTCACCCTCTACAGCTGGCCCGGGAGTAAGTCCGGCGCCCCTTGTGGCGAGCTTGGTTGGGGCAGTGCTTTGACTTCTTTACCCCAAGCTCACCATACATAAAACACCGGGGGAGCGCCTGCGCGTCTAATGCCTCCCGGGCAGCCTTCTCCTCTTCGAGCGCCTTTCGGAGGCGCTCATCTTCTTACTGGAGACGGCGTTGGGCCTCTTTTTTGGCCCGGCGCCGTCCCCTCCGCCTCTTCTCTGGCTCGCCTGGTCTCTTCCATGCGCTCCTGCGCACGAGCCAGACGAGCCTCCTCCTCCTTAAGCAACGCGGCGCGGCACAGCCTGGCGGCCCTGGCCTCTGCGGCGGCCGCGAGCTCTTCTCGCTGGCCTTGGACCATTCCGAGCCATTTGCCGGCTTGCCGCTTGCCGGCCTTACTATGGCACTGGAGAAAATCCTTCAGTGCGGCCAGGGCAGCGTCCTCCGCAGCGCGCGAGGACTTGCTGAGGCGCCGCGCCTCCTCAAGGGCCTGCTCCACCGGGACCCAGGTCGCACCGACTTCATCGGTCGGTGCTCCTTTTGGGGCCTGGGTCGGAGCATCTTCTCCTTTTCCTTTTGCGGCCCGAGCCGCGCCGGCGTCAACTTCCGGCGCACAATGCTGGGCTCGGGCCGTCTTCTCTTCGGGGACTCGGCCAGCGCCAGTCGGCTCGGCTGGTGCCACTTCTTGAGGCCGGGTCCCGCTCTCCTACCGCTGCTCCTTCGGGGGATGAGGTCGCCGAAGCGGGGACGGATCGGCGCCTGTGTCGGCCGGCCACGAAGGTCCCCTTCTTGGCTCCGCTGCCTCTATCTCCTCAATCACGAGGGAGGATGACTCTTCCACTGGTGGAGGTTTCAGCGTCACCGCATCAATCCACTCCACCACCTGCTCCAGGAAGTCGATGACGGCGGGGTCAGGTTGACACTGGATCAATCCAGCGATCACCTGCTTCGCCGTCTCCGCTATCTCTGGAGTCAGGCCTGGCATGTCCTGCAACAGGCAAATTGATCCCGGAAAGAGGTGAGTATGAGGATCGGAAAACAAGGACGAACACGGGTTAGTACGGACGGCACAATTCTTGGACGGCACAGTTAGCGCTTTTTGGACGCTCGGGTTCGACGGGCGCTAATTGGCCCGACAGCAGTAGGTGCAGGATTCTCCTTCGAGCCCTTTGGCCTCCCTGGGCCTCCCTTGGACTCTGTTGGCCCAACCACACGCGTAGGTCGGCCGTCGCTCGCACGCTTTCCTGGCCTAACTAATAGCGCGGTCTTACGAGGTGGACCGTGCCTCTTAGCCGTCGCCCGAGGCTGTACATTCGCCTGGCCACCTCTATCGTCTGCTGGTGCGCCACGTTCGACTGAAGAGTCCCTCGGTGGTAGCGATTGGGCTACTTCCGGACTACTTTTGTCCAACTAGTCCTTGGGCTCTTCTGCGGAGACGTATCGCTTGAGTTGCTGCGCATGGACGGGACTTATCGTTCGATCATCCTCACTTTGGATCTCATAGGTGTTTTCGCCTAGAATATTCACAATCGTGTATAGCCCCGCGTACTTCGGGGCTAATTTGGCAGAAATTCCCTCAGCTGCAGAGGATAGTACCTTATTCTCTCTCCATACACGATCGCCTAGACAGAATTCTGGAGGTCGGCGATGAGCGTCATAATATTTGGCTTGTCTCGCTTGCTCCGCTTGCGCGTCCATGTCCATGCGCGCCACCCAATTATTTATCGCCACTTTCTGCCCTTGCTCTTCGGCTAGCCTGTCTTCCTCCCGCATTAGTGTCTTCGGTGGGTCAGGCTGTCGGCTGTAAATGAGCATGGCCGGACTTATCTTGGTAGAGCTGTGTTCGGCAGTATTATACGCAAATGCCAGCTTGTTCGTTGAGCCCTTTTATCACCGATTCGCCATCTGCCCTTGTTATCGGAATTACTTCGATCCAGCATGTGAACAGGTCCTGGAAGATGAGAATGTATTCGTGGCCGTGCTTGGTTCTAGGGAGGGGTTCCATAATGTCACTGGCCACGATTTGCCATGGACGCTCTGTTATACGACGTCCCATGAAACCTGCTGAAGCGCGCTGTTCGACTTTGCATTGCTGGCAAATTTGGCACTGGTTCACGTATCTGGCTACATCTCGAGACATATCTGGCCAATAATACTTCCGCCTTACATGCATCGTCGTCGCCGAGAGATTCGTCTATGACTCCATTAGGGTTGTACTTGTACAGCCCCCCCCCCCTCGCCAGCTTGAACGTGGGGAAGTTTCGCGGCTTCTGTTGAACCTCTTTCACGATCTTGAGGTACCAGTGGTCGTTTGTATCACGCTCGAGCTCTAACGCGGAGACCGCTGGCTCTTCTTCCTCGAACATCCGTAAAAGGTCATCTGGGACATTGTTCAACGAGCCCTTTCGATGTTCGACCGCGAAACTGTGGTTCTGCAGCTCCAAAACCCACCTAGCTAACCTGCCGGTCGGATTTTGGAGGTCACGGAGCCACTTCAAGCTGCTATAGTCCGTGATAACCTTGAAGTCGTAGGCCTCTATATACGGACGGAACTTTTTAATTGCCCAGAGAATTGCTAGACATTGTCGTTCCGTCACGCTATAATTCCTCTCGGTTGCGCTCAGAGTTCGACTCGCGAACTCTAGGACTCTTTCATCGCCGTCAATTATTTGGTATAGCACCGCTCCCAGACCTGTATCGCTCGCGTCAGTTTGCACCACGAACTGCGCGTTAGATACCGGTCTGTGTAGAATCGGTGCAGAAGCTACTAGCGCTTTTAGCTTTTGGAAGGCCTCTTCTTGTGCTGTTGACCACTCGTATTTCCGATCCTTTTTCGTTGATTCAGTTAGTGGTTCAGCAATTGTGGCGAAGTTCGATAAAAACTTTCTATACCACGAGGCCATTCCTAACAAGCGTCTCAGCTGACGGAAGTTTTTCGGTACCGGATACTCCATAATGGGCTTTATTTTCTCGGGGTCTGGCTTAAAACCATCTCTATCTACTATGACCCCGAGATATTGGACCTCATCGCGACAGAAGACGCTCTTCTCGCGATCTGTTGTGAGGCCCGCGTCCTGTATCCTGTCCAGAACTCTTTTTAGAACCTCTTTATGCTCCTCAAATGTCTCTGTGACTATTATTATATCGTCGAGATACGAGTAAGCAAAAGGTTCGAGTTCGGGGCCGATGACTTTGTCAATCAGCCTCTGGAAGGACGCTCCGACATACGAAAGATCGTAGAGCATTCTCGTAAAGTGGAAAAGCCCTTTTCTGGCACGGTGAAGGCCGTAGTCTCTTTGGACTCCGGACTGAGTGGTATCTGGTGGTACGCACTGCTTAAATCCAACATCGAGATGAATCGCGCTTTCTACAGTTTGCGCAAGATACTTTCCATGTATGGTAACGGGTACACGTCTGGCCTTGACGCTGCGTTCACTTTTTTGAAGTCCACGTAGAAACGGAACTTCCCGTTGGACTTGCGTACCATTACCACTGGATTTGACCAGCCACTTGTCGAGGGCCCTATTATTCCCGCGACTAGCATTTCCTCCATCTGTTTGTGCATCTCTTCCTCGAGTTTCTGAGATACAAGGTAGTACTTCTGTTTAATGGGTCTTGTAGATCCGACGTCTATTGCATTCTCGATTCACGAAGTACACCCTAGTGGTGCCAGGCTGTTGCTGATCAGCTGAGCTACTAAAGCTTCTACCTCTTTGCGCTGTTCCTCTGTTGGGTCCGCCAACCCTATAGCTGATACGGACACGGTTGTGTTTGAGGTTATGGCGGCTACTTCTAACTTTACGCTTGCATCGTCATCCTTGAGATGCAGCGTGTTATCTATGGGGTCTAAGACGGTGCTAAACTTCTTAATGAAGTTTACCCCCAAGTAGCACTCCGTGTCTAGATCTGGTATTATTGCGAAGTGCACTTCTTTGCACACACCAGCCACGACCATGGGCAGATACACATAGCCAACCACTGCTATGCTTTGCCCGTTTGCCACCCGTGCCGTTAGGCCGCTGGCTGGGATTAACTCTTTTCCACAGGCCGTAGCGAGCTGTAGGCCGATGGAATTCATCCCAGTCCAGGAAGTTCCTGTATCGAAGAGTGCTCGTAGCCTGTAACCGGCTACACCTACTTGAAGCCACCATCGCTAGCAAGTTTCTTAGTTGACTTCATTCGGTTGAATCACGGGCACTTCTTCGCTCTCCACTCCAGACGATTGGACCGAGTTACCCTCGGTCTCTGGTGAGAGAGCTGGGGGCGGGTATGTGGTCGTGTTTACCTGTCCCCCTGGCCGTTTCCCTGTTGGTTTCCGGCAGCATTGGGCTTGTTGCCTCCCTTTTGCTCATATCCGGGTTCTCTTCAGTACTCTGGCCTTTGTGGAGGTCCGTTATTTCTCGGACTTTGCGGCCTAGCCTGGTGGGTCGAGCTACTACCCCCACTAGGCTGGTTTGTTATTTGCCCGCTCTCCCGCCGCC
Organism: Torymus aiolomorphi; assembly: GCA_036365515.1. Classification (NCBI taxonomy): domain Eukaryota; kingdom Metazoa; phylum Arthropoda; class Insecta; order Hymenoptera; family Torymidae; genus Torymus; species Torymus aiolomorphi. Next base: position 107,198,877 of record CM070877.1, read on the forward strand.
TATTTTCCCAGTTACCCTTCTTAGGTTTTCTGGTTGACGGTGGGCTAGGCTTTTGCCGCTTGTTCTCGTCGGTGCCTTTGTTAAGGCCGATAAGCATTCGGCCATGACCCTACGGAACATAGCCTCAAGGCTCTCTCGAGGCTCGTGCTGTTGGTGCCTCATTGCCGCCACACCTGGATTCTGCTTTTTCCGCTGATCCATGGGCGGCTCTGTCGGCACTTAGGCAAATTCTGGCATGTATGTGCGCTTGGGCGGTGGTAGCGAGTGATACACCTTATCTGCCGCGAGCGCTAATTCGGCTTCCCGGGCCAGGTCCAGGAGCCCTCGGTAATCCGTATTTATTTCGCATTACCATCTTTTGCAGTTCTGGCCGCATGTTCCGGTGCAACATGTCTAACTGTTGAGCAATGCTAGGCACCGGAACTAACTTAAGGATCATGGCTTCTAGATTTACTACGTAATCACGCGTAAGTTCATCTCTGCCTTGAGTCCTCGCGTTTATTTCCACCAGCATCGTTGCTGATGTCCCCTGTCCCCGCCATACATGGGCGTTATGGCCTCTTTGAAGTCTGGCCATGATTGCCATGTATGGCGGTTACTCCGGTACCAGGTAGCTGCTACCCCCGTTAGGAGCTCTGACAACTACGAAAGTACCTCGTCGTCTGTCAGATTAGCTAGAGTTCTGCATTCCTCTACTCTCGTGAGGAATAATTCAACGCTCTGCTCCTTTAAGGACCCTGAGAACTTAATGTGCCATTTTCGGACTATCTGGCCCACATCACGGTTTGTCTGCTGAGGAAAATACGTATGCATCTCAGTTGGGTCCTGGGACGCGCGATTCCTTGTCTGGCGCTGGGAAGAATTTCTGGTATCATTCCTCCCAGCCGCTGTTGGGGACTGGAGACTCGGGCTGCTGCTGTTAAACTCCGCATACCTGAACGTGTCTTCGAAGTTCACGTGCGGTGATCCTCGTCTATGGCCCGTGCTTGGGGGTTGAACTCCCTCCAAGTGCGTACTTGAGGTTGGATGTCGAGCTCCTTGCAGTATTCGTACATTCTCTTTAAGCTCTTCAACCTCCTCGACGAGTGTTTTGATCACCGTCAGTAGGTGCTCCGATAATATCCTGTCTCCGACTGCTATCCCAGCGGTTCTCAACTCACGCTGTCGTGGCCACTCCAGGTTTTGCGACTGTAGCGGGTTTCGCGATTGCTGCCAGAACTCGTGCTGCCCATTTCGTACTAACAACGACTCTTCTTCTTAGCTGCGCTAGTATTGTCATTGCCTGCGCTGCTCTTCCATGAGCACTTGCTGCCGCTGCTGCTGCTCCTGCTGTTATTGCTGTTGCTGCTGTTGCTGCCGTCGCTGCCGTCGCTGCTGCTCCAGCCTTTGTTTCTGCTGCTGCTCCAGCTGCTGTTGCTGCATTTGCTGCTGCTGCAGTTGTTGCTGGTGCAGCTGTTGCTGCTGGAGCTGCTGCTGTTGAAGCTGTCCTTCGGCTTCGGCTGGAGATGTCCCGATGGATGCTGCAGAGCTCAATAGCTCTGTCCCGGAACCCTCCTGGCCGTTTGCCTCTTCCGCTGGCTCCACCACTGCATTATGTGCTTGTTGTGGAGCGTTCATCCTCCGAGACTCCGAGAGTTTCTGCATCACTATCGGGTCATCAAGGAGCGTTATGAACGGGTGCGAGTGGTCAAGGTCGGTATCGGGATCCACAATAGTCAACCCAGACTTGTTCATCAACGTTAAGTCGATGAACGCCCTTCGGGACTGCTCGCGTTTGGCAAACGCTTGCTGTTCCGACAGTTCCGGCTCTGGCACGAAATCGACGGCACTATAATCGCCCATAAGCCACTTGATCGCTGTCAGCATATTCACTAACTGCAGATCTGACTGCTGTAGACCAAAGGCTTGCATGGCCTCGTTAATTTCCTCTTCGGGCTGTGTATACGCCCAATTGAGTATCGCAGATTCCGCAAACTGCGATGATCGAGCCATGGTGTCAATTGGCTGTGCTTCCCCACGAACTTATTTTACTAGCGCGAGTAGTATTCGGATTGATGGCAGAGAGAGTCTGCCTTTTCAACCAGTGAGCTAGCTTTTTCAACGCGAATCCGGGTTATTTTCTAAGAGCTACGGTGGTTGCTCTTAACCTCGATAACGCACGAGGGTTTCCCGTATGCGGCTCTAAAAAGTCTATAGAGCTGCTCTAGCAGGGGTGGTCTTCCAATCTCCCATACATACTTGGCGGGCCCGACGGTTTCCAGTTTACTGGTGGACATTGTAAATGTAGAATACTAAATTTTTAAATAAATTCATTAACAATGTTTATACCTATAAGCCCATTATAAATAATTACATTGGCTCTAATTTTTAATTGATACCGTTTAAATATAATATCCCTACATGTGCAGAATCTCATGATTTACTTTCATTACCGAAAATATTTTTCCTTGTATCCGTCTTTTTTAAACGGGAATGGGATCAAAAATGCATATAAATTTATTGTCTACTCAAAAGTGCTTTACGTTTTATTAACCATTTTGTAAGCTACCTATTTTTTATTCTTTTCCGTCGTGTAAATATCATATGAGATCTCATATGAGATATCATATGTGTGATGTCACCTGCAATTTTACATATTATGGGATCTCAAATGAGATCTGATGCCCGATATTCTCTATGAGATCTGATGTCCGATATTCCCAAATGAGATCTGATGTCCAATATTCTCATATGAGATCTCATATGATATTTTCATGCGGGTTTGCACTTTCTATTCAAAAACAGAGTAATAAATTCAATACTGAGCTCTACTTAATATGTAGAAGCAACCCATTTATACATTTTATCTGATCTTTAAATATATGAATATTTATATGAAAATGACCATGTCTAGACCTTAAACTGCAAGCCGTCGGGCCCGCCAAGTATGTATGCGAGATTGGAGGACCACCCCTGCTAGAGCAGCTCTATAGACTTCTATTGTCCTCCCAAGATGCGTAATATTATAGAAATTTCAAAATTGAGGAAGATCAATGAAAAATGGAGATGTGGTGGTAACTATGTAATTTTTTTATATAGGCTTTGACTTTCCGTAAATATCTGATAAAATTCTTATGAATTTTAGAAATAAAAAGAAGACTTAGTAGTTATATAATTAAAATAATTTTCGCCTACACGGGCGTAAAGTTCGTAGGTTCTATAAAGTTTGGTAGGAGTATGGGAGCTATTACGCCTGTTAGGCGTTAAGTAGTACTTTATGCCCGCTGACTGAATATTTTTAAGTAGTTACGAAAAGTTGTATTATTCAGTCAAGTTAACTTATGGGTACTTTACTACAATAAATTGATTTCAGTACTTTCTTGTGTTTAATTTGTATAGAAGGATGAACAAATTTTAGTGCATTTCTGAGAATAGTCATACAGTTGTTTCCGAGAGTTGTTTGCATTACTTGACTATCGATAATTGATTTCACAACTTTCATTTGTTTGATTTGCAATGAACAATTTGAATGTACTTACTTACATATAATTTGTTCAGCATACAATGATTCAAAGAAGTAAAAGACTTTTTCACTGGTATTTATTTGATTTCTTTTAAAAAAACATAAATATTATTATTTTATAGATTATACAGAAAAAACGTCTATACTTGCCTTATTTTATTAGTCGGCGGCACCGGCGGCACTACAATCGGCGGCACTATAATCGCCCATAAGCCACTTGATCGCTGTCAGCATATTCACTAACTGCAGATCTGACTGCTGTAGACCAAGGGCTTGCATGGCCTCGTTATTTTCCTCTTCGGGCTGTGTATACGCCCAATTGAGTATCGCATATTCCGTAAACGGCGATGATCGAGCCATGGTGTCAATTGGCTGTGCTTCCCCACGAACTTATTTTACTAGCGCGAGTAGTATTCGGATTGATGGCAGAGAGAGTCTGCCTTTTCAACCAGTGAGCTAGCTTTTTCAACGCGAACCCGGGTTATTTTCTAAGAGCTACGGCGGTTGCTCTTAACCTCGATAACGCGCGAGGGTTTCCCGTATGCGGCTCTAAAAAATAAAAGCTATTTTTGTAATTAATTACTATTTGTAATTAATTACGCTCACCTATTCGCACTTGTAATTTTAAAATAAATATATGTGAATATATATATATGTGTGTGTCAAAACGGACAATATCACCAAAAAACCTCGAGTTTTTACTTAGGCGCACAGTCAACTTTTTTTCCGAGAGTGCTTGCCGACTTTCTATCGATTTTCTACTAACCGCACGAGAAAAGAAAAAAAAATTTTATTTTTCATCCAAAAAAAATAATTCGTATCGGAAATACGAGAGGAGAAAAAAAAATTCGAGTAGAGAAAAAATTAATTAAAACAAATAAATAATCGCTTAAAAAAAATTTTGTCGTTAAAAAAAAATTAATTGTTATTAAGGTGATGCGATACCCACGCTATTACTCAAAATTGGGTTCCCGTTTTTCTCATTCAATGTTTAATTTTAAGGAAAAAACTCTTTGATACGTTATAGTTCTTTATGAAAATAAAACGTGTCAAAGAGTTTTTTTCAAAAAGTTTAAAATTGAAGGAGAAAAACGGGAACCCAGAATTGAGTAATAGTGTGGGTATCACATCACCTTAAAAAAATTTTTAATTGTTAAAAACAATTACCTAACGCACAAAAATTTCGCGATCAAGATCTCTCCTCGTCGGCACTCTAGGTCGAGGGCTATTGGCTATCGCTCGCCTAACCTCTCGACCGCACTCTCGCAACTACACCGCTGTGTCACACACACGCACACACGCGCCTACGAGCTGCGGCACGAAGAGCCTTTCTTTGCAGCTTACGCTTAGTTACGCTGCTGAGCTTCTTCGCGCCAAGCTTCGCCGCGAATCACGTACGCGCCGCGGGTCTACTCCACCCCCAAAACGTTGCGGCACCAGTTGTAACGGGATGGCTAGTGGAGAAAAATCCCAAAAAGCCACAGGCCAGCGATGCCCTCGAACACGGTGCCGCGGGTGTCAGACTAAAATGACTTGCCCGGGGATCTGCCCCTTGAATCCCGAAAACAACGCGAACTTCGCTTTCCAACTAATTGGATCGCTGAGTGAAAAGCGCGCGCTCGAAGAGTAAAGCGCGCGGCCGCTACGCTCAGATATGAAAACGACCGACGGAGTCGTTTTCCCGCGGAGGCGGCGGTATTCGGGAGAAGGACAGGTTGTAATGAACAACGCGACGAGTAACTAGATATCACAGTATATTGAAATCACTAATAAATACAAGCACACATATGTGCTGATTAAAACAATGAATTAGTTCGCGCGCGACAGTTAAGATTCAAACACTCGAACGATACTGCGCGCGGCGAAGCTGCTACTCTCGCCCGCGGTGTTAAAGTACGGCGGGCTGACACACACCCGCGCGTACACGGCACAGAAAGTTCGCACGGGGCGATTTCCGTGCAACCTTACCTTACGCGAGAGATGAGAGTATAAGATTTACTTTAAGAAGGAGCAGCCGGTGCAATCGGCTCTCTCTCACTCTCTCTCGCTTGGGCAGTCATTGCGCTCTATGTCTCTGTCTCTCCTCTCTGTCTCTCTCGTACTCGCTGAATCGGATTGGCAGGCCGGCGGACTGGCTGCTGGCTCCTCGCTCGCTGTCTCTCGTTCTGCTCGTGGCACACGCGCCGCGGTCTCTCTCGCTCTCTCTCTCTCTCTCTCTCTCTCTCTCTCTCTCTCTGGTCAGGTGAGTCGCTGTTTGTTGTCCGTTGGCTCTCTCTGTTTTGTGCCTCTCTCTACCGCCTCGCGCCCTCGAGCGTTTTTCTGCTTACAGCACTGGCTTGCGCTTTTCTGCCTGTTACTTCTGAGATATTACATCGTACTGGAAGCATCTTGTAGCAGCGTGTTTTCGGAGTTTTTTGATCGGCATTTTTAACCTCACTTTTACATCGTGAGCGAGTCATCGACACCAACACCATCTATTGAATGACTGGGCAACTACCGGCACACAGCTCCGAAGATGGGCACGCCAGACACGCGACCAAGGAAGCGACACCATGCGGATGATGTTGATGATAATGATATCGCGTCCCCCCCACCGTTACTCACGGCCGAGCAGACGTTGGAGCTAGCAGACACAGTTGAAACTCATCGTGAAGTTCTTCTCGGCTGGCTCTCTAATGAGAAATATACTGATAGGAAAGCCAAGTTGCTCACCGCTGACAATGACTTTTGCGACTGCTATAATAAGCTCTCTTCCGCGTATTTAGCTAAAATCGCGACAGATCGTGCTATAGATAGCTGTCAAAGCGTAATTAATGAAGCATGTATGAATTTTAAGCAAGCTAGCAGTATGTTGTCTGACCTTGCGTTATCCTCACAAAATGCGTCGATGGACCCGCAGCCGTCTTTCGCTGGTGTAGTGCGTGAGCAAACTAAACGCGTTATTCACCCGGATAAAGTCACTCTTGACCGTGGCAAACCTATACCGATTTCTGCAGCACCGCGTGTGGTTATCGGACCACTCAATACCGCCAACAAAAATTTTAGTTCCGCCAAAGACACCAAACAAGCGCTCCTAAAATCACTCGACCCAGTACAACTCGGCATTAAGACGAAGCGCATTAACTTCACTGCGAACAACTCCGTCGTTCTGATCGCCGACGATATTAACGTTGAGTCCCTACGCACCAATGCGGCTCTGTTGGTGGCCGGACTCGAGGTGAAACCGGGCGAAAAATTAAACCCGCGAATCATCGTGCATGATATTCCAGTAGAGTACGAGGAAGCTGAAATAATACGTAGTATTCTCGATTTAAACTTAACGAGCTTTAGTACTGATGATGTTAAAATGGTGTTTATGTACCTGGCTCGCGATAAGAAACACAGGTCCTGTATTATTGAGATTAAGCCCGAATGCAGAAAGGTATTAGAAAATACTTTGAGACTCCAGATATCGTGGCATTCTTGTCGCTTTGCGGACCATGTTTCAATTTTACAGTGCTACAAGTGCCTTAAATTTGGCCATAAGGCCGTCGACTGTAAGGGTAGTTTCCGCTGCGGCCACTGCGCTGCCGAACATGATTCCGCCACATGTACCAAGAAGAAGGATCTCTGCTGTTTCAATTACCATTCTGCGAAAGCTCAACTTACGTCGCATTCTGCTTTTGACAAATCTAAGTGCACGTTGTTAAGAAATAAGATCGAGCGGAAAACTCATAGAATTGATTATGGCACATAAAACACGAACGAGCCCACTATGCAATTCTTAAACATTTGTCATTCCAACGCGCAATCTATTAATGCTCACATTCTCGACGTCTCCAAAATAGCTTGCGATAATAATATACATATTTTCGGAATAACGGAGTCCCACCTTCATCCCAGTTTCGCCTCTAGCCTGATAGCTATACCGCACTACACGCTACATCGCGTAGATCGCATAGGCAAGAAATGGGGAGGAGTTGCAATGTACGTGCATGAATCTATCTCGGCCAAAGAAGTCTGTCGTTCGGCTCAACCGGTCGTTTATCGGAAAATACCCGAGTTCCTGTGTCTCGAGGTAACGGTTGGAAGCGTCAAGATCCTTTGTGGTACTATTTACGGATCGTACAGGGGGGGGGGGCTATTGGTCGGATGTCGAAGAGGCTATCTTATATTGCAACAGCGCCTATGATCACACCGTAATCATGGGCGACTTTAATATCGATTGGCTCTCGAACTGCTCGACGCGTAACACCTTATCGGATATGCTTTTGTCCTGTAACTTGGAATGCGTACCCTACGGTCCTACGAACCATGAACTCAGGGATGGGTGACTATCGCATACCACTATCGACTACATATGCGTTTCAGATTTCACTAAAGTAATGTCTTTTCGTCAAGAGCACGTACCCCATATCTCAGCCCACAATGTGATATTTGCATCACTCGACTATAACATTCCAAAATTTAGCTCAACGCCCATTAGGAGGCGCTCATATAAGAACTTAAACCTTAACAGCCTCCTTCGTGATCTCGATGCCGTTGACTGGAACTTCTTTGACTCGCTATCCAACGTTGATTGTAAAGTCAAATTTTTATCTGACTCGCTACGACATCTGTACGACACTCATGCGCCCTTTCGCGTCTTTCTTCCGAGAAAGCCTTGCTCCCCGTGGATGTCGAATGCCATAAAATGTTTAATTTCAGCTCGAAACAACGCTTGGAGAGCGTGTAAAAGAGGGGGCGGACCTACTGCGCGCGCTCGCTATAAATCTCTGCGTAACTCGGTGCAGACCTCCATAAGGGGTGCTAAGTTCGCTTATTATAGAAATAGGTTAAGTGCGTGCAACGGATCCTCCGAAATGTGGAAGATTGTTAATGAGCTCGGAATAAATAGTAGGTCCGCTAATCAACAAATGCCTGCGGACCCGGACACCTTTAATAGACATTTCATAGGTTCGAGAAATCTTGTCACCCTCTCAGACTCTCGCCCAACGGCGAGGATATCTCCGATGTCCTTGAGGCCTTCTCTTCGGCTCGTTCAAATGCATTAGGTTCGGACGCCATCCCCTTAAGACATCTCAAGGAGTGTCTACCGGTTATCTTGAAGCCTCTCATCAATATTTTTGACTCGTCACTGCAGTCAGGCCCATTAGCATTCTCTCAGCCGCATCGAAAATCCTCGAGGTAGTTGCGTTCAAACAAATATCTGAGTTTGTCTCTGACAGAGGTCTTTTGGACGAATTCCAATCGGGCTTCAGAAAAGGGCATAGTACTCACACTGCTCTAATAAGAATGGTAGACGACATGAGAAAGGCCATAGATATGGGGCGCATCACCCTCTTGGTCGCCATCGACCACACCAGTGCATTCAACCTGGTTAACATCAAATTGTTCGTAGATAAACTACGCTTCTTTGGCTTTTCGGATGTGGCCTGCGCCTGGATTGATTCCTTCTTATCTGGCCGATCTCAGGTCGTCGCCTTTCCGAATGGCGAGCTCTTTACGCCTCTGGAGCGAATCGCAGGTGTACCATAGGGTAGTCTTCTAGGGCCTCCTTTTTTCTCACTCTGCATCAACGATTTACCATCGATCTTGAAGCACTGTAATCATCACCTGTATGCGGATGATTGTGTCATCTATTTGAGCAGCGATTTCAATGAGGCTAGTGATATCGTGAATAGAGTTAATATAGATCTCAAAAATGTTTCCCTTTGGGTTTCTCGTAATGGACTCCTTGTGAACGCGGCCAAGACTCAAGCAATATGGGTGGGGTCCAGAAACTTTATGAGTCGTCTCACCAGCCTTCACTTACCGGACATTGTGTTGAATGGTGTCGTCATTCCGCCCTCCAATTCGGTAAAGGTGCTTGGCATAACTCTGGACAACACATTGTCGTGGAGCAATGTAACATCACCGCAAGTAGATGCTTTGGTGCCCTGGCTCGACTTCGAAAATGTCAAGGCTACCTGCCCCAAAGCACCAAGCTTGTATTAATTAAGACCCTTGTCTTTCCATACTTGGATTATTGTGCAGGAATTTTTTTGGACTTGTCGAAGGAATTCACGCTTAAGCTATCTCGTTTCAAGAATGCGGCTCTCCGATTTGCGACTGACATGAAGATCTTCGAGCATATCTCCGCAGACTACCGCGACACGGAAATTTAACCTACGAGTCCGGACGTGACTTTTTAGCCATCTGTCTACTTGCGCGTATCATAATACTAACGTACCGCATCATTTAGCTGATCACTTTAATTTTATTTCCCCTGAGGAACTTGGCAGTCTGCGTCGCTCTCCCCTCGACTTGGATATAAACAAATTCAAGCTTGAGTATTTTTGGGGCTCGTTTCGGATCGCAGCTGCCTACCTGTGGAACGACATCCCGCACGAGATACGGGCATGGTATAAGCGTCCTAATGGCTTTAAAAACGCTTTATATGAGCACCTTCTAATTGCGCGATAGTTCTTTTATGTGTTGTGCGAACTCGCTATGTAATGCTGTCAACGTAGTTTAATTTATTTTCTCTTATTTTTCTTTTGTACATACTCTTTCTCTCCTTCGTTCTCATTTTATGTATATATATATATATCTTTCCTTTTTTTTTAATTTGTTTTATCGCTTTTATGTAAATTATATTAAACTTTTGTGATATATGTACAGGGGACGTGCCCCCTCCGAGCGTCTTACACTTATACCTATATGCTTAATATTGTACTAGCCTTTGGCTATTAAGGACTAGCAGTCCTTAGCCATCAAATAAACAATCAATCAATCAAATCAATCTCTCTCTCTCTCTCTCTCTCTCTCTCTCTCTCTCTCTCTCTCTCTCTCTCTCTCCCTCTCTCTCCCTCTCTCTCTCTCTCTCTTTCTCTCTTGCTCGCACGCTAGTCGACGCCTCCACTCTACTCACGGTAAGGCTATATATAAAAACTACACGACGCGAACGCAATAACTTTTGTGAGACACGCTGGAGAGAAGTTCATGGCGCGACGGCAAACACGAAGGTGGCTGCCGTGACTCGCATAAAGCCGTAGCAGCTTCGCGGATACGCGATGGACATATTACGCGTCGCGAGACCGTTCTAATCCGGTCAGAATGCTCGCGCGCTCGCGCCCCCAGTGAGCATGCCTTCTCGGCGCGGGTAATTCGAAGCTTGAATTACCTAACTCGCGCACGTGTTACAGCCTGTAGATATTAGCTTAAAATTAATTTTTCTAGACATTATGCTTAAAAATCGATTTTTTGAAATGTTTGTGCTCGCATTTTTTCAATTTTTCATCGATCTATCTCAATACCAGCACTTAGGTATAACTAGAGGAGTATTTTCCCGCAATCCCGATGGAATCGGTTGAAAATTCATTGAGATAATCGAGTAACATGCATACATACGGGCGTACAGACATACATACATCACAGAAAACGCTTAAAACGCACTCATTTTGACTGGGAAAGACTTTTCTTGTATTAAATTGTTAGTTTTTGAAGTCAGACAAATTTCACTCTGGTGAAATTATAAGGCTCTCCCGAGTAGCGGTCGTGCCTAAAAATAAAGCAAAGCTATGTAACCTATTTTCACTAACATACTATACTTATTTATACCTTTAATTAAGCAGAATTCAAAAATTTTCAAGCAAAATTTGTAACGTTGCACCTCACTTTTCCCTGGCAACAACGCACAAGTTATTTATTTAGCAGGACCGAAGGCTGAAGCTCCGACGGCTGCGGAGTCGGTGGGAGGCCGACTCCTGTGCTGAGAGGAAAGGCGGAAAAAAGGGTGCATACAAGTACTCACTTCTTGTTCACAAATACTAGTTCTTTATTTATCCTTTGACATATAAACCCGACAATTCACTTCCGATGATTTGAGTCCCCGGCGAACCGCGCCAGTAATGATATCGATACGCACACTACATGTCAACGCCGCAGCGTGACCTCGCAATCGGGGTTTTCTCGGCCTCGCACTCTAAGTCGAGGGTGATCGCCGTGCGCTGCCGATTTCTCGGCGCTCAACGGCGATACAAACCCTCGCTCTCACTATCGCACGCGCGCGCTGGCCAACGCAAGGCCGAAACCACGGCTACTCGCCTTGCTCGCCGAAGAGTCGTGCTCGCTGCTCCCTGCGGTGCTGATGGCCGATGATAACGTGCAGCGGTGATGCAGGAGACAGCTGACCAAAGACGGAGGAGAGCACCTCTCTCTCTCCGCACCAGCAGCTTCTCAAGTGCTTCTCTTTCTCTCTCTCTCTTTCTCTCTCTCTCTCTCTGTGTTGGTCGGCGCGAGGGGAACTTTGCGTGCGCGCACTTCAACTAATTACTTGGTACTAGCTGCTCGCGGCTCCTGTTCTCGCCGCGGCAGCCGCGCTCCTTCGGCCGCTCTCTCCCTCTCCAGCGCCCTTCATGTGTGTGTGTGTCTTTCCACATACCTCGCATCGTTGCCGAATCCTCAAAACAAGAGAGAGCCCGTGTAAATATATGAACATTTACTTGTGCGTACACGGGCTCTGGCCAGAGCGGGCAACGAGGAATGCGAGGTGACGAGGGCACAGCTATAATGCGTGCTCCTCGTCACAGCCCCTCCCAATCCGCGAATCTCTCCGAGACAAGCGGCTTCCGGATTCCCGCACCCACGATTGGCCATCCCCTCGTGCGCACGCTATACAAGCACATTATCCTCATTAAATAATCAGAAAGAATTCCGCTCTCCACCAACGAAGCTCTAAGATGCTTCGCTCGTGTGCGCGTGCAACTCAGCTATCCGTGTTAACGTAACTTTACGCATAAAATTTTTTTTTTTTTTTTTTTATATACAAATTGTCCATACATTCTCGTATTATACATGCACTCGTAAAACAACATATGCACAATTTTCTAATGTTCCCATACTCACTTATATGTCGGTCGACCGGCTCTCGCCTCTCTATGCGCCTTGGCGCCTCTGCATCTCGCACCCTGGGTTCCGGGAAAAACCCAGGACGAGCTCTCTATGTTGGGCAGACTGCTCAGTCAGACGAATCCGACGAGCAAACCTGCTCCCCCCTCCAAACTCCCTTCAACCGCTCCTGCGTCGCTGGAGACAACCGGCGCAAGCTCTGGCAAAACCTTTCATACGTCGTGCCTCGGCTCGAGCACGGCTGGGGCTCCTCAGACGCGAGCGGCTGGCGTTCGGTTGAAGGCTGCGGCTCTGGCGGCGGCCCCGGCAGTACTAACGCAACCTGCGTCGAATTCTTTTTCTTTTTCGCGCGCCGGCATTTTCTCCTCCTGCCTACGGGTGTCTCGGGTACCGTCGCCTCCGTTTCCAACACGGAAGACGGTGCCACTTCTACCACCCGCGGCAAGACCGGCGCGACGAAAACTTCAGTCGCCTGCACGGCCGCTCCCGCCGCTGCCTCCTTCCTCTCCGCCAGAAAGGCGGAGTGAGCCGACCCACATCGAGGGCACGTGCGAATCGTCACTTCCAGCCGCCCGCAATTAAAGCAGACCAGCTGGTTGCGTAGCTGCCCGCACTCTGCCATGCGATGCCCAGGAAGGCGGCAGTTGAAGCAAGCGAACGGCTTCGCATCGACACGAGGGTCTACTGGGACGTGGACCAGTCCTCCAAACTGGGCACCTTTCGCAACGGAAGCGCAACGGTTGGCACTCTCGGGCGGTTTACACCACTCTCGAGCTCCTCCCGCACTCTTTCCTCCGGGCTCACCTGCCTCTCTATAGTGTCGGCGCTAAACAGTACCGACACAATATTTTCCTTCTGGAAGTTCGGGCCCTTGCCCTTCTTTTTCCTCCTCCTTCTCCCTGTACCAGCCCGCTCCTCGTTCTCCCAGCGGCGTTCATCCTCCCAGAACCCGGCCGGCGCGATGTTCCCACGAGCGTAAGCGTTCTGCGTACGCTCCACTCACTGGACACCGCGCATCTCTGTCGGGTCTCGGAGACGCTCGAACAGTCTCGCCGAGGAGACTGGTGCCCCATCCCATTCCATATGGAAGGAATCGGGCTCGCCTCTCTCGATGCCGACAATCCCGGGGAGCACTGGAGGTTGCGGGTCCGGATCCGACACCTCCAGTGTTCCTCCTCGGCCGAGGGGTTCCGGCCTCTCGTTCGATCGGCCTCGGGGCTGCGTACCGACCACCGTTTGCTGGCCAGCAACACTATTGCTCTGCGCATCCGCCGTCGCCTCGCTCTGGACCTGCAAGGTCTCTATTGCGAAGGCGGCGGCGGGGCCAGCTTCGTGCGGGGGTTCTCCCAGCAAAAGTGCCTCCGTCTCAGCATCTATCAGCCCCTCAACCAAATCGATCGAGAGCCGATCCTCCTCTTCCTCAGGGATGCTCGGCAGAGAGACTACCAGCCGAGAAGCGGCTGCTCTCTCCCCTCCGTCGAGGAGGACGTACACGTCCTCCTCAACAGCTCTCAAACAGGGGGCTGCCACGCTCGTCGCGACGGCGGCTACGCCAGCCATCGCAACTTCGCGGCGCTCCCCTGCCTCGCTACCCGTCGGGGCTTCCCGGGGCCCCTCCGGCTCTTTATCGGCGTCCATTTACGCCGCTCGCCTCTCCGACAGCAGTTGACCTACACCTGTGAACAAAACAACATTTTCTCTTGTCGCGTCAATTCATCCATACGCAAAAAAAACACCACAAAAAAAATAGTAATCACCATCACACCTTCAACATGCACTCACAGAAAAACCCTAAAATTGACCTATTTTGCATTTCTCGGTGGTAACCATTTTTTTAACTCCGAAACGTGCGCTTTCGCAGTCTGTTTCTTCGAGCTCGTTTCTAACACATACACCTCCGGCGAGAGCACTTCCAAAATCTTGTATGGCCCGGCATATCTCACATCTAACTTTGCCGAGAACGCGCGTGCGGCATTTGAGAGCGAGTGTTGCTTCCGCAACACTAAATCACCTACAAGAAATTCCACGTGTCTCCTGCCTTTATCATAATATTGTTTCTGCCGCTCTTACTCGGAGTCGATATGCCTGGCCACCAGATCTCGGAGTGCATCTAGCCTTTTCAACCGATTTTGCCATTCCGTGGGGTCTATTCGAACCACCCCCTCTCTCGATTCAACTTCCCTCCTCAAACTTTTTACCGGTTTAGGCTGCCTCCCGAAATTTAAAAACGCTGGGGAAACGCGTGCAAATTTTTATCCCAACTCTTGTGGTCCGCATCCACAAAAGTCGCTATCATCGTTTTGAGTGTGCGATTCGTGCGCTCGACCGGGTCGCTCTGCGGGTGATAGGGGGGCGTTGTTATGTGTTTAATTCCGTACTCTATGAGGATTTTGTCTAAGTGTTTATTCACAAACTCCTTCCCGTTATATGTCAGGAAGTAGTCTGGAGTTTCCCACCTAAACAGAATCAGCTCCTCCATAGCGCTCGAGACGGCCCTCGCGTCGGCAGAACGGAGTGGTTTGAGTTCTACCCAACGTGTAAAAAGGTCTTGGAAAACCAAGACATATTTAAATTGATTCTTACTACGCGGAAGCTCCATCACATTCGCCGCAACGACCGCCCAGGGCCTCTCTACCACGCGTTTTCCCATCAGACCCTGCGGTGCAGATTGCACAGATTTATACTGCTGGCACTCTACGCAGCGCTGCACAAAATCGTGCACATCATGCCACACGCCGGGCCAATAGTACTCACATGCGACTCTATCATACGTCTTCGCAACACCGAAATGCCCCAAAGACGCCTCTCTATGAGCGTCCCGTAGGACTCGCTCTCTATGATCCGCCGGTACCACTAGGCGCCAGCACTCCTCGCCGGGTCGAGGAGACGATCTCTCGTATATTTATAGAGCATCTCATCATCAACTCGCCAATTCGGGAATTTTTCTGGTCGCGCTCGTACCTCTGCGATTCGCTTTGCGTACCAGGCATCAATTGTAACCGCAGAACTCGCGATCTCGCTCTCCTTTAAGTTACGCGACAGCGCGTCAGGGACATGGTTCAGCGCGCCCTTTTTGTGTATTATCTCGAAATCCCACTGCTGCATTTCTAACACCCAACGCGCGAGTCTCCCCGTCGGCTCCTTCCTATTTCACAACCAAGTGAGCGCGCTGTGATCAGTAATCGCGACAAACTTATACCCTTCCAGATACGGTCGAAATTTTCGGATTGCAAACAAAAGGGCTAGACATTCTTTCTCTGTCACCGTGTAATTAACCTCGGCTGGGCTCAGCACGCGATTTACATACGTAATAGGGTACTCGCCGTCTTCAAAATTCTGAGTCAAAACCGCTGCATGCGGACACACTGCATGCGAACTTGCATCCGCTTGCACGCAAAATGTTCGATTAAAGTCCGGCCGTGCGAGAACTGGCGCCGAGGCTAATGCTTCTTTCAATTTTTCGAAAGCTTCCTGCTCGCGTTCACCCCATTCCCACTCCTGTTCCTTGCGGAGCAGCTTCGTTAGCGGTAATTTAATCTCACTCTCGCTCCGTATAAATCGCGAGTACCATCCAACCATACCTAAAAACCTTCTCAATTGTTTGACATTACTCGGCGCAGGATAATTAAGCAAGGGTGCGACACGTTCTGGATTCGGGCGCAGCCCCTCCGCGTCCAACAAATAGCCTAAATACGCAACCTACTGGCAGCAAAACTCTGATTTTTCAAAACTAATCGCGAGCCCCGCATCCACAATACGCCGTAATACACAATCCAAATAATATAGATGCTCTTCGAATGTTCTCGTGATAACTATTACGTCATCTAAATACCCAAACACGTGCGGCTAACATTCCGGTCCAAACAGCGCGTCAATTAATCTAGAAAAAGTTGCAGGTCCGTTAATTAAGCCGAACGCCATGCGCCGAAACTGCCACAATCGCGAGCCCTGCACCGCGAATGCTGTATACTTCCTACTTGCCTCATCCAACAATACTTGAAAATAAGCCTGGCGCAAATCTATTTTGCTAATATAACGCGCGTCACGTAACCGATCTAGAATTGCGTCGATGCTCGGCATTGGATACGCGTCCGGGCGCGTGACCTTGTTAAGTTCGCGAAAATCAATGCAAAATCGGTGCCCGCCGCTCGCCTTTTTCACTATCACCGGCGCGCTACACCAATCACTCGCCGACGGCTCGATCACACCCTTTGACAACATCCTTCGCACTTCTTCTTGTGCGATCTCTAGCATTCTGGGAGACAGGCGCCGCGGCGCACATCTCACCGGACGCGAGCTGTCCACCTCAATTTGATGTGTAATCAGAGTGGTGTAACCAAGTGTTGCATCGGGTGGCGGCACGATGCTCTCTACCAGGCGCGTTATGCGCTCTCTCTCTATTTCGCTGGTGTGCGAGATGCCCGCGCACTCCATAATTACAGGTGCGCTGTCAGCCTCTCGACCAGCGAACTCTCTAAATTCTCCTCCACCCACGCGCCAGATCCGTTCCGCGAATTTAATCTCTAACTCCCACAATCGACAAAAATCGATCCCTAAAATCATCTGGTGATCGATTCCCTCAATCGCGCGCACTTCTAGCGGTTTCGCCTGTCCACCTATTTCCAGTATAAACCTTATTTTTCCTAACACGCGCAATGCTCCTCCATTTACTCCGCGCACGATCATTGCCGACGGTACTAGTCGCATTCTACACAAATTCGCGATCTCCGCGCCTACCAACGACACCATCGCTCCCGAATCCAGCAACGCTTTAAACAGTCGCCCTCCCAGGCTAACAGTTATCAGATTGCGATTTTCCACAGCCATCTCCGCAATCTGCTCGCTATCCTGTTCGGTGCTCAGCTGACTGCTCAGTGGCACGCGAACAGGCTCTTTATCCAGGGCTCTGAGCCCTTCTCGCAATGCTACGCGCTCCCTTTCATCCTCGGGGCGCGCAGCCTCGTTACTCGTTACGCTTCTTAGCGCTGTCAGTCTCACTCGGGCCTGCTCTAGCCAGTCCTCTGTGGGTGCAGCTGGTACTGCGCTACTCTCACCTTCAGCGGGCGCGCCGGCTTCATGATCCACATTCGGCACGGGTGCGATTAATTCGGGATTCAATGTCACTTGAATCTCACGAAGTATCTCGCGTCTTTCTCTTCGATCATAGTCACCGCACGCCAACTGCTGAAAGCGCGCTACCTCTACACCCTCTCCTACGTACCCTAGCGTCCCTACCTCCGTTTCCGCGAGCAGAACGCTCCGTGATACTCCCTGACTATTACCCGTCGCCCCCATCGGCTGTAACATCCCTGGCACTCTGCGCCCCTGCGTACACTCCTTCGCGTAATGCCCTGGCTGACCACATGCATAACAGAAGGGAAGTGAACACTCGCTCTGCCTGTGCCCTACATTTTTGCACAAGAAGCAACGCCCTTTAAATCCACCGGTGTTGCGTTTCCCAGCACTTCTCGGAGTGTTAATCATTCCCCGGGGAGACACGGTCTGTGCAGCCGGCAGTGCACTACTAGGGCAACCACTGTCTACCCCTGTGTGCGCCTGCTGCTGCACCTCGCCAATCGGCGTGTTTGCAGGTACAAACGCGTCCACCCTTACGTCCACCGCCGCATTACCAACGCTGCTCGAAGTTACCTTCCGACCCTCTGCTTGGTTCTTCCTACGACCGGTGTTCGATGACCGCCGACTCGCGTCTTTTTCCCATTTCTCGCCCGCCGATGCGGCATTTACCACACTTTCCTCTCGACGAAAAGCCGCTGCCGGTATTCGCGACTTCCCTCTCGGTGGTGGCGGCGCGTATCTATTATCCAATTCGCGCCTCCGCTCGTACTCCGCTCCGAATTTTCCCAAATCCTCGAAATTTTCCACTAACTTTCCCTCTAAAAAATGCCGAAACTTCGGATGTAAATTCCTAATTACTATCCGCAACTGTTTTGCCGTCGACGGAGGCCGTTCGAACCGCGCGATGATGCATCTAACATCGGCCAAGTAATTCGCGACCTTCTCCTCCGGTGCCTGCGTCCGATTCCGCAATTCATCGTACACATCTTCCCGATCTAATTTACGGACGAACCGCTCCCGGAATTGTCGTTCAAACTCATTCAACGACCTCGCGTCACGACTGACGGAACGAAACCACTGCAGCGCACGCTCCGTAAAAGCGCAAGGAATAGCTTCCAAAATGTCCACGTCACGCAACCGATAATACCGCTGCATTTCGCGGGTCCGCTCCAAAAATTCCTCGGCGCCGTCCGAAGACGACCCCGAGAAAGAGATGTGCCAATCCTTGAAAGCTTTCACCGCATTTCCCGGCCGAAATGTGTCAGATCGGTGCGTTCCGCGGACGCTTCGTCCGCCTGTTCCAGAAAAAGCGGCGCTTGGAACGGTCGCTGCAATTTCTCGCTCGTCCTCACTATCCGAACTCGAGGATTCAAATTCGCTAAGGTCATGTGACCGCATCACAGACCACTCTCTAGCCGATCCTCGATCGCGCCGGGAAGGGCGTGAGGGAGTCGGCTCACTACACGTGCCGTTCGGAGGGCGCGTCGGCTCTCCCCGACTCACCCTGAACAAGGCACGTCTCACTACTTCTTCCCAGTTCCCGAGCGCGAACCCGTCCTCCACGGTCGGCGTACTCGCGCTCGCTGTCCGCGTTCCCCACGGCTGATCCGCAGCCATATTATCAACCGGTTCCGTCGAAGCCGCGCGATCCCTCACCGTCGCACGAACAACTTCCTCGCGTCTACACTCTCCGACGCGCACACCCTCCTCACCAATTAAGGGGGTTCATCCAACCAGGAACGTATCAAGAATCAATGTCACTCCGCACCGCGCGCACAGGCTTGCTCGCATGGGGCCCCCACTCTTGTAGTCAGAGCGCGTGTTTATACGGGACTGATACATACACATAGCTTCGTGCCGTCTGTGAGCGTGCACACAGAGCGGCGCTCGTCTGTGTTCCCCCACCGCTCCAGCGTCGTCTACACGCGCTGCCGTATACCTAAAATTCCATACTTTCAACTACAATATCTTAAAAACGGTGAAGCTAGGATCTCTTAACTTGTAATATGATATTCTAATTATTGATCTTAATAACATATTAGTTTTTCAGACAAATGCTAAATGTATCTTTGAAGTTATAGACTGAATCGATCTTTCGCGCGTGTGCGTCCCATAAGACGCCGTGTTAAAAAGCTCAAATTTGACAATTAATATCTCGATAACAGTGAAGCTAGGCTCTTTTTTGTGAGGATATCATATAGATAATGATGTCAGGTGATGTGAAAAAAGTTTCAAAGACTTCCTAAATAAACTGAAAATTGGATGAACCCCCTTAAGTGATTCCCGCTTCGCGAAAGCTCTTCCCTCACTTCGCGTCTAAAAAACAACCGAGGCAGCGCTGTCAATGCACTCCACACGCGCGACGGCGGTGGCGTCAGTGGCCGAGACTCTATCACCTCCGCCGGTGCCCCCGAAATCACCTGTTCCGGTGCACTCGGCGGTGGTGCTCGCAAATCTCCCCCTACTCCTGTGTGCGTTGGCATGCGCGGGTCGGCTCAGGAACCCGTCGGCGCTCTCTCACCCGGCCCCGGAGGCACGAACTCCTCGCTTGACGACTGCATCATTAACTCGGCAGTGGTTACTGGCAGCCTGACCTTCCGGAAATCCTCGTCGTACACCGGTACGCTTAACCCCGCGTCCACCTTCATCACGTCGAACCTCAATCTCCGTTCGCGTAATTCCTCGAGTGTCCCTTCCGTGCTGAGCCCATCCCGGTCAAGCAGCACTAATAACAAACGCGGCGTTAATTTAACAACGATCTCCTGCAGTTCCCTCACACCCGCATGGCGACGAAGTCGGCGCATTTTCCGCGAGTGCAACGAGGCAGACATCCCGTACGAATTTTCCCGGCAGCTAAATTAATTGATAAATCCCAAATCCAAATTTTGAATTTACTTTTATCCTAATAATTTACTCGGCTCTCTGCTCTACACGCAGATGGCCGTTGGGAAAGAATCGCGTAAAAGGGTTACACAGGGCCCCCCACACGGAATGGCAACTTTGCGCCCGAGGAGTGCTATCACCTCGCTCGGACACTACTCTACTTTTGCTTGCGCGCACGGCGCGCAGCAAATCTCACAATCGGCACGCTTGCGCGCTGCCGCTCTCTAGACTCGCGCGTGCAATTGAACGCACAGCGCGCGTCACATAAATACTAGCTTTAGCTAGCACAACACAACATATTATGATATATTAAATATTGCACAATAAATCAATAAAATAATTAAAATTTAATAAACACAATTCATCCTTCCATACTTCCGTTCGAAAGATAATTATCCAACTAATTTAATTAAGAATCAATAACTATTTCTTTAAAAAGCGATGAATTGGTAAAAATCCAAAAATACATTCATTCACAAAAATCACTAATAAATTAATTAAAATCAATAAATAAATTAATCCAAATCAATGATAAATTAATTAACACAAATCAATAATTCACTAATTGCGATCAAGAAATAAATTCATTAAAAATCAATAAATAAATTAATTGACATTAATAAATTCACGAATTCCGAATAAATGAATCAATTAAAACCAATACGTCACTTAGTTAAAAAGAATAAATAAATAACTTAATTAAAATCACTACACACGTCAAACCCCTCCACTAAATAGCGCCGCAGCCCACTCAGTAGATTCGATTATGTCCGCGTGTGCACTTGCACACGGCGGACCTCTCTATCGGTACGCTTCTGCGCTACCGCTCTCTATACTCGCGCGTGCAATTTAACGTACGGCGCGAGCCTCACAACGCTAACTTTAGTTAGCACACTCACACTCTTCGTTCCCCGTCTCATCAATTGCAATACCTTAACGTCACACACACGAGAAATGCAGCCATAAAAAAAAACTAACTCGAGTTGTCTAAATGACGTCACACACAATACTCGCACGCAGCACACAGACTCTCATACCGAACTCAGCCTACACGCCGAACCGACTCGTAGCAATTTCTGTCTCCCCTCGACTCGAAAATAATATTTCAAAATTATTACCCAAAGTATTATATTCTAACTTCGAGTCGAGCCACAGCTATGCTTCGAGTCGTTCGCCTGCCCAATTCACAACACGACGATAATCTCTCGCCGTAAACACTCGCCGGTAGCTGAGTGTGCCCGCGCAACAATAACAAGGTCGCCGAATTTCGGCCGACCTTCTCGCTATGCGAACAAGAGTCTCAGCTCTGTTCGCCTCACAAAATCGCGGCGTCCTTGAAATTTTCAAAATTCGGCAATTTTGACTCGCGACCGAATTTTATACCAACAGCAAAATTTCAAATTTGGACGAGTCCAATTTCAAAAATCATTTTCCGAGCGAAATTTCGGTGCGATTCACGGACACCGCGAACTTTATACGTGAATTGTCGTTTTTATGTCTCCTTTTTTTTTTCTTGCCCTCAGCACAGCCGCAATCCTGGCAGGATCGCCATTTGTAACGTTGCACTTCACTTTTCCCTGGCAACAACGCACAAGTTATTTATTTAGCAGGACCGGAGGCTGAAGCTCCGACGGCTGCGGAGTCGGTGGGAGACCGACTCCTGTGCTGAGAGGAAAGGCGGAAAAAAGGGTGCACACAAGTACTCACTTCTCGTTCACAAATACTAGTTGTTCTTTATTTATCCTTTGACATATAAACCCGACAATTCACTTCCGATGATTTGAGTCCCCGGCGAACCGCGCCGGTAATGATATCGATACGCGCACTACATGTCAACGCCGCAGCGTGATCTCGCAATCGGGGTTTTCTCGGCCCCGCACTCTAAGTCGAGGGTGATCGCCGTGCGCTGCCGATTTCTCGGCGCTCAACGGCGATACAAACCCTCGCTCTCACTATCGCACGCGCGCGCCGGCCAACGCAAGGCCGAAACCACGGCTACTCGCCTTCCTCGCCGAAGAGTCGTGCTCGCTGCTCCCTGCGGTGCTGATGGCCGATGGCAGCGGTGATGCAGGAGGCAGCTGACCAAAGACGGAGGAGAGCACCTCTCTCTCTCCGCACCAGCAGCTTCTCAAGTGCTTCTCTCTCTCTCTCTCTCTCTCTCTCTCTCTCTCTCTCTCTCTCTCTCTCTCTCTCTCCCTCTCTCTCTCTCTCTCTCTCTCTCTCTCTCTCTCTCTGTTGGTCGGCGCGAGGGGAACTTTGCGTGCGCGCACTTCAACTAATTACTTGGTACTAGCTGCTCGCGGCTCCTGTTCTCGCCGCGGCAGCCGCGCTCCTTCGGCCGCTCTCTCCCTCTCCAGCGCCTTTCATGTGTGTGTGTCTTTCTACACACCTCGCATCGTTGCCGAATCCTCAAAACAAGAGAGAGCCCGTGTAAATATATGAACATTTACTTGTGCGTACACGGGCTCTGGCCAGCGCGGGCACGAGGAACGCGAGGCGACGAAGGCACAGCTATAATGCGTGCTCCTCGTCACAAATTATAAATTTTGAACTTGGCGGGATATTAAGTATTGATAACGCGTAACGATTGAAAATCGATTTCATGTTGTTTACCTAGCTTAACGGCAGTCGGACAAATAAATAACAACTACTAATATTATTACTAGTATTTATTCAATCGATATTTTCTACATCACAGTATTTTTTTACAATCACAGCTTTTTTAGCCAACAGAAAATATATAAACTAAAGCTCTTGAAAATAATTATGGTCTTTATAAAATATAAAGAAACTATATGAATATAAAAAAAAAATTTTTATTCTAATATAGAAGTTTAAAGTGTTAAAGAAAAAATATATATTCTGATAATCTACTATTATCCTTTATCTCCCTTTTAGGCCTTTTTAAATTGTTAGATAAAACGTTTTCTTTAAAATTTTTAGTTTTGAATACTTTTTGTTCAATTTCACTATAGTCAGATCAATATTTACATCACTATTATGAATAGTGAACTCAAATTAACATTTTTCGGGATGTCTAAGATCGCCCCTCTTATTTTAGAGAATAGAATAGAATAGTCATTTATTGTAAATAAATAACATTTACAAACGGTATATTAAAACTTTCGTGAATAAATCGTATATAAATATAAATACAAATTAATTGTGCATATAATACAATAAAATATATAAAATACAATACGAGTTTGGTATTCGCTCCGTGCCTCCGGTTGGAGGGGATAAGAGAATCGATCTAAGCGCCCATGGTGGCGTAAAGTATCAGTTTTGCAGGCTATTGAGTGTATTACTATATATATATATAAAATAACCTCAAAAATACATAGAAAACAAGTGTTTAAATATATATAAATTGACATTTTGACACCTGTCTTCATGAAATAATATTATATTTATACAACTACATACATTATACAAATGACATTATGAATTATATATGTGGTTGCGCAGTTATATCGATTATTCAATTATTCTCCATATACGCTAATGCTAATGCATCCGAGAGCTGTGATCGATTCCCGGCACCAGATGTCGCATCCAGGGGTCGCCACGGTGTATGCACGGAGCGAATATTCAACTAGATGCTCTAAGTCTATTTTGAAATATAAGATATCACAGTCAAATTCTTAATAGCTAATTAATTCTTAATTCTTAATAATACTGAAAAGTAAGTGAAAGACTAGAATTAATGATATCACAGATGACTAGAAAATTTAGTTGACTAGAAAATAAAATACGAGAGTGACTATTGCCGTCAAAAAACTTAAAAGATCGCCGACATAGCCAGGTCGTACAAAATAAGACTTATAACTAGAAATTAAAAATTACCTAAGATACTAATCTCACACTCACACTCACCACTCAAGCTAATAAATACATTCATTCGTGTAAATGGGACGATACATTGTATAAATTATCATACAAAGTCGCCTATTTTGCGAGTGGTTAATCGAGATCAAGGAAGTACCTTCTCACCGCAGTTTTGAACCTGCTAAGCGATGGAAGATTCCTAACCTCAGCAGGCAGAGAATTCCAAAGATGCGTACTTCGTACACTGAAAGATTTTATTCTAGTTTCTGTGCGTAGGCTGCCCAGGGTCGCTCTATGGGGCGAAATATGATCAGCCCGTCTTACACCTAACACATATCTGACACATGAATTTTGAAGTTTTTGAAACCTTTATTGTAGTTCTCGAGATGCATCAAGGAAAACCACCGAACAATAGTCCAGATGGGGGAACAGAAGCGCCGCTACAAGTCGTTTACGCAGAGTCTCGGTGGTGTCCTGACGGAAAAATCGTAGACTAAACATTACGCGATTAAATTTCTTACCAATATGATTTATATGTGCTTTCCATGAAAGCTTTACGTCTAGCACAACACCAAGACTGGTATCGGTCTCTGAGAATGGGATGCAGGTACCGCCTCCTAGGTCGATCGTCTTCAGATCATCACTTGAATAAAAATTATTAATATAATAGCTTTCGTTTTTGCTTTATTCAATTTAAGGGAGTTCTATGGTAAACAGAAATAACGCTAAGACAATTCTGAAATTTCGCACATTGGGTAACTTTTACATGAAAAGCTCTCATATAAATTTTTAGATGGCCAGGCTACCTAGAAGTCAAGAAATAAATGTTTTAATTTTTCACTTTTTAACATGGGCTCTTATGGGAAATCACGATTTCGTTGTGTTCATTTGCGTATAAGAAAGAAATTAACGCTAAGATATTTTTGAAAATTTATGTAATAGAAAGACAAATATCTTATGAAGATTTATTTTCTTGCAAAAGTATCATTGGATGTCTCTAATTTATGGAAAAAAAGTTTAAAAGCGAAAAACATACATTTAACCTCAAAATATGAGTCAAATCAACTTCTCAATGGAACTTTATATCGATATTTAAGACTATTAAAATAGATATAATTATCTAAAATGAAAATATTATTGGTATTTAGTGTAAGTTTATTATTAATAACAACATCTGTAATAAAGTAAATCAACAAGAGATAAAATGTGTACTTGTTTTGACTAGTGTAGTTACCATAGAACTCCCTTAAGGTGACACCCTCAGCTCACGCCGACATCGCCTCTGCTGCCCGCTGCAGCGCTGCAATACCCTTATCTACACTATCTCGGGGAACCTGAACATAAACTTGTAAATCATCTGCATATAGGATGTGCTTGATGCTTCTTGGGTCGAGAACGTCACGAATGTTATTTATGTACAGGCAAAATAACAGGGGTTCCAGAACCAATCCCTGTGGTACTCTGAGGTTAGTGTGTAACCAAGAAGATGATCCTTGGGAATTCGTGCATACACATTGCTGCCTACCTGAAATGTAGGAGTGAATGCACAAAAGAGTGGTTCTGGAGAATCCCATCAATCTTAGCCTTTTGAGAAGACTAGAGGGAGAGGTTGTGTTGAATGCCTTGCTAAAGTCGAATAGTAGCAGTAGCGTGACGTACTTCTTGTCAAGTTCTTGCCGAATATCCTCCGCTAGTTTGAGTAACGCTGTCTGGGTCGAGTGATGTTTTTTGAAACCAGTCAATTTTGTAATTTTGTACAACTTGACCCCAAGGATAAAAATCTTTAAATATAGATATTTGATTCATTGTAAAACTTACCGATCTATCTTTGGTGCGTAATTGTGAGTTTTTGTGTGTTCAAAGCGATGAAAAAGTCGTTGTGAGTCCATTGCGTCTCTGGTAATTTTGTACGCTGTTTCTGCAGGTCACAAATTTTACAGAAACGGTCGGAAAATTCGACAAGTGGCCGTTAACAATACAAAAAAAGGCCGTAGCCAATAAAAAAGGTTTGCCAAATATGTATTGTATCGAAAAATTATGCTCTACCTTACCGACAGATGAAAAAACCAATTTACAAAAAAACTATTCGGTTTGTTTAAGATCGCCCTATGTACAACATAACCCCATTCCCCCTAATTGATTGGTGCTTCCAATTCTTTTTTAGCTCTTTTCTTTAGTTGATTACTTTTTAATGTTATTTTTAATTTTTTTAATTTTTTGTGTTATTTTATTTATAAGTTTATAATTCTTGTGAAAATAGAAGACTATCTTCGTATGTAGATTCGTTTTGTAATCTTGGCTCTGATGACGGCATTGCTTTAGGCTCATAGTATTGACTTTGTAACAGCATAAATGCTTTTTGTAAATGAGCGGATGACGTTTCAGCTATTGCTTGTTGGAGGGTTTTTAAAGTTCTGCTTATCGAATTACTATTTAATGGTGTTGGTAGTTGGGTGCTCAGTGTTCTTAGGCTAAAATTACTGTTATAGAAAAAATCTTTGGTTGATTGCCTTTCAGCTGATTTGTTTAGGAGTAGCCCGGCCCTGCCGTTTTTATATGATAAACATTCTTTGTGTTCCATCATTAATTTTTTAAAAGCCTCTTTCTCAGTTTCGGAACCTTGCTTATTACTCCCCTAGCGGAAATATTTTTGTTCAAAAATGTTAAAAACTGTTAGAAAGAGTTATAAACTATTTATAAATGTTACAAAATGTAGAATTTTGGACGTTATTAATCGTTTGTAACTGTTTGTAACATTATTCAACATTATTCAACAGTTTTTAACAGTTTATAAGAGTTATTAAATTATTTAATAACTTTTAAATATTTATTAATTATTATTATTAACGTAGTAATAATTAATTATTAGTATAATTAAACACTCCTTAGGCTTCTTCTGCATTGTTTGACTGTTGCTTGCCTTCGGAGTGCTCCCCCACGCTCCTTGATTCTCATTATTATAATAATGATTAATAATTATTAATTAATAATAATAATAATTTATTAATTCTTAATTTTTCCTGAAATATATCAAATTTAAAATTATTTGAAACTGTTTGAAAGTGTTTAAAACTATTAAAAACTGTTACAAAGTATTATAATTAGAAAAAAATGTGTCCAAAATCATACATTTTGTAACATTTATAAACAGTTTTAAACAGTTCTAAATAGTTTTAAATAATTTTTAACAGTTATTAACTGTTATTAACATTTAATATTTACGACAGGGTCGGTGAGGAATTCGGAGTGCGAAAGAATTGTCGATTATATTTTTTTTTAGTCGGTGCATTCTCTTCTGACGGTACATTTACTGCTATACCACTCTTTACCTTGTCTGAAAATGATAACGCGCCAGTTGAAATTTGAGTAGAGTAAGTTTGAGTTGCATTTTTTATAACCGGATATTCTGAGTTGATATTGACGAAATTTTTGTTATTGGTCTGCTTTTTCTCCTCGGCAACTGTCAGATTAAGTTTAGTGGCCGTATCTCTAATGTCTTTCTCTCTGAGTCCAGCCGGACATGTTTTGTCAATCGAGAGGTGATTTTCGTTACAGTGTAGATACACCTGCTGGGACTGTAGCAGCTAGCATTTTTGGGTTTCCCGGTGTTTAGTTTCACCGCATCTTATACGTAACTCGTTTGATTATTTGCAATCAACTTTAATATGATCGAACTTAAAACATCTATAGCACTGTCGCACTTGCGGATAATATGTTTGTATAGAGTATATTACTCTACATATTTTAGCCCCAGAGGGTAAAAATTGTCCCTTCACGGTGATTTGGATGGTCGTCGTTAGTAAGATTTCTACCTTTTGCGTAGTTTTTTTATAGGCTATTATGGTAAAACGCCTAAAGTGAATAATTTCAAGAGAACCAAACGGGCAGTTTTATTTCTATGTATTTCCTTAGTTCTTCGCCCGAGATATCAACGGGAATACCTTTAATTACTCCTTGTTTAGTTAGGAGGTGATTCGGTATAAAAGCTTCATCCTTAATTCTTTCCATAGATCAGTTAATTATTTTGTTCGCTGTATTTCTATATTTTACTACTAAAAACTTTATTTTGGCTCAAATGTTTAATTTCTTTGAACATATCATTTTCTTTATCAGCATATTTAGGAATAAGTAGTTTTGAAATTTTAATTGCATTAATTTTTTTAATTAAATTTTTTTGCATAATTTTTAATTCTTTGGGATCAATACTCTGAAAATAGATTTTATAAGGGCCAAGGGTAGAAATACCGGAGCTCTGTCTAAGGGACTCTTTCTTGAGTTTCGTTTTCAGATGCTGAGGAATTATTAGGAGTCGGTAAGACAGGAGCCTGGTCATTTCTCGACTGAGTGGCGTTCTCATACGGACTCCCTGCGCCATCTTGTGATTGTGACAAAGTCTTCGTTCAAATTCCTAGAAACTGTATCAGGTTGTCGTCTTTTGTTTGCATTTTGTGATTTGTGATTTATTTGTAGAAGGGGAAACTGCCGGTCTCTTTCTGTTTGCTTGTGTTTCCATTAGCATCCTATCTTCTTTGTTATAATTTTCGGTTAATGAACCTTCTTCTTTTTTCATCTATGTGAATAATCTTTTCAATTTCCCACATGAAAGCATTATTATGTTCGGTGGTGTTACTGTCGGAATATGAATTACCTACAGTATTTTGGGATTTTTTCTTGTTTTTTTTTAATCCTTTTGGATGATTAGGAGTTTTGGATTTCTATAGGTAATCGATTCTAGTTAAAATATTGCTTTGTTTGGAGAGGTTGACTGTTGACCTTGCCTTTGTTGATATTGTCTTTGTTTAAAACGAGGGTAGTTAAGGAAGGAGAAGGATTGGGAGGAGGAGGAGAAGGATTAGGAGGAGGAGGAGAAGGGGGTAGAGGCGGGGGTGGAGGAATATGGTGCTAGTTTCCGTAAGACATCCTTATGCTGTAGAGTGGTGGAAGCGGTTTTTGGCTAGCCCGCCTAATTTAAGTTTAGGCAAGCCCCGCTGTCTCAAACGATTTTTATAAGATTTCTGATGGTGTACACTACCTAAGTTAAGTGATCACGACCGCGATTGCAAATTCAATTTTGCATAGACTAAACAAGCTAACTTAGGTACTGGCGTATCGTTATTAGTTAGGACAAGTCGGACTGAGGAGCAAAGCACGTCCGCACGCAACGGGATCTTAAACCGGGCTCAATACACACGTTCAGTGCACGTGCACCGAGCCACAGAATCTTTGTTAGGAACTGCGTTTGCGTGAACGAGTCGTGCGACAGATAAAGGCTATTCTGCAATGGAACCTTGGTTTCTGATAAAAATTAAATGAAATAAATTAATATATTAAATAATAATAATTGAATGCGTTCCCATAACAATCCCGGTCTAAAACTCTAAGGGTATACTTTGATTAATTTGAACAAGTTATAAACAATAACACGAATAGGAATCAAGGATAAACAAGCGAGAATGAATTTATTAATTAATTACCTTTAATAACTAATAATTGCGCCCGTATAGCGATACGTTAACGAACAAATTGGGATTTAGCGATAGTAATCTACGGTTAAATTAATAACTATTTTGATAATAAATAATAATTACGAGACGAACTATAATAATAATGATAGCTAGGGAAAAGCTCGCTCAGGTAGGGTAAAGCTTTGTTTATAGGAGGATAGTCAGCAGCACGACAATCAACGGTCGATCAATTCCCGGAATCCATTAGCCAACGGTCCAGCAGAGCACAAACAATCCTGAGAAGTGCTTACCCGACGAGAAGGAATGCAACGACGGTTAGAAAAGGCAGCATGAGCATAAATAACCTCCTCGAGGTCAACAATTCCGAGAAGGGCCATTAGTAAAGAGTCCCTGGAATGCGCGACGGTTGAACACGGCAAGGAACGAGCCATGAGTCATCAACAGTGAACAACTCTTGGAATTCGTTGGGAACGTTGCTCAATTAAGCGCTAAAGCGCACAGAGTTGCGAGAGGTTTAAATAAAACTCGAACAAGAGATTTAAAGTTTATTCCGTGTTTATTAAATTCGATATCACTTTAATCAATGTCTTTAATAATTCTTTCGTTAATGTGTTCGTGACTCTATATAAACTTAAACTGTCAATAAATCAGATTACGCGCACTGATGTAATACTTGTTACAAAGCTTTAAGAGGACTTGGTAACTTTCGACTAAAAGCTCAACGGCGCAACGTACACGGTAACAAAGACCAGACTAGTTGACGGCCGACTGTTTAGAGCTTCTGGGCGCAACGTACACGGTACAAGAACCAGATTAGTTGGCTTGGATCGCAACGTACACGGTTCAAGGACCAGATTAGTTGGCGATGACCCAGGTCTCAGCTACAAAGCGTCTCATGTGCTCGGTAGCGACTGACTCTGGTGGCCCGGGACTCTTCTTTTATATCCTTGACGCGGACCTTAAACCGTTGGCAGGAGGGTATGGGAGGAGCCAGGCTCTCTGGTGGCGAAAAGCTGAATCTTCTTGAAGTCGGTTCTGAGGCCTGTATGTGCCTAGAAGGGCCGAGAGCTTCCCTCTCTTCTCTCAACCACGGGCGAGCCTCGTGGTGGGGGAACACTGTGGATGCTCAGATCCCGGTCGAAAATCCCCTCTTGACTTGCGGCGCTTGTGCTTGCCTTCTGATTGGTTCCCCCCATGTAGGCTGTTATGCTTTGTGACGTAGTAGCTCCGGGTAGTGGGAGCAGTATGATGTAGAGGCTGTAGGGTGCCAAGTTGCCTTAAGAGGCCTCCCCACTTTGAGGTGGAGAGAGTGGAGAGAGTGGCGGTGGAGGGGCATCAGATCCGAAGGTAGGGTCGAGAACGATGAGCGGCGAATGACGGTTGATGGCGGAGAGGGGTTACTTGTCTCTGATTGGCTGCTCCTCTGCTAGCCGTTACGCTCGAAGCCCCATGAGCTGATGCAACGTTGCTCAACGAATTCCAAGAGTTGTTGACTGTTGATGACTCATGGCTCGTTCCTTGCCATGTTCAACCGTCGCGCATTCCAGGGACTCTTTACTAATGGCCCTTCTCGGAATTGTTGACCTCGAGGAGGTTATTTATGCTCATGCTGCCTTTTCTAACCGTCGTTGCATTCCTTCTCGTCGGGTAAGCACTTCTCAGGATTGTTTGTGCTCTGCTGGGCCGTTGGCTAATGGATTCCGGGAATTGATCGACCGTTGATTGTCGTGCTGCTGACTATCCTCCTATAAACAAAGCTTTACCCTACCTGAGCGAGCTTTTCCCTAGCTATCATTATTATTATAGTTCGTCTCGTAATTATTATTTATTATCAAAATAGTTATTAATTTAACCGTAGATTACTATCGCTAAATCCCAATTTGTTCGTTAACGTATCGCTATACGGGCGCAATTATTAGTTATTAAAGGTAATTAATTAATAAATTCATTCTCGCTTGTTTATCCTTGATTCCTATTCGTGTTATTGTTTATAACTTGTTCAAATTAATCAAAGTATACCCTTAGAGTTTTAGACCGGGATTGTTATGGGAACGCATTCAATTATTATTATTTAATATATTATTTCATTTAATTTTTATCAGAAACCAAGGTTCCATTGCAAAATAGCCTTTATCTGTCGCACGACTCGTTCACGCAAACGCAGTTCCTAACATCTTCTCCCGCTTCCCCCGCTCCGCTTCGTACCCACGTTCCAACAGCCAATCAAAAGATATGTGAACAGTTCGAGAATTTGGCTGCGAAAGGCAGCAGCGCGCCGAGCATATAAACTTGTCTCACTTTTTCCGGGGCGCTGGTAATCTCTCTCTATTCATCTCTGCTAATACATTAGGTAAGGTACGAGGGTCATTTGATAAGTACCTAGCCTACAAATGAAAACACCAAAATTTTACAAAAAATAAAATTTATTTTTCAATGTAGTCTCCTTTTAGTTGAATACACTTGGTCCAGCGGTGTTCCAATTTTTTTAACCCCGTTGAAAAAAATGTTTTCTCTTGGTTTGCAAAATAGGCCTCCGTGGCGGCGATTATTTCGTTATTGGAGTGGAATCTCTTCCCGGCGAGCGAATTTTTTAGGTTCGGAAACAAAAAAAAGTCGCACGGAGCCAAATCTGGAGAATACGGTGGATGGGGCAGCAGTTCGTAGCGTAATTCGTACGTAATGTGTACCATGTGAGTCCCAGATGGGTCCTATATGGGTTCCATATGACTAAATTATGGCATAATTTTAAATCAACTTATTGTTTATTAATAAATTATTTAAAAACTATTGCAGGCGAATAAGGCAAATTAAAATTTTTGTATAGATTTTGTCTTTAAACAATATATTTATTATAATAATAATGAAAATTACTTTTTTCAAAATGAAAATCATAAAGCTTCCCGCAGTTTTATATTTTTTAAATAAATTATGAATAAATAATATGTTTATTTAAAAATTATGCCATAATTTAGTCATATCAGACCCATATTGGACACTTGTGGGACTGACAGGGGACCCATGTGGGAACCATGTGATTCCCACAACAATTTCTCACATACGTCCCATATGGCTCCAATGTGGACTTTTTCAGTAGGGTACCCGAATGGAAAAAATAAACGGTACTATAATGTAAATTATCGTATCTTTCGGCACGTTCCTTCACGTGTCGCTATGTTTCTGTACCTTTCCGTACGATTCGGTACGTTTCGGTACGTTTTGATTAAGATTCGGACATTTTATACGAAAACGTACCAAAACGTAGTAAATCGTATCGAATCGTACGTAAACTTGCAGAAACGTACGGTGACGTACAGTGACATACTTGTACGTACGAAAATGAACGGAAACATACTTATACGTACCAAATGAATGTATCAATATGCAAATATTTTTCTACCGAAACGCACTGAAACGTACCGAAACGTACCGAAACGTAAAGCAATGTACAACAACATACGCGACCTTACAAAAACATGCAATAACATATGTAAACGTACGGAATTTTAAAATATAATATTTTACGAAAATTTTTATTCTACAAAAACTTTTGAAATGACAAATATTTTCCAGTATATTTCAAGTTCTCATAATTTTCTTTACAACACCGTATATTCACGTACATTGACGTACATTTTCGTACGTTTTTGTACGCTGAGGTACGTTTCTGCATGTTTTGGTACGTTTGAGTACGTTTCGGTACGCTTAGGCAAGAAATATTTGAAGACAAAAAATAATTTTTCTCAGCATATGTAAGTTTCTGTAGGTTTCTGTACGAGGCTGTACCTTCGAGTAGCCTGACATACATTTCCGTACGATTCGGTACGTTTAGGTACGATCCCGTACAAATGTCCGAATCTTAATCAAAACGTACCGAAACGTACCAAATGATGCGAGAATTTACAATAATGTACTAGATTGTAACATAGTTGTACGATTATTATTTCCATTCGGGTAGGGAAGTAAAGAGTTGGCCAATCCAAAGCACGTGTAAATTGCCACCCGAGCCGAAGGCGATGGTGGCAAACATGTGCTCTGGGCTGGCCCTCTTTATCCCCGTGTTGCGTATACGATTTTTCACCATACTCGGCCGAAAATACCACATTCGCGTTTTTGAGCCGGGAGCGAAAGCGGTACCCTATCAAAAAAATATTAGCTGATAAATCAGACGATTTGTCAGATGATTTATCAACTGATACACTGAGAAAAATGTTTAGTAAATTTTATTATAACTGTAATAAAAATTACTATAAAGTATAGGAAGGGTGAGACAAATACACTTTATGCTGCATTTTTATTATAATTGTATGAATAATTACAAAATTTCTTGTAATTTTTATGACAGTTGTTGATTAGAAAGTATTACGAAATAAAAGAAAAATTGCTATACACATAGCAAAAACTGTGATATAATAAAATTTAAAATATATGCTTTTAATTTTTATTAGAATAGAATATAAATTTTATTTTGTAGCGTTTAAATTTTATTTTGTAGCGTATAAATTTTATTTTGTAGCGTATTAAAAATTACTATAAACATAGTAAAAAGTACCACATTCAAAAATTGCTACAGGCCATAAGAAAGTTTGCTATCCAACATAGTAAAAATTGCTACAACATTAGTACTTTCTGCGCAGATCAAGGCGCCCACGTGTCTGATTGAGGTTATGTTTCTACGGGAATTTCACTTTGTCTTGCTTTTAAGTTTACAAAACATTCAAAACCTTACTTCAATTATTTTATTTTTATATTATGCACATTAATGATAAGTTTCTTTGTGTTATCAAAGTTATTTATTGTCATTATTTAATATTATCTGAAATTTTCTTGAAATCGATGGTTTGACATGTACAAGTTCCAAAATTTTACACTCAAGAATCCTATTTGGGTAAGTGGTTAGCGCGTCCGATTGCCGCGGTGAAGGTTCGATCCCAACGCTCGTAAAAAAAATATTTTTATTTCTCATTTTAATTTATTTTCACATTAAATATTGTATGATTAGAGTCTGAAAATAGTTCTGAAAACAGGAAGAACGAGAAAAAATTTAATTTTTTGAAATTTAAGGTCATTCATAAAAATTACTATGTTGCATAGCAAAAATTGTTATAATTTCGATTTGTCCCTCCGTTCCTACAAAATATAGTAATTTTTCTTATGTTTATAATAAATTTTACTACAACATTTCTCTCAGTGTATCTCATGCCAAAATGTCACCTGAGATTTTGCCCGGATGCTGACAAAAGCTTATGTAAATTAAAAATCAGCTTCTTCAGTATTGCAAATTGCCTGTCAGGATGTTTTGCCCTTAGATGAGTTCAAAAATGCACGTTTGGAAGCATTTTGCACAATTTTTCAAATTTTACAAATTTTGTACATGAGATATCAGTGAGATCTCAGATGATTTTTCATCTGATTGTCAACCACGGTCATATACACAGGTCCGGAAACTCAGCGCGCGGAGCGTGTACGCTTAGTGAAGCACGATTTTATAGTTCTCCGCCAAGCCACCAGCGCTGCTAGGCTAGCGACCACTGAGTGACGCGCATGCGCACTTTATATCTTACCGCGTGCGTACTGCGTAACTATTTAGGAGTTGGGAGAGATGGTAAAATAAGCGCGCACGCTGCAGTGGTCGTCTAGTTGCCAACGCTTCGAGTGGTCGTCGCGCACACTAAAATTGACTTCGCTAAGGTTACTTCCCCCACCACCAAAAATATCGCTGAGTTTCCGGACCTGTGTATACGACCGTGTTGTCAACTGATTTCTCAGCTGATTTTTTTTTGGTAGGGTACTTTCGGCCAGGGTGTGGTGAAAAATCGTATAAGCAACACGGGAATAAAGAGGCCCACCCCAGAGCCAATTTACGTGTGCTCTGGACTGGCCAACTCTTTACCTCCCTAATTGCATAATATACTATTTGTCTCAAAAATTTTTTTCACTTTTACAAATCTTGCTATGTGATGAAGCAAAAGAAATTTATTTAGCTTGCATCTTTACAGAAGTTTATTCAAATACTACTTTCTTTTTTGAAAAGTTAATTTTCATTCTCAGCATAAAAATTTACCGACAAAAAATTATAGGATCTGCTGGGTGAACAGTGAATTCAGATGGAAGGTTTTATAGATCACTGGTTGCAAACTAATTTGTTGTAGCTAACTAAACCAAAGAATATACATATACCCGTATGGAAATAATAAATGTATCAAACCGTAGGAAAACGTATAAAAATGAACCTTTCTATTGGTTTTTGGACATATTTTATACGGTTTTATACATTTTTATACAGTTTAATACATTTTTAGACATTTTCTTAAAATTCAGAAATTCTTCGATGTCAAATTTGTAAAAGGGTTAATGTAACAAGACATAGGAAACCATATAAAAATGTATATTTCTGTATATTTCCGTAGATTTGTTCAAATTTATTACATTTTTATACGGTTTTATACATTTTTATACAGTTTCATACATTTTCATGCAAAATAAAAAAAAAATAGAAAAATAAATAAATAAATTGTTTTCATGTTTATAGAAACGTAATTACGTTTTTTACGTTTTATAAATTCTATAAAACGTAAAAAACCGTATGAAATTGTATAAAATCGTTGCAAATGGTAGAAAACTGTATTAAAATGTTAGAAACCGTATGAAACCGTATTAAAAACGTATCAAAACGTATTAAGACGTATAAAGTTGTCCAAAAACCAATGTTTAGATCCAGTTTTATACGTTTTTATACAGTTTTGTACGATTGTATACGGTTTCATACATTTCTTTTTTTCCAACGGGTACCACTTAAATTTTCGAAAATATAATTAATAATATTTTTATATACAAAAGTGTTTCTTTCTCAGCAATTTGGTACAAAACTTACTTGAGGGATGCTGATGATTATTGAAAAGTCATTGATATTATCTATTTCTCTTTTAGGATGGCAATATCCAGGTCCAGAATCTGGCATACCTCTCGAATCAAAGACAAGTAAAACTGCTAAGATGTCATGTTTCTTTTGAAAACTCTGTAACCTAGTCATACAAATTCATACATAATACACATATTGTAATTACTTTAAAAAATTCATTAAACATACTTATGATAGTAATCTACTCCTTGCTTACTCACAATACTCCTCATTTCACCAGAACTAGCTTGTTGACTTAATGTTGTATGGAAATATAACGAAAATTTAGCTAAAATTGCAGCTCTTAATTTTACTAACCATTGATAAAGTGCAGGTTGTTGATTTGCTTTTAGAAAGGTTGCTCCAAAACCTAGTTTCCATGTCTGTAAAATAATATTTAAGTAGTAAATATGTAATATAAACAACATAAATATTTTATCTTTAAAAGTTTCATCACTGACAATCAGACAATGGATAAGCTTGTTCTACTCTCAGGTCCTATTCAATTAACTTTGTAATAATGATACATACATCAATATAAATATCAGTTTTAGAGCCTAAAAATAAATGCTATTTCATATTTATATTGATTTATACATATATTATTATTATTACAAAGTTAATTCAATACACCCTGAATGTAGAAAAAGTTTATACATTTAAAGTAAAATCAATAAATGACTCATGCTAAGAATTAAGCTGCAAAATGGTTAAAAAATTTTAAATTTTGAAAAAATCTCTTTGACACATCATAGTTCCATTGTCAACAACAGGTAGGTCTTACATAATTTTTAATATTTTCTAAAATTAGCTAAACAATTAATTAAAATTATTGGATGAGCATCCTGCTGAATGTAATTGTTCTTACAACCATTCAGAATGAGAAAATAGTGTTAATATTATCATTTAATAGTTCAATGCATTAGAGAAGAAAAAGTTACACGAGTTGTATACGACTCATGCCAGCCTGGCAGGAAAAAATTCATGAGTCATTTTTGGACCATGCTGTAGCAAACCTGTTAATTTATATACTTCTCTATTTTGTAATGTTTTTTCCCACGCAGACATTCGAGCTTGTGCTCCGTACAAAGCCATTAAAGATGGTAAAAACTTCCAATTTTGTACTTCAATGTAGGTTTTTATTAATTGCATTAATATTTCGCATTCCAATCTGTAAATATAATACTTAAAATTTACAATAAGCAAATTTGTAATTAGTCTCGAACTTTCATTATTAGAATTGTCTTACGTGAAAGCTGCCTTAATAGTATTTAAAGCTAAATGAGAACAGGAATGTAAATGACATTCAATGATTGCTTCTATGGATAATAATAGTTCTTGATGGCGCATCACTTTGTTACACATACTCATATTGTACATCTTCTCATAACTAAAACATGATACACAGTTAGTACAGAAAAAAATTAAATATATTTATTAGTTAACAAACTAATTTTATACTAGCACATACAAATCTATCAATTGAATTCTTGCTGTTATGAATTGACACAATTGGTTCGAAATTTCTGCTACTGTAGCTCCTACCATATTAGTCCCTCTTGTCATTTCTTCAACTCTTTTCAAATCTGCTTTTAAAGATTCATACATTGTTTTTAAAGAATTCTACAAAAGTATTGAAAAATGTATTCTAAAATATATTACTCATAAACAAAATAAAAAAAAATTCTTACATCTTTTCGAAGAAATCCTTTATTCTTTGTATGTAGAAATCCCAGATCAGCATAAGACCGTTCAGCTACTGCGACTTGAGGAAGGTGCATAAGTAACATACCCCAGGGTCCCATTTGCATTGATCTACATGACTCTCTTTCCTTTTCCTATCACCAATCATGTTTAAATGTATAAATCACAAAATGAAATAATAAAGTAATATAATACAAAATAATAAAGTAATATAATACAAAATAATAGTATATTACCACAGATTCTTTGGCTTTATCAAAGCAAAGCTGAGTAACTTGTGTAAAAAATATATTCAAAAATTCATCTTCGTGATCCATATTTAAAATTTTAATTATTTGAAAATATATTTACATTAATTACTATTTTTTTATAGTCTAAGTTTCGCCAGGTATCTCTCTCGGTGCATCTGTAAGAGTGAGTCCACATAAGGGTTGGTCGCGTACATGAAGTAAGAGAGAAGGAGACGTAACTCCATACGTTCTGACAGGCAAAAGTGTAACCCCTTTTTTGCAAAAGATAGCCAGGTTCGCTCGGCGGAATAGTCTCCACTGACTCCATTGTTATGAACTGCGTTCACGCGAACGAGTATCGTTGCATTTAGGGTCACCCTACAATGATTCCGGAACATTCCCACAAATAAATAATAAGATAATTTAAATAAATACCAAAGATTAATCTATACATTGTTTAAGTTAATTAACCAAGTTATAAACAAGTAATTAACGATAACTCGAATAGAAATTGATGATAAACAAGCGATATTGAATTTGTTAACTAATTAACTTTAACAAATAATAATTGCGCCCGTATAGCAATGCGTTAACAAACAAATTGGGATTTAGCAATAAATAACGATAATAATCTGCCGTTAAATCAATAACTATTCTGATAATAAATAATAATTACGAGACGAACTGTAATAATAATAATAGCTAGGGAAAAGCTCGCTCAGGTAGGGAAAGCTCTATTTTTAGGAGGACAGTCAGCAGCACGACAATCAACGGATAATCAATTCCCGGAATCCATTAGCCAACGGCTCAGCAGCGCACAAACAATTCAGAGAAGGGCCATTAGCGAAGGGCCTCTGGAATGCACGATGGTTGAACATGGCAAGGAACGAGTTATGAGTCATCAACAGTCAACAACTCTTGGAATTCGTTGGGCAACGTTGCATCAGCTCGTGGGTCCATGACGCAACCAACTCGAGGGGCTACGAGCATAACGGTTGGCAGAGTAGCATCCAATCAGAGACAAGTAACCCCTCTCCGCCGCCAACCGTCATTCGCCGCTCAGCGCTCTCGACCTTACTTTCGGGTCTGACACCCCTCCACCGCCGCTCTCTCCACTCTCTCTCTACCTCAGAGTGGGGGAGGCCTCTGAGGCAACTTGGCGCCCTACAGCCTCTACATCGTACTGTCCCCACTACCAACCGGGAGCTACATCACAACGTAACGGCCTACAGAGGGGAACCAATCAAGAGACAGGCACAAGCGCCGCAAATCAAGAAGGGATTTTCGGCCAGGATCTGAGCATCCACAGGTGTTCCCCCACCACAAAGCTCGCCATGATTAAGAGAAGAGAGGGAAGCTCTCGGCCCTTCTAGGCACCTACAGGCCTCGGAACAGACTTCCAGAAGATTCAGCTTTTCGCCACCAGAGGAACTGGCTCCTCCCATACCCTCTCGTCAACGGTTTAAGGTCCGCGTCCAGGATATAAAAGAAGAGCCCCGGGCCGCCAGAGTCAGTCGCTACCGAGCACATGAGACGCTTCGTAGCTTTAGACCTGGGTCGTTACCAACTCGCTTGGTACTCTGCTGCACTTATGAATGTTGCGCCCAGAAGCTCTAACAGTCGGCTGCCAACTAGCCTGGTCTTTGTTACCGTGTATGTTGCGCCGTTGAGCTTTTAGTCGAGAGTTACCAAGTACTCTTAAAGCTTCGTAACAAGTATTGCATCAGTGCGCGAAATCCGATTTGTTAACGGTTATTGCATCAGCGCGCGCAAGCTGGCTTTATCTTACTGTCAGTTAAAGTTTATATCGAGTCACGAACACATTAACGAAAGAATTGTTAAAGACATTAATTAAAGTGATATCTAATTCAATAAACACGGAATAAGCTCTAAATCTCTTGAGTTCGAGTTTTATTTAAACCTCTCGCAACTCTGTGCGCTTTAGCGCTTAATTGAGCAGCATTCCCAAATTCTAACTGGTCAACCCGGCGACCATTGCAGAAACGCCCTTCTGCTTGAAGACCCCGACTCGGGTCATACCAAATTTTGGTGACAGCGGTGGGATTGCTCAAGGAGTTGTGAAGGAAAAAGACATTTCCGGAGGAGTTCAAGAATTGTGTTCCGTCCAAGGTTTTAAGCCGTGGTTTCCCTTGGAACTTGGGCGAATGCCGGAGCATCCGATTGGGTATCTGAGTCCACGGCAGCGACAAGAAAGACATCATCAGCCAATCGACGGTTACTTATCTCCTCCGAATATACGAGAAAGCAGTCCTGATTCGGGGTACAAGAGCGGCACCGACGAGGTAACTCCAGGGCCAGCTGCTAGGCGCCGATCACCTGGACACCAGTATCAACTCCATTCGGGACGTCACCTGCGATCTCTCCATTGCCTGTCCACTCCCCCTCACTGCAGGCATTGTCAACATCATTAGCGAATCAGCAACACCATCTTCGAGTCTTCAACATCAGTCACGAGTCATCAGCACCAGCACCCGTTACGAGTCACCAGCTCCTGCCTGAAGCACCGAGGTCGCCTGCGTAAAATTAAAGCTAAGTACCCTGAGCGAGCGAGCGAGTAGGAATAATTCAAAATGTCCGACAAAAATGAACAAGCGTCCGGTTCAAATTCGGGAAATCCGGGAAATAATATCGATAAAACGTCCGAAGTTCTACTTAGTAATCCGTATCACGGTCTAGATATGAGAAATCGCGAAAGACTAAATTTGCCTCCCTTTAGACCACGTGCCGGTTCTTTACCGGGTCCTCGCGATTTTCAGACGGCTTTTGAGATTAATTCAACTACTAGTAATGTCAATAATAATTCACACGCGTGTTATAAAAAGTCTAATGAAATAGCGCGAATTCTTTCGGAATTCAACGGGAAAAATATATCGGTAACTGAATTTATAAGGGAATGTAGGGACGCTGAGGAATTTGTGAATCCAAATGATAAAAATTTCTTTTTGAAAATTGTAAAATCTCGCGTTACTGGTGAGGCTCGAAACTATCTGCAATTTAAAAAATTCGATAATTTAGAGCAGTTATTATCTGAGTTAAAAAGAGCCTTCACACCAACAAAAAATTTGCCTCAGTTACAAATAGACCTCGCGCGCGTCAGGCAGGGCCCTCAGGAAAAAGTAGCAGAGTATGGGTTAAGAGTCACCGACATTCTTCAGAAAATAAGGTAGATAATAGAGAATTCTAATTCGACTAATGCGCAGAGCCTCATCGAGGGGGCAATTGATACGGCCACGCAATGTTTAAACTAGATTTGCGCCCCGATATTACGGTACAAATGGCGGTACATACAACATCTTTTGAAAACGCGGTTAGCATAGCTATAGAGAGCGAACTTTTCATCCAGCAAAGAAACGATTTGCATGGGGAAAACCCGAATGATAGTCGAAAAAGGGCATATTGCCAGGTAGCAGGGGCAATGGACGAAAGCGAACCTCCGAGTGAGAAACGAAGGTGTTACCGATGCGGCGAACTGGGGCACCTTTCACGAAAATGCCGGAAAAGGGGAAATTATGGTTCCCTCTACTGTAACTATTGTAGAATCGAGGGGCATACCTTCAATTCATGTAGAAACCGACCCTGGGATAATTACTCACTGAGCGTTAATTGCCCGCCAAATAACAATAGTAATCCAAATATAAATCATCCACCGAATACCAATTTTCCGGCAGCTACAAATTTTCCTCCGCAGCATTTCCCCCAACATTTAAACGCGAATGTGGTTCGCCTTACGGGCGCAATGGCGAACCCCCAAAATCCAGTGTCCAGACCCGCGCTGTTATCTTTGCCACTAGTACCGCCGAGGCGATAAAATCTCCAATTGTCGCGATGCAAAGTCATGACTTAATTAAAGATAGGCCGCGATTTCTCATTGATACAGGATCAGAACTGAATATTATAAAACATGGCCTGTTAAAACAGGACACGACGATTTTTAAAGATAATTTGTATAGACTAGCTGGCATTAGTCAGGGTCTTGTTCTAACCGAAGGATATATAAGGGTAAATTTTGAAGGGGTTCCTTGTAGGTTAAACGTCGTGTCTAATGATTTTCCCATAAAGGCTGATGGAATTCTCCGGGTGGAATTTTTGAAAGAGCAGAAGGCAGTCCTATCGTTTCAAGATAACGAACTTCTTTACGGAAATGAGCGTGAAATGATTCCTTTTATCAATCATGACACTTTTTACTTGCCGGCTAGAACTAAAACTTTAATTCGAGTCTCTATTAAAAATTCCACTCGTTCCACCGGGTACGTTCCCATGATAAATGCTGGGCCAGGGATTTTCATTGGGGAATGTTTGGTCGTTAACAAGGATGGGAAGGCCAACATGTTCGCGATAAATACGACTTCCGAGGATATAAATCTTATTATTCCGCCTCTCACGTTAGAAGCATATGATAGTACTTTGAAATCAGTACGAGTTATAAGAACGTCGGGAAAACCCCAAGACGAAGTAGAACGGCGACTTAGAATAGATAGGGTAATTGAACTTCTCGATTTGAGGGAGCTTAATCCGGAAGAGAGAGAAAATGTAATGCAAATTGTCTCAGAATTCCCTTGTCAGTTCCACTTGCCGAATGATAAACTTAGTAAAACTTCCATGATTGCACATAAAATCCCAACTACCGACAATGTCCCTATTAATATAAAACAATATCGGTGTCCGCCCCAATTACGCGATG
This sequence comes from Torymus aiolomorphi, assembly GCA_036365515.1. Lineage (NCBI taxonomy): Eukaryota > Metazoa > Arthropoda > Insecta > Hymenoptera > Torymidae > Torymus > Torymus aiolomorphi. Next base: position 107,242,036 of record CM070877.1, read on the forward strand.
TAGTTCAAAAACACGTTCAAGAGCTAATTGATAACGATATAGTAGAGGAATCTGAATCGCCGTATAATTCACCACTATGGATAGTGCCGAAAAAAACAGATTCGCAAGGGAATAAGTGCTGGCGACTTGTTATAGATTTCCGGGCTTTGAACGAAAAAACAATAGCATCAGCATACCCACTTCCTAATATCACTGAGATCCTTGATCAGTTAGGTTGTAGCAAATATTTTTCCACCCTTGATTTAGCATCCGGGTTTCACCAGGTACCTATCGATCTCGCAGATGCCCCAAAAACCGCGTTCTCGACCCCATTTAATCATCTCCAATACAAAAGAATGGCCATGGGTTTAGGCGCTCCTTCAACGTTCCAAGCCCTTATGGATAAGGTCCTTAGCGGGTTGCAAGGCATTGAGCTCTTTGTATATATGGATGATATCGTTGTATATGCCGAATCGTTGGAAGAACATATGCGGAAATTACGGAAACTTTTTGGTAGATTAAGGACTTCGGGCCTAACCCTGCAACCTGCTAAATGTCTATTTTTAAAGAAAGAAGTAGCATACCTAGGGCATATTATCTCGAAAAAGGGAGTTAGACCCGACCCCCGAAAAACCCAGGCCGTATCAGAGTTTCCGCGACCAAAAACCGCGAAAAACATTAAGCAATTCCTAGGCTTAGCCGAATATTATAGGAAGTTCATTCCAAATTTTGCTAAAATTGCCAAACCCCTCAGTCTTCTTTTAAAGAAAGGGCAGGGTTTTATTTGGGAGAACCCCCAGGAGATAGCATTTATTACCCTTAAACAGATACTTTGTTCAGAACCCCTCCTCCAGTATCCCGACTTTAACAAACAATTTGTGGTGACTACTGACGCGTCCGATTACGCATTAGGCGGTGTTTTGAGCCAGGGTCCAATCGGGAAGGATCTCCCCATCGCGTATACCTCTAGGGCCTTAAACGATACTGAAAAACGATACACTACTACCGAAAAGGAATTATTAGCGATAGTTCACGCAGTTAAACAATTTAAACCATATTTATACGGCGGAGGATTTACTTTGGTGACCGATCACCGATCCCTTCTATGGCTTCACAAATTGAGAGACCCCATTACGCGTTTGGCCCGCTGGAAAATCCTATTAAGAGAATACGAGTATGAAATCGTACACAAACCCGGTAAAAGTAACATGAACGCGGACGCACTATCCAGAAATCCTATCCCTACTTCTTCCCTGACCGTAAATCTCAAAGACCTCAGCGCGGAGGAACCGTCACCTGAAATTAACATAGAAAACCTGTTTATAATCAATAATTCTAAATCAAATTCCAAAGCAGCTGAGTGCCACGACACTTCTTACACCCTCATTAGCATGAACGATGGACTGACTGACATACATAGGTTTAGCTCTGCCTCTTCATTAGGAGAGAGCAGCGGTTGTGGGAAACATAACCGAGGTAGCTTTAGACAAGTGCCGGTTGTAGGGGTCGTAGCTGATGCCCTCGACGTAGAGGAGAGTAGAGTTAGGGAAAATCCAGTCGTGGGAAACGTGACTGATGCCCTCGCAAGAGGAGTTCGGAAAAGTCCGGTCGTGGGAAACATGACCGATGCCCTCGTACGTGTCGGGGGGGGGGGGGGGACCAACAGGAAAATTTCTATCAAGAAATCCCGACGGGCCGAAGTACTTCCGCACGTATCGAGGAGAGTAGGATCCAGGGCCAACAGGAAAATTCCTATCAAGAAACCCTGGCAAGTGATAAAGTTTCGGTTACGACCGCTGCAACTGAAGTTCTCAAGTGTATTGGGGGGCTCAAGAACCATGCGGCCTTGGAGCGAAGTACTTCCGCACACGAGAAGGATAGGGCCGGGGACCAACAGGAAAATTCCTATCAAAAAATCCCGTCTGGCAAAAGTAGGGCTCCCAATATACAGACAGAGGTTCAAGGGGTGATTGCTCCCCGAGAACCAACAACAGATGGCGAATTGGCCACTGACAAAACCCATAGAGAGAGTGCGTCCGACGTTTCCGATGATGACGAAATACCCCAAGTAGTGAGCATCAAAATATGTAACCCAGAACCCTGTGTGGGAAAAGAGAATCCTCTGTGGAGTATGTTGAAAGAAAATCCTGTGTGGAACGAGTTAAATTCCTGTGTGGAAAATGAAAGTCCTGTGTGGACAGAACCCTCCCATCTAAATAAAATAGAGCCCCTCCTTGTAATACCCGCTGTTGAATACTCGCGAGATCACCTTTTAATGAAACATGATAACATTGCACATTTTTTATCCGTAGATTACAACCCAAGCTCCCCCATTTGCCAACAGCTAGTAGCATCACGAATGATACATCTTGGAAAACTCAAAAATAAATCAATAGGGGTCGGTGCGGTCACTCAAACTAACTTATCTGATGGAAAAATAATCTATTCATTGTTCATTAAAGGGAAATCCGATGAGATAGCGAAGATAGCAGTGATAATAAATTGCTTAACCTGTCTCCGAACGGTCATGATAAAAGATAAAATAAAATCCGTAAGCATTTCTAAAACCGGGGATGGGTTGGAACAGATTCACTGGCTACCGGTAGAATTCGCGCTACGTTCTCAATGGAAAGACGGAATTTCTAAGCTTACTATTTGCACAAGTGAAGTAACTATCCCGCCCTCCGATGATAGATTAGGAATAATTAATGAGGCCCATGATTCCACAATAGGAGGACATAAGGGAGTTGCAAAAACCTACCATCGCGTTCGAGAAAGATTCTTTTGGCCAGGAATGAAGGAGGATATCTCTGAATATGTACGAACTTGCGAGAATTGTCAAAAGAAGAAATTAGTCCGCGTCAAAACCAAGAAACCTATGAAAATTACTACCACCCCTAGCAGAGCTTTCGAGGTTTTAGAAATGGATATAGTAGGCCCTCTACCCGTAACTATAGCCGGGAATAAGTATATATTAACCCTCCAGTGTAACCTAACGAAATATTCCGATGCCCTTCCAATTCCCGATATGACTGCTGAAATGGTTGCAACAGCTTTAGTTCATGATTTTATTACTAAATTCGGCTGTCCTGAAGCCATTAAGACCGATCAAGGTAGTAATTTCCAAAGCAGTCTAATGCAAAAAGTAGCTAAAATATTTAAAATTAAACAATTACGACCTACCTCCTTCCATCCGCAAACTATGGGCTCATTAGAAAGGAGTCATCATTCTTTAGTTGAATATTTAAAGATGTACACTGGTAAAACTGACTGGGATACCTGGATTAAAATGGCTATGTTTTCATACAATACGTCGGTTCATTCGGCACACGGTTTTACTTCCCACGAGCTAATTTTCGAGAAATGTCGAAACAACCTATGAAATGTATTTAGACAAGTTAATATTTAAACTTAATACTACCCAAAGAACAGCGAATGCGCGTTTATTAGAAGCAAAAGAGCGATCAAAAAGATATTATGATCAAAAATTAAATGCGAAGGATTTCAAGGTCGGAGAAAGCGTATACTTGCTAAAAGAACCGCAAGTAGGGAAATTCGATGAGCAATACGCGGGCCGTTATAAAATAATTGAATTAATAGGTGATAGAAATGCGAGAATAGATTTAGGAAATAATAAAGATAAAATAGTCCATGTGGACAAATTAAAACATGCGTGCATACGGCCGGGGTAAATTGTTCATTTTTTCCTTTTTGTTACGATTATAATGTATTATTCTGTTTATATGTCATCTGCGGTATTCATAATATTTCACGTGCGATCTAATTACAATATTGTACTTTGACTGTGATTAAACAAATAAATAAAGATAAGATAATATAAGGGTCATAAGAGAGATGGCCAGGACTCGCCATAAAAGAAACTAAATGTTTTGTTCATTTTTGCCCTGGAGATGGGAAACCATAGGAAGCATCTCATAGAAGGGAGCAATGGCAGGGGCTCCCTTCACCCTTAAAAATTTAAATTATTTAAGATAAAAGCCGCGTAAAATATTAATCTTTCACCTTTGAAAATAAATTTATTGATTCTTCACGCTAAAAAAAAAATTAAATTAATTTGCGTAATACCCGTCACCCTTAACAATAAAAATCATTAATTCCTTCACCCTTAAAAGGAAAAACCGCGTTTCATAATTCACCCTTAAAAATAAAATTTATTAATTTAAATTAATCTATTTAAAATTCACACTTCAAAATTTAAAACCAATAAATTCCCCCTTTTCTACTCCTTAAATTCGGTAAATCTAATAAACTTCCCGTTTTTTATTTACCAAACTCTTTTTGTTAAAATTAACCTTTTAAACTTTAAATTATAATCTTTAATTACAAATTCACCCCCCCCCCTTTTCAGATCCTTAATTGTGCAAAGGAAAAAACCCTTAAATTTGTACATGAACCGCGGCCCGTAAACTTAAACTCTTAAAACCTTAAAATAAAATTTTACCCTTAAAAACCAAATTTTAGACCTATGCAAAATTTTGATTTGTAAAAGCCCGAACCATCGGTTCGTGTTTTAAAAGAAGGGGGGGACTGTTATGAACTGCGTTCACGCGAACGAGTACCGTTGCATTTAGGGTCACCCTACAATGATTCCGGAACATTCCCACAAATAAATAATAAGATAATTTAAATAAATACCAAAGATTAATCTATACATTGTTTAGTTAATTAACCAAGTTATAAACAAGTAATTAACGATAACTCGAATAGAAATTGATGATAAACAAGCGATACTGAATTTGTTAACTAATTAACTTTAACAAATAATAATTGCGCCCGTATAGCAATGCGTTAACAAACAAATTGAGATTTAGCAATAAATAACGATAATAATCTGCGGTTAAATCAATAACTATTCTGATAATAAATAATAATTACGAGACGAACTGTAATAATAATAATAGCTAGGGAAAAGCTCGCTCAGGTAGGGAAAGCTCTATTTTTAGGAGGACAGTCAGCAGCACGACAATCAACGGACAATCAATTCCCGGAATCCATTAGCCAACGGCTCAGTAGCGCACAAACAATTCAGAGAAGGGCCATTAGCGAAGGGCCTCTGGAATGCACGATGGTTGAACATGGCAAGGAACGAGTTATGAGTCATTAACAGTCAACAACTCTTAGAATTCGTTGGGCAACGTTGCATCAGTTCGTGGGTCCATGACGCAACCAACTCGAGGGGCTACGAGCATAACGGCTGGCAGAGTAGCAGCCAATCAGAGACAAGTAACCCCTCTCCGCCGCCAACCGTCATTCGCCGCTCAGCGCTCTCGACCTTACTATCGGGTCTGACACCCCTCCACCGCCGCTCTCTTCACTCTCTCTCTACCTCAGAGTGGGGGAGGCCTCTTAGGCAACTTGGCGCCCTACAGCCTCTACATCGTACTGTCCCCACTACCAACCGGGAGCTACTACATCACAACGTAACGGCCTACAGAGGGGAACCAATCAAGAGGCAGGCACAAGCGCCGCAAGTCAAGAAGGGATTTTCGGCCAGGATCTGAGCATCCACAGGTGCCCCCACCACAAAGGTCGCCATGATTAAGAGAAGAGAGGGAAGCTCTCGGCCCTTCTAGGCACCTACAGGCCTCGGAACAGACTTCCAGAAGATTCAGCTTTTCGCACCCCAGGGGAACTGGCTCCTCCCATACCCTCTCGTCAACGCGTCGAGGATATAAAAGAAGAGCCCCAGGCCGCCAGAGTCAGTCGCTACCGAGCACATGAGATGCTTCGTAGCTTTAGACCTGGGTCGTTACCAACTCGCTTGGTACTCTGCTGCACTTGTGCATGTTGCGCCCAGAAGCTCTAACAGTCGGCTGCCAACTAGTCTGGTCTTTGTTACCGTGTATGTTGCGCCGTTGAGCTTTTAGTCGAGAGTTACCAAGTACTCTTAAAGCTTCGTAACAACTATTGCATCAGTGCGCGAAATCCGATTTGTTAACGGTTATTGCATCAGCGCGCGCAAGCTGGCTTTATCTTACCGTCAGTTAAAGTTTATATCGAGTCTCGAACACATTAACGAAAGAATTGTTAAATATATTAATTAAAGTGATATCTAATTCAATAAACACGGAATAAGCTCTAAATCTCTTGAGTTCGAGTTTTATTTAAACCTCTCGCAACTCTGTGCGCTTTAGCGCTTAATTGAGCAACGTTCCCAAATTCTAACTGGTCAACCCGGCGACCATTGCAGAAACGCCCTTCTGCTTGAAGACCCCGACTCGGGTCATAACACTACTAAATGGCTTCAGCGCCTTTCGCGACAAACGCTGAACTACGTAGCCATGATCCATGACAGCGAATCCATATTCCACATTGCATGATTTATGACCTATGACTATGACCGATGACAGTGAGAAAGACTAAAACGTTTTCAGCGGACATTTTATGAGAAATTTGCATGATAACTGTAAATAATTTATTTATATAAAGTAAAAATGTATAAAAACTTAAAGAAACTCAATTATACCGTAAAGAACTCTTATCCCCAAGCGGGGAGTGATGAACATATGTCATTTCGTGCTATAAATTCTAAGTTGAAGTGATAGCTCAGGTAGTTAAGGCGCATTGATTTTACCAGTTTGTTTTTGCAGGACTCGAGTTCAATCCTAGGCTCTGAAATTTTTTTTTTTTATGTTTTTCAAATTTTATTTCCAAAGATTATTTTAAAATAAAAAATTTAGTTTAAAAATAAATTTAGACATTTTAATTTCTTCTTCTAATAATTAAATGGATTAGCGAATATAAAATTTGAAATGACAATTTATTTACAATATTTATGTTAATAATAAAGTTATAATTAATTTAGTGAGTTTGAAAAGTAGATTGATATTAAAAAAAACATTTATTAATTAACATATAAAAAATTAAAGAGTTTTATCATTAAAAATATTACTTATGTCGACTGCAATTTAATATCAACTGATAAGAATTTTTCCATCGGTCTTACAGTCTTACAAATTAAATTAAAATAATTAATATTTATGGCAGTCATATTGCCCTTGTTTATAATCACCCCCGCAGAATCTGAAATAAAAACTTAATTAAAACCTGGAAAAAACTTTGTTAGCAAAGGACGATCTGACTGCCCACCACCACCACATTGTCCGACGTTTCGAGCCTGCTCCGGCTCCTCCTCAGGGACTGAAATAAAACCCGCGATACACCTCCTTATATACCATGCACCCATACCCCCTTCTTTTCTCTTACCCCACCACCCTCCACATTCCCCTCTCCAACTTGCCATTCTCACTTAAATTAATAAAGAATGATAAATGTTATCTAATTTACTTGACTCTATCATTAAATTTACATTATTCCGATTTCTTAGAATGTGAATACTTTCAAGGCTTTCCCTCTTATATTTATTCTTAATCCCCTATTCCAAAATATCCACACTCCCAAAATCGAAAGAATGCAAACTATTTAAACAATGTTCTTTCAAACCCGATGTACAACTTGAGCTGCGTAAACTATATTGATGTTCATATATTCTCTTTTTCAAATATCTACCCGTTTGACCAATATAACAACCATTACAATCCCTACAATTAATTTGGGTTATCCCTACAATAATGGGTGCATGGTATATAAGGAGGTGTATCGCGGGTTTTATTTCAGTCCCTGAGGAGGAGCCGAAGCAGGCTCGAAACGTCGGACAATGTAGTGGTGGTGGGCAGTCAGATCGTCCTTTGCTAACAAAGTTTTTTCCAGGTTTTAATTAAGTTTTTATTTCAGATTCTGCGGGGGTGATTATAAACAAGGGCAATAGGACTGCCATAAATATTAATTATTTTAATTTAATTTGTAAGACTGTAAGACCGATGGAAAAATTCTTATCAGTTGATATTAAATTGCAGTCGACATAAGTAATATTTTTAATGATAAAACTAAGGTCTATTAAAGGTGGGGTAAAATGTTTTTTAGAGATATATATGGGATTTATGGGAAGGTGGTGAAAGATTATTGCTCAAAATGGGTAAAAATGGTTTTAAGGATTGTAATTTTAAAGGAGCAACTCACTTTTCTTCTAAGGTGTAAAAAATCAAATATTTTTCCTAAACATATTGGAAAAAAATTTGATGATAAGGGTTTTTATCGGGATTACAATAAAAGAGTTTCTTATGATCTACGGAAAAATATTTTCTTTTTCAAAAATAAATTACTTAACTTAGAAATTAGAGATCTGAATTTTGAAATTAATCGTTTGAATAAATATTTATTAGAGCTTGAAAGATATTTATATAATAAAATAGAACAGAATGATTTGCAAGAATTTTTTCGTGGTCAAAAGAGGCACTTTGAAAAAGTAAAATATAACCAAAAATTTGAATATTTAAAGGATAGAAAACACTCTCAGGTCAATCAAACTAACAATGTTAATAAGGATTGGTTTAGAAATTTAACTGACAAAGTAATACCAGAAGAAGTGGTAAATATCATGTCAAAGGGTGCTAAATTTGGAATATCATATTCAAGTAAATCTCTTCCGATCAAGAATATCATCGCTGAGGTAGAAAGTAGTATGAGTAGTTTTAATCTGGAGTTTAAAAAAGAATGTAGGAGTTCTTTAGTTAAAGTTGTTGATAATTTTAAAAGAGAACATAGATTTGATAATTATTTGAACAGTAATTTATTCCATGAATTAAAAATAACGAAGAAATTCTTGAGAGAGAATCCGAATATGATCTTCCAAAAAGCAGATAAAGGAAATGTAACTGTAGTTTCAGATAAAAGGGATTATATTAATAAAATTCAACTTATGTTGGAGGATGATACCACTTATGTGAAAATTAGGAATCCACATATCAATAGACTACAAGATAAATTGAAAGAATTATTGATGCATTGGAAAACAAAAGCTTATATTAAAGATAGTATGTTTAAATATTTAAAATGTGAAAATGGCACTGTAGCTAAATGTTATGGGCTTCCTAAGATTCACAAAGAACAGCTGACATATAGAATAATAATATCATCGATAAATTTTCCGACGTATAGACTTGCTAGATTTTTGTCTAATATATTGTTCAAGATAGTGGGTAAAACAAATTCATATATTAAAGATAGTTGGAGTTTTTATGGTATAATGAAAGATATTATTATTCCGAATGATCATAGGATGGTTTCATTGGATGTAGTATCTTTGTTTACAAATATACCTTTAGAGTTGTTGAATGATATTATACAAGATAAATGGTCTGAAATTAAAGTACATACTAGTTTAATAAAAGATGAATTTATAAAGGCACTTAATTTGGTTTTTAAAAACACAATTTTTTCTTTTGATAATAGTCTATATGAACAAAGATATGGTTGTCCAATGGGATCACCTTTGTCATCTGTTATAGCCAATTTAGTAATGGAAAAATTGGAAAGTATTGCTTTGTCTAAGTTGGTTTTTCAGCCAATTATTTTTAAAAGATATGTTGATGACATTTTTGCAGTTGTACCAGAATGTTTTGTGGATGAAATGGTGGATGTGTTTAATTCTATCCATGATAGAATTAAATTCACAAAAGAAGTTGAGAAAGATTATCAATTGAGTTTTTTAGATATTAGAGTCATTAGAGGTAATAATAATAGAGTGAAATTAGATTGGTATAGAAAACCTACATGGTCAGGTAGATTTTTAAATTTTGATTCTCACCACCAATTCGGAAACAAGACAGGTGCGATCAAAGGTGTCATTGACAGAGCGATTAAATTGTCACATAAAGATTTTAGGAAAAAGAATTTAAATTTAGTTAGAGAAACATTTATTAAAAATAGTTATCCCGTAAAATTTATTGATAAAATGATTGATGAGAGAGTGTGGGAAATTTATAATGGTGGATTGAAGCAGCGGGTAGATAATCAAACAAGGAATAGAAATGGAAAGAATGCATATTTTAGTTTACCATATGTTAGAGGTTTGTCGGAAAGGATTAGAAGGGTTTTTAGTAAACATAATATTCAAGTTTTCTTTAGAAATGATAATAATTTAGAAAGGTTATTTAGTAATTGTAAAGACAAGGATGACAAATGTTTGAAATCGGGAGTTGTTTATAAAATTAATTGTAGGGATTGTAATGGTTGTTATATTGGTCAAACGGGTAGATATTTGAAAAAGAGAATATATGAACATCAATATAGTTTACGCAGCTCAAGTTGTACATCGGGTTTGAAAGAACATTGTTTAAATAGTTTGCATTCTTTCGATTTTGGGAGTGTGGATATTTTGGAACAGGGGATTAAGAATAAATATAAGAGGGAAAGCCTTGAAAGTATTCACATTCTAAGAAATCGGAATAATGTAAATTTAATGATAGAGTCAAGTAAATTAGATAACATTTATCATTCTTTATTAATTTAAGTGAGAATGGCAAGTTGGAGAGGGGAATGTGGAGGGTGGTGGGGTAAGAGAAAAGAAGGGGGTATGGGTGCATGGTATATAAGGAGGTGTATCGCGGGTTTTATTTCAGTCCCTGAGGAGGAGCCGGAGCAGGCTCGAAACGTCGGACAATGTGGTGGTGGTGGGCAGTCAGATCGTCCTTTGCTAACAAAGTTTTTTCCAGGTTTTAATTAAGTTTTTATTTCAGATTCTGCGGGGGTGATTATAAACAAGGGCAATATGACTGCCATAAATATGAATTATTTTAATTTAATTTGTAAGACTGTAAGACCGATGGAAAAATTCTTATCAGTTAAAATTAAAGAGTATTTTTTAATTCTATAACTTTTTAAATACAATAAGCTTTTAATAAAATAATTACTTAAGTACACCATTATTCAATCCATCATTTTAAATGCTTTTTTAATACAATTCTAAAATACAATACGTCCAGCTTAAAACTGAGAAGAAAATGTTTACATCGCGGATTCAACCGTCGCCGCGAGATGATTTCCTAAGTATTAGCGGCGCAAAATTTTCTAAAGAAGCTCTCTACGCGTTTGTTTTCATTTTATATATACTTAAAAGATTTTAGAAATATTCTATGCATAAGCTGTATTTTACTTACCTTCTTCTTGTACATTGTTGTTTATTCTGCTTGAATTAATATTTTGTTACATATAAAATTATATTAATAATCTATTTTTAATAACTATTGATGAATAATAATAATTATTTTATGAAACAATTTCCATAAGAATGGTTTTTCGCAACGTTTACAATAAAACTTTCATATTGTAATTGCCTAATTACACGAAAATCTGACAAGCCTCTAACAATAAAATAATAAATTTATTATTTTTTTAAAGAAACAATAAAAAATACTATACAAATTTTATTATTTTTAATTAAATTAATTATTTTAAAATAATGTTTGTATATACAAATTGAAAAAATTATTATTGAAAGAAAAAAAAATTTCAGAGCCTAGGATCGAACTCGAGTCCTACAAAAAGAAGCTGGCAAAGCAATGCGCCTTAACTACCTGAGCTATCACTTCAACTTGCATTTCATAGCACGAAATGACATATGTTGATCGTTCCCCGCTTGGGGATTAAAAGCTCTTTAAAGTATTGAGATCCGGGTTTCTTAAAGATTAAAGAAGGGTTTTATTTACATTTTACTTTATTTGTATACATAAATTATTTACGGTTCTCTTGCAAATTTATCGAAAAAAGGTCCGCTGAAAATGTTTCATCATTATTTGTACCGGTCGTAAAAGCCGATCGGCTGGACGATGGCTCTGTAGTTCAGCGTTTGCCGTAAGAGGCGCTGAAGCCAGTTAGTGGTGGCTATTCCGCCAAGTGAACTTGGCGATCTTTTGCAGAAAAGTGGCTCTACTTTTCGTACACGGAGTTACGTCTCCTTCTCTCTTACTTCATGGTCGCGTATAATACCGCGGTATCATAGATGATACTGTTATGAACTGCGTTTGCGCAGACGAGTCGTGCGACATGTAAAGTTAATTCTACAATGGAATCTTGCTTTCTGATAAAAGTTAAATAAAATAATATAATATATAATAATAATTGAATGCGTTCCCATAACAATCTCGGTCTAAAGCTCTAATGGTAAAATCCATAAATTAACTAATTTAACCTAGTTGTAAACAATAATTCGAATAAGAATCAATGATAAACAAGCGATAATGAATTTATTAACTAATTACCTTTAGCGATTAATAATTGCGACCGTATAATTTAATTTAAACAATAGCAAGGTCAACGTGTTAATGATCAATTGAGATTGACAATAAAACCAAATAACAGTAGCAATCTGCGATTAAATTAATAACTATTGCGATAATGAATAATAATTACGTCATCAATACTCAAGATGAACCGTAATAATAATAATAGTTAGGGAAAAGCTCGCTCAGGTATGGTAAAGCTCTGTTTATAGGAGGAAAGTCAGCAGCACGACAATCAACGGACAATCAATTTCCGGAATCCATTAGCCAACGGCTCAGCAGCGCACAAATAATTCAGAGAAGGGCCATTAGCGAAGGGCCTCTGGAATGCACGACGGTTGAACATGGCAAGGAACGAGCTATGAGTCATCAACAGTCAACAACTCTTGTAATTCGTTGGGCAATGTTGCATCAGCTCGTGGGTCCATGACGCAACCACCTCGAGGGGCTACGAGCGTAACGGCTGGCAGAGTAGCAGCCAATCAGAGACTAGTAACCCCTCTCCGCCGCCAACCGTCATTCGCCGCTCAGCGCTCTCGACCTTACTTTCGGGTCTGACGCCCCTCCACCGCCACTCTCTCCACTCTCTTTACCTCAGAGTAGGGGAGGCCTCTGAGGCAATTTGGCGCCCTACAGCCTCTACATCGTACTGTCCCCACTACCAACCGGCAGCTACTACATCACAACGCAACGGCCTACAGAGGGGAACCAATCAAGAGGCAGGCACAAACGCCGCAAGTCAAGAAGGGATTTTCGGCCACCACGAAGCTCACCATGATTAAGAGAAGAGAGGGAAGCTCTTGGCCCTTCTAGGCACCATCTTCCAGAAGATTCAGCTTTTCGCCACCAGAGGAACTGGCTCCTCCCATACCCTCGCGTCAACGGTTTAAGGTCAGCGTCTAGGATATAAAAGAAGAGCCTCGAGCCGCCAGAGTCAGTCGCTACCGAGCACATGAGACGCTTTGTAGCTGAGACCTGGGTCATCGCCAACTAATCTGGTCCTTGTGACCGTGCACGTTGCGCCCAGAAGCTCTAACAGTCGGCTGCCAATTAGTCTGGTCTTTGTTACCGTGTATGTTGCGCTGTTGAGCTTTTAGTCGAAAGTTACCAAGTACCTCAAAGCTTAGTATTGCATCAGTGCGCGCAATCCAGTTTATTGACGAGTCACGATCACGCTAACCGAATAATTGTTAAAGACATTAATTCAAGTTACTTTAATTCAATAAATTGCATCATTACGAGTAATCTGGCTCTATCTTACTATCGGTTAAAGTTTACATCAAGTCACAAACACGTTACGAATAATTGTTAAAGACATTCATTCAAGTTATCAATAATTTCAATAAATTACATCATTTAACTTTAAATCTTCTCGTGAGTGTTTATTTCAAATTACCCGCAACTCCTTGCGCTTCAGCGCTTAATTGAGCAACCGTTCCCACATTCTAATTGGTCAACCCGGCGACCATTGCAGAAACGCCCTTCTGCTCTCAGACCCCGACTAGGGTCATAACAATTTTTGGTGACAGCGGTGGGATTGCTCAAAGAGTTGTAAGGGAAAAGACGTTTACGAAGAAGCTCATGATTGTGTTTCGTTCAAGGTTTTAAGTCGTGGTTTCCCTTGGAACCTGGGCAAATGCCGGAACACCCGATTGGACAACGGGGTCAACGACAGCAGCAAAGAAAACATCCCCAGCCAATCGACGGCTACAGAGCTCCACGGAACTCAAGAGAAGATAGTCCTGATTCAGGCTACGGGAGTGGCATCGATGAAGAAGTCCCGTGGCCTATCAATAGACGCAAATCAATTACACCAGGACGTCGGTATCAACTACGTTCAGGGCGTCACCTGCGATCTCTCCACTGCCTGTCCACGCCCCCGCACTGCAGGCATTGTCAAGGTTAACATCAGCCACTAATCATCAGCGGGCCCCCAGCACCTACCACGAGTCATCAGCGCACAAGAATCATCAACCCCTGCCCAAACTACCAGGGTGATCTGCGAGACAGCGAAAAGGAAGAACCCGAGCTAAGTAACCTGAGCGAGCGAGCGAATGATTATTGCAAAATGTCGGTTAATAGTGAGCAGGCGTCGGGTTCATGGTCAATTTCGGAGAATTCTAGGCCAACGGATAGAAATAGTAGTTTACCTGACGTTATAGAAGCACTAGATTTAACAATAAATACACGCGTCGAACCGAGTTTAACAACGGCTAAGCAGCCGCTTAATCCCGCCCCGAGGTCGCGTAATATTGGGGATGATTCAATTACGCGTGATGACTTCGATAATAATTCAATAAATAATAGATCCGTTAAATCAAATTCTTTTTCGAGATGCAAAAAGACTAATGAAATAGTGCGTATACTCCCCGAGTTTAACGTAAAAAATATTTCTGTAAATCGTTTCATTAGAGAATGTAGAGAAGCCGAAAATTTCGTAAATCCCAATGATAAAAACTTTTTTATGAAACTGGTAAAATCACGTGTTACCGGAGAAGCCAGTGATTATTTGCAATTTAAATCTTTTGAAAATTTAGATCAGCTCCTGCTAGAGTTAAAAAGAGTTTTCTCACCTAGCCAAAATTTGCCCCAGGTTCAAACAGACTTAGCACGCGTAAAGCAAAATTTTAATGAAAAGGTATCAGAATACGGGTTACGGGTAACTAAAATCTTGCAAAAAGCGCGTGAACTAATTGACGAAAATTTTAACCCCGTCATAGCGCGCGGGATGATTGAAGGAACCACCAATACTGCAATAGAATGTTTTACTCTGGGGTTAAATTCAGACATAGCCGCGCGTATGATCGGGAAGGTGTCAAACACCCTTGAACAAGCTATTAGTACCGCTATAACCTGTGAGCGACATATACAGCAACGAAAGGAACTGCATGGCGAAAACTCGAGTGATAGTAGGAAACGTGTTTACTGTCACGTTGCGGAAACGGAAACACAAGAAGAGCCGGAGAAGAAGAAGTTTAAATGCTACGAATGCGGTAAACCGGATCATAGTTTTCGACGTTGCCCAATATATAGAGAGAATCGTAAGGCTAAATTTTGTAATTATTGCCGAATCCCCGGACATAATTTCGATGAATGTAGGCGCCGAACAAATCAGAATCTGAGACCTTAGCCTCATAATAATAATAATAATAACAATAACGCATTTGCTTTAAACTCGAGAATGGTTCACCATACGGGCGCGCCTGCAAACCCTCAGGCCCTCCCAGCTCTGATGTCCAAACCCGCGCTATAAACCTTGCTGCCACCACCCCGCAGGGCCTAAAATCTCCCATTATCGCATTCGCGAGCGAGGACTTAACTAAAGGAGTATCGCGATTTCTTCTCGACATCGGCTCAGAGTTAAATATCATAAAGCGCAGTTTAGTAAAAAATAGAGTGTCTATCCTTGCAGATACGTTGTATAGGTTAGCTGGAATCGGTGAAGGGTTAACCGAAACTCAAGGTTACGTATGGATTAAACTTGATAACGTTTTGTGCCGGCTGAATGTCGTATCTGATGACTTTCCTGTACAAACTGACGAAATCCTCGGCGTAGAGTTCATGCGAGCGCAAAAAGCTACCCTATCATGTAAGAATTCCACTCTTAGTCAGGGCCAACCACCCGAGGCTGTCCATTTCCTTGAGCATGACATTATTCATTTACCGGCTAGAACAAAAACCTTAGTGCAAGTCGCAGTTCAGAATCCTTCGCGTCAGGCTGGGTATGTTCCAAGAATAGGAACGGGACCGGGTGTCTTTTTGGGCGAATGTTTAGTCTCCAATAATAACGGAAAAGTTACCTTATTCGCAATTAACTCAACGACAGAGGACATTAGATTAATTGTACCTCCTATTGTTTTAGAAAGCTACGACGGCACAATAAAACCAGTTCGTTCAATTAGAGTATCCGAGGAGGCTGACATTGAGACAGAGCAGCGAAATAGAATTAATAAAATAACTGAATTATTGAATTTGGACGGGCTTAATTAGCTAGAAAAGGATAGCGTGATAAAATTAGTTTCTCAGTTTCCCTGTCAGTTTCACTTGTCAAAAGATAAACTTAGCCAAACTTCTAAGATTGCTCACAAAATACCGACCACAGATAATATTCTAATTAATGTAAAACAGTACCGTCACCCACCTCATTTACCTGAAGTAGTTCAGAAACAGGTCCAGGAACTAATCGACAATAACATTGTAGAAGCATCTGAATCACCGTATAATTCGCCCTTATGGATAGTTTCGAAAAACCCAGATTCGCAGGGTAACAAAAGATGGCGATTAGTAGTAGATTTTCGGGCTTTAAACGAAAAAACTATCGCATCCGCATACCCCCTTCCCAATATAACCGAAATCTTTGACCAATTAGGCCGAAGTAAATACTTCTCTACCCTTGACTTAGCTTCCGGATTTCATCAGGTGGCTATCGATCCCGCTGACGCCTCCAAAACCGCGTTTTCAATCCCTTTTCATCACCTCCAGTACAAACGAATGCCTATGGGATTAAAAGGCGCACCCGCCACTTTCCAATCATTGATGGACAAGGTTCTTAGCGGGCTGCAGGGAATTGAATTATTTGTTTACATGGATGATATAGTAGTGAGCGTCCAGCAGAAACGGGCCACCAAGCGCGCGCGGTGCCATTTTTCGCGTAAAAGGCGCTCTGTTTAACTCGCTCATAATCGTATGCTGCGTCTTTGAAAAAAAACCAAGGATCTATATCGATAGATTTTTTTCTGCTCTTTCCAAATGCGCCATTGTTTTTATTGCGAAACGCGTTCTTCCGGACGAAAACTCGAGTTGAATATTGAAAGCCATTTTTCTCAAAGTATATCATGTTTTTTTTCAAAATAAACTACACCATTGGAAAGTACAACTCTTAAGCTTCAAAACCCTATCTTGGAGAAGTTGGAGAAATAAAGGGTTTAAAAGTAACAACATAAAAAGACAGCGCCGAGGGTCCGCGCGAGCCCCTCGCGCCCGTGCGTATGGCACGTTTAAGTGCATGCTCTATTCAATTCGCTAATAATCGTGTACCAAGTCTCTGAAAAAAGAACTAAGGACATATATCGATAGATTTTTTCCTGCTCTTTCCAATGGATTCCTGGATGGAATGGATTTCCTGCTCTTTCCAAAATAGATTTAGGAAATAATAAAACTAAAGTAGTCCATGTGGACAAATTAAAACATGCGTGTTTACGACCTAATTAAATTTATCCATGTTTCTTCTTTATGCGATATTTATAATGTTATTCTGTTACGTTACTTATAATTTTGTATTTAGCGTGCGATCAAAATTATAAATTCATGTACTTTGTTTAAAATAAATAAAAAATAAAAGAAAACAAACAATAGGGGTCATAGGAGAGATGGCCAGGGCTCGCCTTAGAGTTAGAATCCAGAATGTTCTAAAATAATCCCTTCCTTTGTGCCCTGGAGATGGGAACCCGGAAGTACTCCTGATATATTTTATCAGGGTGGTCCCGGCGAGCCATAGGAAGCATCTAACAGAAGGGAGCGATGCAGGGGCTCCCTTCACCCTTAAAAAATTAAATTATTTAATTATACCCGCGTTTCATTGTAGATTCACCCTTAAAAAAATAAAATTATTTATTGAAAGTTTACAATTAAAATTCAAAATTACTTATCGAAAAGTTCACCCTTAAAAAATGAATTTACACTTAAAATTCAAAATTATTTGTCGAAAAATTCACCCTTAAAATCTAAAATTATCCATTGAAAAATTCACCCTTAAAATTTTAATTATTTATTGAAAATACACCCTTAAAATTTTAAATTATCCATTGAAAATTCAATCTTAAAAATTAAAATTATTTATTGAAATTCACCCTAGAAAAAAAATAAAAATTATTAAATTTTCACCATTAAAAATTAAAATTATTAATAATTCACCCTTAAAAATAAAAATTATTAAAATGATTCACCCTTAGAAATAAAACTTATTGATTTTTCACCTTTAAAAGGATATAAATTTAAATTTCATTTAAATTACATAAAGCTAATAAATTCCCTTTTAAGAGATCTATAATTATGCAGAACCCCCTTCAAATTAGTTAAAATTAGGTAAAATTAACGAGTGCAACCCTTTAAAATTTAAATTATGCATGAACCGCCGCCCGTAATAAAATTCAACTCTTAAAACCTATTAAATTATTTCACCTATGCAAAACTTTGAAATTAGTAAAAGCCCGAACCATCGGTTCGTGTTTTCAAAGAAGGGGGGGGCTGTTATGAACTGCGTTTGCGTAGACAAGTCGTGCGACATGTAAAGGCAATTCTACAATGGAACCTTGCTTTCTGATAAAAGTTAAATAAAATAATATATTAAATAATAATAATTGAATGCGTTCCCATAACAATCTCGGTCTAAAACTCTAATGGTAAAATGTATAAATTAACTAATTTAACCTAGTTGTAAACAATAATTCGAATAAGAATCAATGATAAACAAGCGATAATGAATTTATTAACTAATTACCTTTAACGATTAATAATTGCGACGGTATAATTTAATTTAAACAATAGCAAGGTCAACGTGTTAATGAACAATTGAGATTGACAATAAAACCAAATAACAGTAGCAATCTGAGATTAATAACTATTCCGATAATGAATAATAATTACGTCATCAATACTCAAGATGAACCGTAATAATAATAATAGTTAGGGAAAAGCTCGCTCAGGTATCGTAAAGCTCTGCTTATAGGAGGAAAGTCAGCAGCACGACAATCAACAGACAATCAATTCCCGGAATCCATTAGCCAACGGCTCAGCAACTATAATCAAGCACCCCGAACAGTAAGAGGCAAGGGAACTCACTATAATCAAGCACCCCGACCAGTGAGAGGCAAGGGGACTCACTTTAATTAAGCACCCCAAAGGAAATAATCCTTACTACGTTCACGTCGTTGTTTCTGCGTAGCGCAAAAAGTAAGGTTAATACATTTATAACAGAAGCTTCAACGATCTTAAAGTTTCCGTTAAAAAATCATTTTGCCCTTGAGAAAAATTTTTCAGGGTTCAGGATGTGTGGGTTTGGGGTGTATGGGGTTAGCATGCGTAGGGTAGGGATGTGTGGGACTGGGGGGTGTGGGGTATGGTTGTGGGACCGGGGTGTAACAGTTCAGCATGTGAGGGCATGAAGTGTATGGGGTTAGGATGTGCGAGTTTGAGTTCTGTTTACTAGGATGTGTAAGTTTTAGGTGTGTGGGTTCCTCTATTAAGCCTACGATCAATTTGAAGCAGCTTAACCTGTGGTTCGTGAAAAAAAACGATTTTAAACGGACTTTTCTGAGTTTGACCTAGATTTGACTTTGAAATGACCTTGGAAAAAATTTCTCAACATGATTTTGAACGTAAAATTTCCCGCTCTTTCCGAATCCGGTGTCAAAACTAGGTGTTTCCATATGAAAAAACCACTTTGACCTTTAAATAACCTCAAAGGTCAAGTTCAAGGTCAAAGACGTTAGCGCCATTATGTGGCCCCCTTTGTCCCCTATAACTTTTGTTTGAACCATTTTTCTCTATCTGGCTTAGGTTCCGAGAAATCCGGGTGCGGCGATTAAAATGGGTCACCGTGTATATAGATATATTTATCCATGTTATTCTTATATCTGTTCCTGTTCTTTAACTTTTTCTTTTTGCCTGTAGCGCCCTTTAGTACATCTATATATACGAGGAACAGCGAGGAATAAGCGCTGTTCCTCATATATATAGATATACTAACCCATGTTATTTCTGTATCTGTTTCTTGTATTTTTTTGCGTGTAATGGGCCTTACGCGTGCATATGCGTGCGCCCGCGTGCAAACGCTCTTATGTAGCAGGGGCCTCTCTTGTATCAACCGCCGAGCTGGACGCACGCCCGGGGGGTTGCTCTTAAGGAGGTTCATGCGCGACTCTCTAGTCAATGGAGTATCGTTTTAAAATGTTGCTTGATATACTTTAAATACACAAGATTAAAGTATATAGATAAAAGAAATCAATTAACATGACATTTCCAGCAAAAGGCGATTTTTATTAATTTCATTTAGAAATAAAAAATATTTTTTAACATGCAATATGCCTAGTGTAGTTTTTTTGTCTGCACGCATGCGCAGATCAGCTCAGCTGTAAGGAACTGACGTTCCTTGGACTACATAACCGACATAGACCCAAATTCTAGGCCCCTTTTACAATGACTGCAAACGGTCGAACCCTTTTACACTACTCATTCATGCGGATTGCTGACATGAGAGCCCAACCGAATTATTAGAGTGAATAATAAATAGGGTAAAATAATAACAAATACTGTGATTATTACGAACAATACTACAAATTCTATGAAAATCTTGGGTATAATTGGTGTTCTGATAATCATTTAGATAACAGCAACGCTGTTAAAGAACATAATAATCAACAATATGACAGTAATTAACAAATCATGAGCATCACCGTCGCTGATAATTAACTGTTAAAATATAATGCTTATAATTATTTAAGAATGCGCGGTATTGTATAGCAAATGTTGCGCGACGTATAATCGGAGGATAATAACGTTTTGCAACGTTGTGTAAATAAATGAATATAATAACTAAAAATAGTTAAGGAGTTGATTAGCAACAATCATCATAACCAACTAAGGATATTAATAACATTAAGAACAATAATTTATCACAAGGGCTAAAAATAAACAATAAAAAGCAATTGCAGATAATTAACAACAAACTTAAGAATAATCTCGAGATATCCGGATGTTGACTATTTTTGGAGGTACTGACGCGTAATACCAACAATTGTTTATAATTAAGTAGTTTTCCGGGACAATAGTAACCAAACGTTGCTCAACGTAAATTGAAGATTAATGATATCATGCAACGTTATAGTTAACGAACTACGACCAATTCGGGGATAATTAATGTCAATTGCAATAAATAAATAAAGGCTTTTTCTATACAAGTTGTCAACGACAACTTAATTGAACGTATAATTAATTAATAACATTATGACTATAGAAATGTTAATAGTAAATGCATCAAGGATGTTTAATAATTGCCATATAAGCAAGGATAAACAATTGTTGAGGATCCACGTGATTTGATAATAAATTTAGCAACAAATTCCAGTATATTTTTATAGATAACTATTAGTTTAAGGTATTGATAATTAATATGGAAAATGATTGCAATTTAATAGATAATTAAGACAATATGCAACAATTTTATGCAACGTATAGTTAATAAATAATGATAGCATATAAATCTGACTTAAGAGGTTGATTAAAATTAATTAAAACAAATAAATTAAGCGATTAATAAAGTTTTTAGCGATAATTTATTAGTTGGTTAATAATTGCGAATTTTAAGCACTTTTCATCAATAAACTGAGATCATTTTGATTAATAAAGAAGAGACCGGGTAAATAAATAAAGTAACAACAAATTACTGGTGATGCAAGTTGCATAAATTGTTCATTAATATTATTATTAATAATACGTCATTAAACGTAATATAACATACATGACAATCTGTTGCAGAGTATTCTAACGGATATTTTTTTTCAGAAACCCCTAGGTAGTAAACAATTCCATGAAATTACGTAGTATGTAACCGGCCAAAAGGGGAACCAATGAGAGAAGCAGAATCTCCTACCACAGAAGAAAGGGGCGGAGCCTCCTTTCAGATTTTGAGGTCCTACAGCACTTCCACAGGCTATAGATGTATTTCAAGTTTTCGCCACCAGAGGGAGAGGGATCATCCTCAACGGCTTTCAGGTCCGCGCTCACCATATAAAAGGGGAGCCCAGCACACCGACGGGCAGTCTCGCTTAGAGAAAGAATTCCAATCTTGACCTATTCAGCACCGACACCGAATTCATATAGTTACACCGGGATTAACGTATTTCAACGAATTGTATCAAGTTCAACGAATTCCATCAAGTTAACTGTTAACGTGTATCAACAAATTACAACAAGCTACAAGAGTTTGAACGAGCCTTAACCAGTTCCAACGAGTTTGGACGAGCTTCGAGAAGTTTCAACGAGTCTTCAACAAGTTTCAATTACTTCGACGATCTTTCGACGAGTCAACTACATTAAACGACAACAAGTCAACAACAACGAAAACATCAACAACCTCACCAATCAGAGAAGGGAGAGCTGTCCTGCCGAAGGTTTTTGAGGCTGTGGTTTTCCTTGGGACTTCAGGTGAATACCAGAACAACGGGTCCACGGCCGTCCATATCGAAAGAAGAGCCCCAATCAACACCGAATCCGACGGATAAATCAAATAACATATACATATATATATATATATATATATATATATATATATATATATATATATATATATATATATATATATATATATATATATATATGTGGGGACACCGACTGTGCGCAGAGTCCCTGCGCACCGGCAGCGCAAGCAGGCGCTACAGCAGCGACAATGGTGCGAGGAGACGGGGAAGATTTCCGCTCTCGCTCTCTTCAGCAATGGCCACCACCGCGTGCACACGCACCTCGCGCGTCGACGCTGACCTCGTGTCCGCTTGTACTTAACATTGATTTTGTTTAATAAATATAAGTATTGTTTTGTACTTCGTGAGTTGCTCATTCAATCCGTCCATTCAAATAACTCCAAACTGGTGACCCCGACGTGATCAGGACGCATTAGCGGAAGCAACGTGGCAAACGAAGAGGACGCGTTTCGCACGCCATTGTCAACGCAGCCCAGACGGCCGCCGCGCGCACGCCCGGCCGCCTTGAACTTAGAGGCGCTCTTCGACAATCAGCTCAACATGGTGGACGACGATGAGCTGCAGCAGCAACGACAGCTACCGCAGCAGCAGCCCCAGGAGGCACAGGAGCCCCCCGGCCCCATAGAGAGCGTGCACTCCTGCAAGCTGCCATTGTTCTGGAAGGCTTCGCCGGAAGCGTGGTTCATCCACGTGGAAGCAGCTCTAGCAGGTAACCAGATCCGGAACGATAATACGCGCTATAACCTCACGCTCGCAAAGCTCGACGGCGACACCGTGCAGGAGATGCTAGACGTGCTTCGCGCAGTGCCGGCCACAGGCAAGTTTGTGTACCTCAAACAGCAGATCACGAAGCGTTTCGGCGACACGATGGAGGAACGCCTCAACAAGCTGCTGGCCACGGTCAGTACGGAGGGACGCAAACCCTCGCAGGTGTTGCATTATATACGCAGGCTCGCCGGTGACAAGGCGACGGACGACCTCCTCAAAATCAAGTGGTTGAACATGTTGCCCAGCTCGACTCGCGGCGTCTTGAGCGTGCTCGACGCCGCCTCGCTCAACAAGCTAGCAGAGGCAGCCGACAAGTTCATGGACTCCACCCCCGGCGTCCACGCGGCCGGTCCGTTCTACAACACCAGCCGCACGCCTTCACCAGGTAGGGGCACGCCCTCGCCAGGAGGCAGGGATTCACGCAGCGCATCGTCCAGCCGCCGTCAGCTCAACGGAGCTGCGTTCATGCCCGCGGACGTGAGCGACACGCTCAACGCAATGGCCGCCGACATGGTCGCGCTACGCAGCAGCATGAGCCAACTGCTCTCCATAAATTGGCTGATGCTCGACAGACTCTCGCAGCCGGCATCAGCCCAGCAGCGCAACTCATGCGGTCGCAGCCGCTCCCGCGCACAACGACACAGCGGTGCATCCAAGGGAGGAGCCTGCTACTTCCACCGCAAGTTCGGCGCAGACGCGCGCCATTGCGAGCTGCCCTGCGACTACAACTCAGCAACACAAGCGGGAAACTAATCTCGCTGCCAACTGTTCAGGCGACTTTTGGCAGCGAAACTCTCAGCGAGAACCGCCTGCACGTGACAGACAAGCAGACAGGGATGCGTTTCCTGGTGGATTCAGGTTCCGTAGTGTCGCTGCTCCCTCGCCGCGCAGCCACGCAGAGACTCAGCGCTCAACCTCTGCAGTTAGCAGCTGCCAACCAGTCAGCGATACGCACGTACGGCCGCCGCATGCTCTCGCTGGACCTAGGACTCAGGAGAGCGTTCTCCTGGCCTTTCATCATCGCAGATGTCCGAGATGCCATCCTCGGAGTGGACTTCCTCATACACTCCGGACTGCTTTTGGATATGCAGCACCGACGCCTCGTGGACTCCTGCACCACGCTCAGCGTCGCAGGCGAGGTGCACGCAGCCGCCGTGCACACTGTCGCAGCCCACGGACTGACAGACCTCGACATGTGAGCCAGGCGAGCATACGAGCTGCTGACAGAGTTCGCTGAACTCACAAAGCCCAGGAGGGGGAAGACAACGCTGAACGGCGCCCCAGTCAAACACGCAATCCACACGTCTGGACCATCCGTGTTCGAGCGCCCACGTCGGCTGTATGGGGAGCGTCTCCAGGCAGCACAGCAATTCTTCAGAGAGCTGCAGGATCAAGGCGTCGTACGCCCCTCTTCCAGCCAATGGGCGAGTCCACTGCACATGGTGGAGCGGAAAGAGGGAGGACATCGCGCGACAGACGACTACCGCCGCCTGAACGCCAGCACTCAGCCAGACCGCTACCCCATACCCGTCATAGAGGACCTTATCTACAAGTGCCACGGCGCATCCATTTTCTCGACCATTGACCTGGAGAAAGCTTTCTACCAGATTCCAATGGACGAGGCGCACGTCAGCAAGACTGCGATCACTACACCGTTTGGAATGTACGAATTCCTGCGCATGCCGCTCGGCTTGCGCAACGCCACGCAAACCTTTCAGCGCTTCATGGACTCACTGCTCAAGGAACTACTTTTTGCTCACTGCTACCTGGATGACATCATCGTCACCTCGAACAGCCACGAGGAGGACTTTCAGCATCTGCGCAAGCTGTTTCAGGTGCTAGAGGAAGCACGTTTGTCCATCAAGCTTGGTAAGTGTGCACTAGGGAGGCGACAGGTCAACTTCCTCGGCTACACAGTCTCCAGCCAGGGCTTTCGGCCTCCGGAGCGCAAGGTGGAAGCAATCATGCGCTTTCCGAAGCCGACGACAAGCACGCAGCTGGGACGCTTCCTTGGCATCATCACTCACTACCGACGCTGCATCCCGAAAGCAGCTCACCTGCAGGCTCCACTCAACAGCATGTTGGCTGACAGAGGAAGGACTCGACGCTTCCCAATCACCTGGACCGCTGAAGCAGAAGCCGTCTTCCAAGCCTACAAGGAGGCACTGAGAGACGCAACCACCAACACCTTCCTGTCGCCGATAGCGCCGCTCGCGCTGGCGACGAACGCCTCCGACACGGATATCGGAGCAGCTCTGGAGCAGCAGCAAGGAGGCGTGTGGCGACCCATCGCTTTTTTCTCCCGAGAGCTCACTCCGACTGAGAGAAGGTACAGCACCTATGACAGGGAGCTGCTGGGAGCATTCGCAGCCGTCAAGCACTTCCAGCGCATCCTAGAGGGCCGCAGTTTCGTCCTACGCACGGATCACAAGCCGCTCACGTTTGCTGGACAGCAACCGTCGCACAAGGCTTCCCCACGTCAGCAGAGACAACTAGACTTCTTGCTTCAGTTCAACGTGGACTTCCAACACATCAAGGGCGAGGCGAACGTTGTGGCGGATGCACTCTCCAGGACGTGCACCATCAGCATGTCCGGCCTCCTCGACATCCGTGCAGCTCAGCAGCAGGACGAGGAGCTTTCTCACCTGCTGGAGAAGCATCTCCTAGACCTGCAGCAGCTCACCGTGGACGGCGCGGAGATCGCCTGCAGCATCAGCGACGGCGTCGTCAAACCGGACCTGCCGGACGCCCTGCGTCGGCAGGCCTTCAACGCACTCCACTCACCAGCGCATCCGAGCCCCCACGCCACGGCCAGGCTTCTGACGCAGAAGTTCGCATGGCCAGGCATCAGGAAGAATGCTCATCGCTGGGCACGCTGCTGCGAACCCTGCCAGCGAGCCAAGGTAGGCAGACATAACCGAGTTGCGCTCAGCTCGTTTGACGTGCCCGACAACCGTTTCGAGCACCTCCACGTGGACATCATCATCCTGCCGCAGGTAGAGAGCTACCGCTACTGTCTCACGATGATGGACCGCTTCACTAGGTGGCCCGTCGCCGTGCCCCTGACTAACATCAGGGCCGAGACTGTGGCCTCAGCGCTGCTGGAGCACTGGATCGCGCAATTCGGCTGCCCCCTTACCATCACCACGGACCAAGGCACGCAGTTCAAGTCGGCGATTTTCAAGGAGCTCGCGCACCTGGCAGGAGCCAAGCAGATACACACCACGCCGTATCACCCTCAGGCTAACGGCATGGTGGAGAGGCAGCACCGCACCCTCAAGGCTGCACTCATGTGCGAGCCGCACACACAGTGGCCGCAACGACTCTCCGTCACACTGCTAGGTCTCCGCTGTTCCTCGAAGGAGGATCTCCAAGCATCACCGGCTGAGATGCTTTATGGCACCACGCTCAGGCTGCCAGGAGAATTTTTTGTTCCAGACAGCGTCCCAGCAGACCCTCGCGCCTTCACAAGAAAGCTGAAAACTCTCTTCCAGCAGATCCGGGCAGTGCCAGCCTCCATGCACGCCAACTACCGTGCCTTCAAGCACGACAACCTCGACACCTGTACGCATGTCTTCCTCCGGAGCGACGCGGTGCGCAAACCGCTGCAGCCTCCGTATTCTGACCCCCACGAGGTCGTGAGGAGGATCAGCAACAAGGTATACATCATAAAGGTCAACGAGATCGAGAGGACTGTCTCCACTGACGGCCTCAAGCCAGCGTACCTGGATGTAGCGGACGAGCTACCCAGGCAGAGCCAACCGCTACCAGCACCAGCGCCCCCGCAGGGCATCCCAGCGGCCAACCACGACACGGCCGAAGAAGACTCACAGCCTTCACCACAACCTGCCTCGCAGACAAGTGCTCCGCATCCAGCCGAGCAGTCAGCTGGACCGCAGCCCCCTCAGCAAACAACCGCTCCGTAGGCAGCCGAGCAGCTAGCTGCACCGCAGCCACTTCAGCAGACGACTGCTCAGCAGCAAGCCAAGCAGTTGACCGCACCGCAGCCCCGCCAACAGACAACCGCCCCCCAGCCCAGCAGACCAGCCCCGCCGATCCTGCTCAAGAAAAGGGTTTCGTTCCCTTCTACCTCCACGAAGGTCACTGAGGGCGGAGTACCTGTGGGGACACCGACTGTGTGCAGAGCCCCTGCGCACCGGCCGCGCAAGCAGGCGCTACAGCAGCGATAATGGAGCGAGGAGACGGAGAAGATTTCCGCTCTCGCTCTCTTCGGCAATGGCCACCACCGCGCGCACACGCACCTCGCGCGTCGACGCTGACCTCGTGTCCGCTTGTACTTAACATTGATTTTGTTTAATAAATATAAGTATTGTTTTGTACTTCGTGAGTTGCTCATTCAATCCGTCCATCCAAATAACTCCAATTTTATATATATATATATATATATATATATATATATATATATATATATATATATATATATATATATATATATATATATATTTGCAAATCGTCTCGTCATTAAGTCGATTAAGAGACTCCAGTCATAATAGCAAATTTAAGGATAGATAATTTACAAATTAATTCACTCTTTATATTTAACTCTGTGTTTTGAAGAATAACGAATTAGATAAGATTTTAAGAAGTTAAGATTATTAAAATTATTAAGATCATTTAATATAAATTAGACTTTATTTTAAAATATTTCAAATCATAATAACTAAATTCAAGGATAAATAATTTACGATTTAAAGTATAAATCAATTAACTGTTTATAATTAATTCTGTATTTTAATAGCATACCCGAATGGAAAAAATTTACAGTACTGTAACGTAAATTATCGTACGTTCCAGCAGGCTTGCGTATATTTGCATATGTTCGCGTATGTTTGCGTACATACGCGTACGTTCGCGTACGTTTGGGTTACGATTCGGACATTTTGTACAATATTATACGAAAACGTACGCGAACTTACGAGAACGTACGCGAACGTACGGGAACGTACGCGAGCGTACGTGAACGTACTCAAACGTACGGAAACATACTTATATATACTGATATGCACGGCTTTATACATTTTAAACATGAAATAAAGGTTGATAAGTAAATAGTTCTGTACGCCAACGTACGCTAACGTACGCGAACGTACTTTGCTGTACGTTGAAGTATGAAATTTTGCAGCTATAAAAATAATTTTATTCCACACTCGACCAAAATGACCACCTTTCACCTCCGAAAATCGGGGCAAAAGTCGCATATATTTCCCGCAAATCTCATTTGCGGGGCGAAAAAAATAGATATTTTTTTTACAATTTTTACAATAATAATATTTATTTTGTAATAAATCCATGAATATCTAGTGTAAAACAAAAAAAAAACGTGTCAGCCCCGCTTTTCAGAGTCAAACGGTGGCCACGGTCGAGTGTGGAATAATATATTACGCAACTAGGGAGGTAAAGTCTTGGCCAGTCCAGAGCACGTGGAAACATGTCCTCTGGGGTGGCCCTCTTTATCCCCGTGTTGCGTATACGATTTTTCACCATACCATACCATAAATGATGAAAAATACTATATGTAACACGAGACGAATGTAGATGTTTCTCTTTGGTGGTTACTCGCTTCGCTCGGGCAGTAAACGCACGCTTGTGAACGATCTTGTCGCTCGGCAGGTAAACTCACCTGCGGGAAAAATCTGCTACGTTCGCGTACGTTTTCCGTACGTTGTTTAATAATAAAAAAAAATTTTTTTAGCAAATGTACGTTTTTGTAGTTTTGTACTTGATACTGTAGATTTACGTATGTTCGCGTACGTTTGCGTACGTTTCCGTACGTATCCGTACAATGGCGTACGTTTTCGTACGTTAAAGTATGACATTTTTTCATAATAAAAATAATTTTTTTAGTAAATGTATGTTTTTGTAGTTTTTTACACGTTACTGCAGATTTTCGTATGTTCGCGTACGTTCGCGTACATTCACGTACGTTTGCGTACAAAATGTCCGAATCGTAACCGAAACGTACGGAAACGTACTCCAAGGTACTCGAACGTATGCATACCTACGTAAACGTAACAGAATCGTACGATTTTTATTTCCATTCGGGTAAGAAGAATAATTAACAAATAATAGAGCAAACATGTAATCCTAATCTATACGTGAAATAATAGCCTAGGGAATTTGATACCGCAACTAAGTTCAGATCGATTCTTGCTTTCCGCAGTATAGTGTAACTATGCAATACGCTATACTGTCAGCTGTACCAGTGCCATCCTGTATACCAAGCGTCTGCCGTACTATAATGTTCTACTGCTGGTGTACTTATAAGAGCTGTGTCCATGCTGTGTCGGCTTCTGCGGTGCTGTCTTGTTCATACCGCGTATGTAAATATCACTGGTTAAAATGCCCGTAACGTCCATTCCACATGGAGTACGTCGTGCGCCATGCGTCGCGTCGTGCGCCGTGGTTCCGATCGCTTGAATACAGCAACTCTATGCTGATAGGTTAATTCTCTTTTACCATCTAGTTTCGTCAAAGGAATTAACCAATCAGCATACAGTTGCTGTATTCAAGCGATCGGAACGTGGCGCACGATGCGGCGCACGACGCGACGCACGACGCACTCCATGTGGAAAGGACGTTAAGGTTCGGAATAAATCGGAGCGGTTTCTTTCCGATCCTTTCAGATCCATTAAGGACGCTTCCGAACCTAAGTGGAATATCCGGAAAATGGTGAACCTTTCCGAACCTTGTTAAAAATAGATTTTTACTTTCAGTGCTATGAATCGCCGAATTACGAAAGTCTTTTGTCTACAATAATTTTTTAAACGATTTATTTCTCTGTTTAAAAAATTGTAAACTGTTGGATGTTATACATTTATATATATATATATATATATATATATGTATGAGTGTGGCCAACGGCGGAGCCATATGTGTGTGTGTGTGTGTGTGTGTGCGTGTGAGCTTTGGTAGCGCGGCGAGCGCGTGAGGAGGGGGAGCGCGGTTGCCGCGGGCGTCAGACCGTTACGGTGAGCCGAGAAGTGCGGACGTGTATTGAAGATGGCGAATAAAGAACGAGTTATCTCAGTACTGTATTGTGTAGTTTTTATTTGAATAGCCTTGCCACCTCACCTAATTCCAACAGGTTATGGGCCTGTGAGATTCTGGCAACGCTTCAACCGCGCAAGGAGTGTCTCTAACTAAAAAGTGTAGTGAAGTGAGTGTCTTGAGACAAGAGAAGG
Organism: Torymus aiolomorphi; assembly: GCA_036365515.1. Classification (NCBI taxonomy): domain Eukaryota; kingdom Metazoa; phylum Arthropoda; class Insecta; order Hymenoptera; family Torymidae; genus Torymus; species Torymus aiolomorphi. The sequence goes on from CM070877.1 coordinate 107,272,381, forward strand.
GACTTAAGAGCATGAGAGGAGTCTTCGCTCGCATCTCGTGGCACGGGGTGCGCAGGAGGTCGCCGGGAGTTGGAAGAGCGTGGTGAGGGAGTTCACCAAAGCAGGGACACCATGGCTGAAGGAGACGCCGGCAAAGGTATGTGGTTGTTTTTGATTGATTGGTAATTGATCGCGGTGTGCGAGTGTAGGAGGTGCGCGATTTGTGCCAGTGTGCGTAATGTGGCCTTTTATGTGCGAGAAAGAAGGTTCAACATGGGTTGTTGCGAGTCTGTGCCGGCGAATTCCTCGAACCGGCATGGACGCGCAACAAGTTCGCGCGGGAACGCGTACGTGTGCATGCGCGCGCAGCGGGCCAAGATGGCCGCCCCGCCGTGTCTTCGCAGGGCCGAGTCTTCTTCTCCCCGGCGAGAGCGCGCGGTGCACCATGTTGGGAGAGCTTGGTGGGCGCTGCGGGAGGAGGAAAGGGAGAGGCAGCGCGAGCATTGGAGAGACGACGGCGCGCGGAGTCGAAAAGGGAGTTCGCGCGCAGCCGTGACGCGCACGCCGAGAGAGAGTATCGATAGTCGCGCGGAGAGAAGGAGAGTGTGCGCGAGAAGAGGGGCGCGTAGAGAGAGAGAGAGAGACTCGAGCCGCGCGGAGAAGGAGTACGCGGCGCCATAGAGTGGGAGAGAGAGAAAAACTCGGCAGTCGCGCGATCGAGGAACGCGTGGCGCGAGTGGGTGAGTGATATAGAGAGAGACTATAGTCGCGTAGCGGAGAGGCGCGCACGATCCTCTGTAGTGCATATGGGAGCGTCCAGCAGAAACGGGCCACCGAGCGCGCGCGGTGCCTTTTTTCGCGTAAAAGGCGCTCTGTTTAACTCGCTCATAATCGTATGCTGCGTCTTTGAAAAAAAAACCAACGACCTATATCGATAGATTTTTTTCTGCTCTTTCCAATTGCGCCATTGTTTTTATTGCGAAACGCGTTCTTCCGGACGAAAACTCGAGTTGAATATTGAAAGCCATTTTTCTCAAAGTATATCATGTTTTTTTTCAAAATAAACTACACCATTGGAAAGTACAACTCTTAAGCTTCAAAACCCAATCTTGGAAAAGTTGGAGAAATAAAGGGTTTAAAAGTAACAACATGAAAAAGACAGCGCCGAGGGTCCGCGCGAGCCCCTCGCGCCCGTGCGTACGGCACGTTTAAGTGCACGCTCTATTCAATTCGCTAATAATCGTGTGCCAAGTCTCTGAAAAAAGAACTAAGGACATATATCGGTAGATTTTTTCCTGCTCTTTCCAATGGTGCTATTATTTTTATTCCGAAATGCTTCCTTCTAGTTGAAAATTCCATTTGAATGTTTAAACTCTATTTTTTCAATAAAATATCAGTCTTTTCTTCAAAATGAATTATATTCTTCAAAAGTACAAGTCTTAAACTATAAAATATTATATTTTTAAGTTGAAACATGAAAAGTTAAAAAATAGTAAGATCAAAAAGACAGCGGCTGCCCGAACTTTTTACGCTATGCTCAAGGGCGGATTAATACACGCGATGTGCTATTTCGCCCTTTTTTTTTTGTAAATATAAAATGTTTTGTAACTTACAATGCCAATGCGTGGACATAATTTTGTGGATCTAGTTGTACCAGTTAGTATAATATTACAATGAACTTTGTTCATTTATATAACAAAATTTGAAAAACATAATATATTAAACATAAAAATATCCATGAACGTACTGAAAGCAGTGAAACAGAAATTTAAAATAACCTTATAGATTGTTTAATCTGGCATAACAATATTACCTTTCGGAAGCATTTCGGAATAAAAATAATAGCACCATTGGAAAGAGCAGAAAAAAATCTATCGATATATGTCCTTAGTTCTTTTTTCAGACTTGGTACACGATTATTAGCGAATTGAATAGAGCGTGCACTTAAACGTGCCGTACGCACGGGCGCGAGGGGCTCGCGCGGACCCTCAGCCCTGTCTTTTTCATGTTGTTACTTTTAAACCCTTTATTTCTCCAACTTCTCCAAGATAGGGTTTTGAAGCTTAAGAGTTGTAGTTTCCAATGGTGTAGTTTATTTTGAAAAAAAACATGATATACTTTGAGAAAAATGGCTTTCAATATTCAACTCGAGTTTTCGTCCAGAAGAAAGCGTTTCGCAATAAAAAAAATCGCACCGTTGGAAAGAGCAGGAAAAAATCTATCGATATAGGTGCTTGGTTTTTTTTTCAAAGACGCAGCATACGATTATGAACGAGTTAAACAGAGCGCCTTTTACGCGAAAAAAGGCACCGCGCGCGCTCGGTGGCCCGTTTCTGCTGGACGCTCCCATATATATATATATATATATATATATATATATATATATATATATATGTAGCGCCCCTGAAACGCGACGCGGAGCATGCTAGCTGCACTACGTCAATGCGGGAGGGGGTAGCTAAAATTTAATAGACAGATTCAGACTATAGGAGTTGGAGATAAAGTGTGCACACACGGAGTAAAAACGCGCGTATTGGAGTAAATGACGTCAAAATATAGTCTGAATATCGACTTCTGTTGGAGTGTAAAGTTGTGCTTTTTTTGACGAGATTTTTGACAGTAAGAAGGTGCCAGGAGGGTGTCACGATTCGAATCGGATCTGTCAGTGAGACAGGTTTAGCTATACAAATGGAGTGTAAGCACGCAATTGACAGTTCTAAAATGGATCCATATAGAGTGTAAATAGACAGTAAAAGTCGCGCGCACAGAATGAGAATATGTTATGACATTGGAGAAAATAAATAGTAAAAAAAAAAACTTGAAATAAAACTAGAAGGTTTATATATACTAAAATAAAATTGAATTTACAGATAAACTGGCGGTGCTTCAAGGGGTGCTTGAGGCAGTGTGGAAAAAACAAGAACTTCACAAGGAGCATCAAAGAGAAAAGGTGTTTCTCGTCAGAAAGGAAAATGGAAAATTTTACTTTATTTTCTCGGATAAAAAGTTGATGAGAGTTGACCATCATCTCACTGACCAGGAGTATTAGCAGGCCTTTGAGAATTGGATAGAGTTAGAAAAGGTGATTCCGTTTGATGTAAAATGTTGGAGCAACAGAGGCCGTGGCGGCGGTGGCCGTAACCGTGCTGGACCTTCAGGCAGAGCAATGATGGCTGAAGAGGAGCAGGAGGAAGAAGGAGAAGAGAGAGAAGGTAAGAGAATGAAATTTTCTGTTGGCGAGAATAACATTAAATCGAGAAATTCAATATTTAAATTCATAGCTGACTCAGGAGCAACTGAGCATTTAAGCAATACCAAATTAATGTTTGAAACGATAGATAAGGAAGATAACCATGTTATCAAATGCGCTAATAAAGGAGTAGGACTAAACATTGACGGATTAGGAGAAGTAAAAATCAACTCGGTAAGGGGTGGAGAGTTTACTCTAAATAATGTTTTGTATTCTAAGGAGTTATGAGAGAATTTATTGTCACTCAGACAATTTGTAGATCAAGGGTTGCAAATTTTCTTAAACAATCGGAGGATAAATATTTACGATCCAAAAACTAAAGAGAAAATAATATCTGGGATTTATAAAAGCCCATTTTGGATAGTAAAATTAATAGGCCAGTCAAATTAGTCTTTTTTTTGCCTGTTTTGAAACCTAATTGTAAGCCGACCTTATCAAGCGGGTTATGATTGGGGAGGTCATCAGGAACAATAACCCGGTGAATTAGTATAAAAATTTACATGGGAAATGTTTTTAATTAACAATTGAATGCTCGGAAAAACAGTTTTTCAACTGCTACAAAAAAACTACTGACTTTACAGAAAAAAGTTCAAAGTAAACTTTGCAGATAGTAAAAAGATCTATCAAACGCAATTTACAGATTTAAATTTAGTTAATTTGTTTATCTGCAAATCGCAAAAAACCGCTTAAAAAGTCTATTTTTACGATTGTTTATTACTCTGTTAAAAATGTCGCTAGGTGCTTGATAACTTGTTTAAGTATAGCTCTTATAGCACTTAATAAGCAGTTACAATTTTAGCTAAAAATATTTAATAGTTTTTGCATAATTCCATTTATTTATTAGATTTTGGTCATTTTTGCGTGATTTTTCCCAAACCGTGGGACATCCTACGAGGATGCAGTAAACGGATTTTGAAAGGTTAACATCTCTACTTTTACGAACAATGAATAGCTAAGCGATTTTTTCAAATTTAATTGTTTAAAATCGCAAAATAAAAAGAAGTCATTTTTTTTGTTATAAGTAAAAGCAATTGCGGCTCGACTATTGGTCTTAGATAACACAGGTTTACAAAATAAAAAAAGTTGATGCCTATTTGATCAGACCATATAACTTTTATGTATTTCGATGCGCTGATCACGAATCCGAGGTCCGTTGATCTCCATCACGTCAGGTTCAAGGTCATTTGAAGGTCAAATGTATTTAATACAACGAAATTTAAAATTTGACTACGGATTCGGAAAGAGCGGGAAATTTTACGTTCAAATACATATTCTTGGTTTTTTCCAACATGACTTTTGAAGGACACCTGGAGCCCAAACAAATGACAGATAGACCAAATTTGCTTTTGATTCATATGAACTTGTTTTTGACACGCCCTATGGGCTTCTATCGTATACTATCATATATCTTTGTATCCTGAATGCAAACCTGGAGTAGATTTGACCCCATCGAGTTCGGGTCAAGGTCATTTCAAGGTTAATTCGTTCATTTTGCAAAAAAAACAAATAGAACCCTAGTCTTTGAACCCTGATTGATTTAACCCTCGAGCCCTGCAACTGTGCGTGACTGTAACCCTCGACTCTCAAACTCCGATCTCCATATTTTAATTTTCTCAACCCCCGAGCCCGGTAACCTGCAACTCTACAACCCCCGACCTTCACATCCTAACTTCCTCAACTCCAGAGACCGGTAACCTGCAACTCTACAACCCACGACCGTCACATCCTAATTTCCTCAACCTCCGACGCGATGAACTTCGATCTATATCGCGAAAGGCTTTTGAGCGTACAGAGGCGAGGGGCCTTGAGGATAGCTAGCGCATACCAGACGGTCTCGAGGGAGGCCATTCTGGTTGTCGCTGTCATAATCCCCGTAGATCTTCTTGCTAGGGAGCGCAAGAGGATCTATGACAGAAGCTTAAATGAGAATAGAGCAGAAGTAGCCAAGGGGGAGAGAGATAGAGCAATAGAAGCATGGCGAGAACGCTGGGTGAGAGATGGTAAAGGCGCATGGACGAGAAGATCAATTCGCGATATTGGAGCATGGATGGAGAGGAGCTTCGGAGAAATGAACTTCTATCTTACGCAGATGCTTACGGGCTATGGGTACTTCAAATGCTACCTGTATTCTACGAATAGTAAAGTAGAGAACAGGATTCCAGATAGAATGACGTACAGACGGACGTAAATGACATTATACGGCACAGCCCCCCCCCCCAACGGTGAAGTAATGTTAACGCTGTTGCACGTTGGAGGGCGGACAGAAGGTGGATATTATCTTCGCTCTGCCCTGGTAATTCGTTGCTGGGGTCGGGAGGAGCAGGTTTACTGGGTAGGTGTCGCCTTCGATGGCATTGCTGTTATTTATGACAGCCATACCTGACGTGGCGGCAAGTCCCAAGTCCTAGCGGATGAGCGAACTACCTGAGAGGGTAGCCTCGGCAGCCCGCTGACTGGCTCGCCGTTAGGTGCAATGAGGATTCGCCTGTTTTTTACCACCGCATAAATAAAAACCCCAAACACGGTAACCTGCAATTCTACAAGCCCCGACCTTGACACTCTCGAAATCGAATCGAAATTCAATCGAAATTTAAGATCTTCTAACTTTCCAAAGTCAGTTAGAGGTTATGAAAATCATGAAACCTCTGAAATTTATATTTAGATCAAGTATTTCGATGTCGTGGTGAAACAATCATTTTTTATTGTAATCTCATGGGGGTAGTTCTTAACAGTGAGGTTTATGCCTCTCACTCTGTTAAGCCATGACTCTTCAATGTAAACGCACTTTCTTGCTAGGTCTGCATCTTTCATGGAATGTTCTTTTCAGCGCTTTTCTCTTGTGCTTAACTGAAGTATCCCTTTTAAGGTTCCAGCAGTAATCTGACATCATATTGACATCCCAAAATCCTTGATAACGCCTTTCCATCTCTTTAATATCTTGATGAAATCTTTCACCTTGCTCTTCACTATAATCTCCTAGATTTTCTGGAAATTTGTCCAAATGAGAATCTAAAAAGTGGAGCTTCAGACTCATGAGACATTGAACAGCTTTGTAGTTTACGACCAAGTCGCTAACTATTTCTTCATAATTTGGATCTCTGTTGTTGCCTAAAAATTTCGTACAAACATCAACAAAGCTCTGCCAAGCTTGTCGTTCATCCTCTAACATTCGATTTGGGAATTCGAGATCTTTTATGAGTTCTCTTATTTGAGGTCCATCAAAAATTCCCTCATTGATTTTTGCTTCGTATAACTTTGGGAACTTCACGAAGAGATATTGAAAGGCTGCACTATCTCTTTTCTTTAAAGCTTTCACTAGCTGTTTAATCAAGCCTAATTTTATATGAAGAGGAGACAGTATTATATTATCAGGATCAACCAACTTATTGTATTTGATATTTTTGTCCCCTACAACAAAACTATTCCTTGCTGGCCACTTCTTTACATCATAATGCTGTTCACGAGCTCTGCTGTCCCATTCACATAGAAAACATGGGTATTTCGTAAAACCAGATTGTTGTCCCAAAATGATTGTGACAACTTTTAAATCCGTGCAGATTTTCCATTTATACAACCCGTAATTAATTTTATCAAGTAAATATTCCATATTCACGTAATTTTCATCCATTGTCGTAGAGTGAGCCAATGGAACAGAAGCTAGTTTATTCCCATTGTTTTGTAACACAGCTTTAAGGCTTCTCTTAGAAGAATCAATAAATAACCGCCATTCTTTAGGATCATGGTCAACTCCAAATTCGCTAAATAGCCCATCTATATCATTACAATATACCAAAGAACCATCTTGAACAAAATATTTTCGAAAAGGCTTCTCTTAGAAGAATCAATAAATAACCGCCATTCTTTAGGATCATGGTCAACTCCAAATTCGCTAAACAGCCCATCTAATCATTACAATATACCAAAGAACCATCTTGAACAAAATATTTTCGAAAAGGCTCATCTCTGTTTCTGTAGTATGTTACTTTTGTTTTTTTGTGTAAACATCCTTTTTCTTTCAGCCGTGATGCCAATAGTTCCGATTGCGCTTTAGATAGCCCTAAATCTCTTACCAAATCGTTGAGTTGACTCTGATCAAGCTTTGAAGGGGTTATACGGTTACCCGTTGTACTAACATCACAATCAGTTTCTTCGTCATCTTCTTCGTAACTTTCTCGGTCATTCATTTCATCATGTTCTGCGTCACCTTCTTCTTCATCTTCTTTGTCATTTTCTTGGACCGTGTTACTCAAAAATTCTGCAATGTTTTCATCACTTACATCGATTTCCATTGCTTCATCTTCATCATGACTGGTATCGCTTACTAAGACTGGTATTGTGACAGACGAAGTAGTTGTGTAAAGCAAAGATCGACTGTTTCTTGAATTAAATCCAAATTTAGCGTTTATACAAAAATAGCAATCACTATAATGATCTCGAGATGCACGCCAAATCATAGGCGATGAGAAAATCATTTGTCGCTCTCCACTCTTCCAACGTCTTAAACGCGAATCGCAAACTCGACAGATGCGTTTCGGAACCCAGGGTTGGTTCAAATCCATATCAGTGGTTTTAAAACACTCGTCGTAGATCTTTCGAAGTTTTTCAGAGAAAGAAATTAAGTTTTTATTGATATTATATTTGCCGCACAGAACACAGAAATTTTTTGAGCGTTTATACATTTTGGCAGATCATAAATCAAGTTCTATTGTACACTAAATAACTGAATAAGCACTGGATAAATCGTTGCTACACTGGACTTCCAACTATCCTGAAAAGGACTGTTGGACGGAACCGCTGCTGCACTGGATATCCAACTATCCTGAAAAGGACTGTTGGACGGAACTGATGCTGCACCGGATATCCAACTATCCTGAAACGGACTGTTGGATGGAACCGCTGCTGCACTGGATATCCAACTATCCTGAAAAGGACTGTTGGACAGAACCGCTGCTGCACTGGATATTCAACTATCCTGAAAAGGACTGTTGGACGGAACCGCTGCTGCACTGGATATCCAACTATCCTGAAAAGGACTGTTGGACAGAACCGCTGCTGCACTGGATATCCAACTATCCTGAAAAGGACTGTTGGACGGAACCGCTGCTGCACTGGATATCCAACTATACTAAAAAGGACTGTTGGACGGAACTGATGCTGCACCGGATATCCAACTATCCTGAAACGGACTGTTGGACGGAACGGCTGCTGCACTGGATATCTAACTATCCTGAAAAGAACTGTTGGACAGAACCGCTGCTGCACTGGATATCCAACTATCCTGAAACGGACTGTTGGACAGAACCGCTGCTGCACTGGATATCGAACTATACTAAAAAGGACTGTTGGACGGAACCGCTGCTGCACGCTTATAGTTTGTAGGACTCGGTTGATAAGGAAATTGTGGTATTAGGGATTGGGTGTAAGGTGTCTCAGAGTTAAGTGCTGGGGAGTTAAGAATATTGGGGTATGGGGAATCGGGTTTTAGGGTTAAGTGCTCGGTGGTTATGGGAATTGGGGGTATGAGGGATTGGGTACAAGGCGTTTTAAGGTTAAGTGCTCGGGGTTTGAGGAAATTAGGATGTGGAGGTCGAGGGTTACAGTCACGCAGAGTTGCAGGGCTCGAGGGTTAAATCAATCAGGGTTTAAAGACTAGGGTTCTATTTGTTTTTTTTTGCAAAATGAACGAATTAACCTTGAAATGACCTTGACCCGAACTCGATGGGGTCAAATCTACTCCAGGTTTGCATTCAGGATACAAAGATACATGATAGTATACGATAGAAGCCCATAGGACGTGTCAAAAACAAGTTCATATGAATCAAAAGCAAATTTGGTCTATCTGTCATTTGTTTGGGCTCCAGGTGTCCTTCAAAAGTCATGTTGGAAAAAACCAAGAATATGTATTTGAACGTAAAATTTCCCGCTCTTTCCGAATCCGTAGTCAAATTTTAAATTTCGTTGTATTAAATACATTTGACCTTCAAATGACCTTGAACCTGACGTGATGGAGATCAACGGACCTCGGATTCGTGATCAGCGCATCGAAATACATAAAAGTTATATGGTCTGATCAAATAGGCATCAACTCTTTTTATTTTGTAAACCTGTGTAATCGACAGTAGGTTCGTTGGAAAGCTGGCATTTTTTCATAAATTTTAAGGGGTCTACGAACTCTCTAAGTGCTCTGGGAGCCGAGATAATTTTTTTTTTTTTTGTAAAAATCGCTGTGTCTTCAATTATTAATATTAAGAAACGAGACAGGGACGACAAATCGAACTAATAGTTGTACTAACAGAAAAAAAATATTTCGTCACATTTATTGCAAAATTACATTGTTATAAATAATCACGAACGCGCGGGTCTAAATTGGAGAAGGCTACAAGTGTCACGCGCAAAAACTGAGCGTAGGAACTTCGAATCCGACGCGCTCAAAATTTTTTTCATATCTCAGTATATAATTGACGTAATTTGGGGTAGCTCGCCAAAATATTAACATACAGCCTACTCATTTCCCCGAAAAAGTTTATTTAACAATACTTAATTAATACAATTATTTTTATTAACTTTTTTCTGTTTTTTTTTTCATAAATAAAGATGAATTAGTTATGGATAAATGCTGGGGTATCTACTACTAGTTAATGAAATAATAAAAAATAATGTATTTGTTTTGAAAAAATCATTTATTGCAGATTTAACACTTAAATGGTTATTTTACGTTTTTTTGCCTTTGTTGGGCGTGATACTGACTCATTCAGTTCTTGATTATGTTCTTCTATTTCTTCTTCTTCATCTTCATCTTCTTCTTCTTCTTCATCATCTTCTTGATCTTCTTGATCTTCTTCATTATTTGTTTCTTGTGTACTTGGCAGGACTTCGCATTCGGTTTCGAATTGCTCATCATATTCTGCATCATCATACATGATATCTGCCATATCAATAACCATTTCTTCCACATTTGTGCAGGTTTCACCATGGCATGATGAGCATATATTTGAGCATCGCAAGCCATGCTTTCGGCAGCTGCATGTCTTTTTCTTGCACCCCGTTTCACATCTGCAGCTAATTTTCCGCAGTACTTCGTCTGGGATGAGCGGCTCTAGTGTGGAAACGGGGTGTAAAACATCAAGTCGCTCTTTCCAACCCCAATCCGTCGGATTTTTTGTGAAACCTTTCCACTGCTGCACTTGAAGATATGTGCGAAATGCATGCTGCATTGTGGCACCTTCAGTAGGCGGTAAATTTTCAAGTTTTGCGGAACCTTTTAACGCAGACTTTTGGAAGTTTAGATATCGCTGCTCATGTAAACTTTTTTATCTTTTTTGGTTCCATATAATCGGCTAACAATTTCATATGCACTCGCAGCTAAAGCTTCAGGCGTCGCATTGGGATCATAAAAGCGTTGAGCCTGTTGTTGGAGAGCGTTGTCGTTTAATAAAATATTGATAATTTTATTTTTGCCTTGCTTAAAAAAGCAAGACGTAGTATCACATCCTGTGAACGCGTGAAGGAACGTGAGCAAATACTGTAATTTTTCATGTTTAAAACTATTGCTGTCGTAAATACTGTCCTGTATATTTCCTTTGCCGGGTTTTAAAAAGTAGATGGTGTTATACGGTTTGTGTTTGTTTAATATTACCAGTAAATCTATGTCTTCTCCAACGATCCACGTTCTCCACGTAAGGGTGCATTTTTCCGCCGTGGTGGCTATAAGAAAATCTGCATCCTCCTCGGCGACTAAAGTGGTGCAATTTTCTTTTTTGAACTGTTCGCACAATAATGTTATTAAATTTTTTTTATTTTTGTTTTGACTTAAAAATTTGTCCTGTGAAATTGAAATAACAGTTTGTCTATTAAATTCAATTTCACGGCCCAAATTTTTATTTTCTCTCCGTGACCTCTCAGCAGCCTTTGTACTTTTTGTGCTAAGTCCGTCGGGATAACCATCGAAAACTATAGTACAGTTTCTACTATAATTATTGATAGCGTAATTAACGTAGTGCTGTACTATAAATTCGATGGAATTATTCGTATCCCAACGAACTTTATGCAGAAGAAAGCCGCCATCGATTACATAGTAGTCCTGCTCATTTCGTGGAAGCTCTGTTATTTTACTAAAATTGTCGTAGAAAGAAGACTTGCGTCCTTTCCGCATACCGCCCTCGTCAAAAAGTGGGAGCGGATAAGGAGCAAGCTCATATTGTAAGAATTTTCGCATGTCTGATTTGCTTTCAATATTTAGCGATATTCTTTGAAATAACAATATAGGATCGATCGTTACTACTTCATTGTCTATCTTTATCGATGAAGTGACTGTCTTCAAAGATAATACCTTGTCTTTTTTTTTCAATTTGATCGATCCAAAGTTCCCGCCGACAATTTTCTTAATACATTCTAAACCTACCTCGTATGCTTTGTGGCAGTTTATTTTATCGCCACCTACTATTCCACTACTAATCGATATTATATTGTGCGTTACAGGAAATGGATTGTGGTTCTGAAAAAATTCTGTTAACTTGTTAAAATCTTTCAAATCTCTCTTAATACGAGAATTACTTGCGTCGACATGTTTATCAGACGATGCGTAAGTAATATTACAGAATTTTTTCACAGTATCTGTAACTTGGATTAAAACGATCGTTGATAAAAGCCACTTACATAATGTACTGTCAGTTATGCCGCGTCCATGTGTTAAGCCGCCACTCACTTTCATTGGCCGCATCAACATTTGTTCAATGATCATATCAGACCACGTTCCGGATCGATATTTGTCCACTCGCCTAATAGTAAAGTAGCCTAAACGACTGAATTTATCAAACTCTATTACGTCCATTATATTTTCAAGATTGTACATATCTTGTAAATATAAGTGGGCACTTTTGGCGTACAAATTATGACCGCTAGCGTGGAAATAAGGCAACATTTTCTGTACACACTCGAGGTGCATGTTCCAGTCACCACTTCTTTCTGCTTGAATAAATTGTTTTGCAAGATCTATCATTTTAAAATACTGAATCCACAATTCGGCTGTTGGTCCGTTCTCTTTAATCAAATTTAATTTATCTACAAATTTTTTTCTTATTTCTTCAATATCATTTTGTTCAAGCAACGTGTGAAATTCCGATTTTCCTACATACTCGAGCAAATTCTTTAGAACAAATACTTCTGATTCCGATAGATTCATAGTAGAAAAAATGATATGTGATAAAGCATTTTGGATTAAAATGTGTCCTCTGATTGCTCTGGAATACGCGTGGCCACTTCAGCGTACAACTGGCAAAAAGCATCTTTTAATGCACTGCCGTCCATCACATATCCGACTGCGCCAAGATATGACATGAGCATATGAAATCCTCCAAGCCTCACAACGATTTTATTAATTTTTATTTCATTTGGAGTTCCCTTACAGCATTCTACAATTTCACGAGCTTTTTGATAAAGCGGTTGATCAAAGGTTACAAAAACATGTTTTTGATTTTGGGCTATACACTTTTCGTTAGCTTCGATTAAAACTGTAAAAATTGTGTCATAACTACTGGGCGGGGCGTTTACGAACGGGACCGGAATTATTTTCGATATGTTGAAAGGTTTTACCTGCGTACATTGCTCCATAAAACTGTTCCAACCGCTCAAGTTTTCTCGCCGTATGTAATTCCCATAAAACCATAATAAATCTGTCGGCTCTACATGATTTTGCATTATTGGATTGTTTATAGTTACATCTTCAATCACAATATTTTTAAGCCCCGCGTGCACTCCTCTTTGAAAGTTTTGAAGAGGGACGAAACCAAAAGCGCCTACGTTATTAGCCGAAGGAATACGAGCTAAGCGTTCTATTTTAGTATTTGTTGATATTTCGGAGGCAGGAGTTGCACAGATAATACCACCCATCGCATGGAAAGTATTCCGACCATCTATTGTGCACGTGTTGTGGTCGGCATTATCGTATACAAACTGAAAATAAGCTGCACCGGAGTCATAAGTTTCGGGCTGACAAACTATAGAAGATTCAAAAAGCTGCGTTTTATAATAGGAAGCACATCATCCAAGATAAGCTAATGAATCTATGAGATTTTTCGATGCATGCTTTTTATACATCATAGTTGACAAACCCAATAAAATCGGGGATAAAAATGACCGAGGTCTTACGGAGGATATAATAATATGACAAAGTGTCATGACTCTTTTATCCCACATTTCATTTTTTCTTTTGTTACTTCTCATCAAAATATCGAAAAACGATTGTAACGTCGGTGGTATGTCATCTTTGATGTTATCAAAAAAATGATCAGGCGCAGGATAATTAACTGTATCATAATACTTCGATGTTATATCTTCAAGAAGCAATTCCGCTGCTGTATCAAGAATCCGTTTGCGTTCGGCTTTAACATCTGAGTTTTTATTGTTGTACCATTCCGCAGGAAGAATCTTATTTCTTACAAACGCGAAACAAACAACTAAATCTTCTTTTACTTCATAAACGGAAATTGCGTCACCAAAATATTCTACTAGTTTATTGCGAATTGTGTCAAGTTTGCAAGGAAGTTCTTCTTCTTCTTTGTATTCGCTTAAAATACTTGCAATCGAAAATTGACACTCCTCATCACTAAACTCGCATAAATAAGAGATAATATAGTCCACAACGTCAGATGTATCTTTACGCATAGGTCGACCGGTTTTATGAGACGGTCTAAAAATTGAAAATTTTCGTATGCAAAAATCATGGTAACGGGCGCCCCGTTCTACCAAATCTACGTTTTCAATAAGCTTTTTAAAACTGTATATTCTTCTCGAAGGTTATCTCGTAAAGTTTCATCGTTCTGGCGTGAAGTAATTTTTTCTAGAGTATTGCCCTTTAAAGTGTCGCTACTAACAATTTTGACTTTCGAAAGATTCGCGTTAGGATATTTTTCCCTTTTAGCATTGTACTCGTGCGACGCTTCTTCCCCGCAAAAAATACAATATTTGCTAAAATCAAACTGCTGTAGAGCAATAGTATTTTGTCTCGCAGTTACTTTTAAAATACTTGCTTGTTTTTGGGCAGCTTTTATACTTGACTGTTTAACATAATTACTATGACAATTGGTATGAATTGTTAATGCTTGACACTTTTGGAGTTTTTTATGTTTGTTGTCCTTCCTCTTTAAACTTGGATGAATTAGGGTTGCTATAGCCTTCTCTTTGAGAACTCGAGCCTGCTCGGGGTTGACTAGTTTGTCACACAGCAAACAGATGTTCGCGCCGTCAGTTTCCATTTTCAAGAAAACTTCAACCTGCACAAAAATAATGTATTGTATCAATAAATTTTGTAATTATTGAAACTTAATTAACTATAACATATAATTAACAAAAAAAATATATCAATAAATCTGATTTTAAAAATGTATTCATAATTAAACTGTATTTGACTATAAATATTAAAAAAAAAAAAATTATAATTTAGACATCCGTTTACACTATGCCAAAATAAATATTTTTCAAAAAAATTTTCATAAAAATTATTTTAAACTAATAATATTATTTTTGCTAAAATTACGAGTGGGCTATAGCAACGTTTAGGAATAAAAAATTGACGGACCCTGGGATCGAACCGGAGCCACCGACGCACAAGTCAGAAAGGCTACCATCAAGCCACCGTACCAATCGGACTTCTATTAATCGAACGGCTGGTTTATTTTGCTCTTTTATATTCGTACGTATATCTGCACGTAACACTAATTTCAAATAAATTATTTACCGATTTCGTAATAACACTATGAATAACAATTACAACATTTATGTACTTACCAACGGTGCGATAACACTAGTTCATAAAGTCTTTCTCTTATAGCTGTGGTACTATATCCCAAACAATCCGGATTTTCGTTTAAAAACTGCAAACGCAACTGTAATATATAACTTATAAATATATTTGATAATTACAATATAAATCAGAATACTGTATATATTCACTTACGAGGATTCAATAAATGTCACTTATAAACTGTTTATTAAACTGTAATATAAACTGTATGTTATACTAAAATTGTATTCGATACTGCTTATGCTTCTATACTCGGTGGCTGGCGTCACTGGCACAACGGTCAAAAGAGAAAGTATAGTAACGCTCTCCTTGCTGAGACATGCGCACAAGCGTCGAAGCATCTAACGAAAGGTTTCACCCCGATGCCTTTCGGAACATGCGTTTCCGAACACATGAAAGCGCGGAAAAATTCAAATCTACTCTCACACACACATAAACTCACATACACAGAGTAATATAAAAGTATGTTTAATTAATTAATAATATGTACCATTGCATAAAATTATATGTATTTAATTATTTATTTATGAAAAAAACAGAAAAAAGTTAATAAAAAAATTGTTGTTAATTAAGTATTGTTAAATAAACTTTTTCGGGGAAATGAATAGGCTATATGTTAATATTTTGGCGAGTTACCCCAAATTAAAAAAAAAATGAAGGGTTTACGTCAATTATATACTGACAAGGAAAGTTCCCGAACTGTCAAATTCAAAAAAATTCCAAACCCATATTAAAAAGTAGACCTCCATGCGAGATTTACGAAACCATTTTTTTTATCGGCTGAGAAGCGCTTTATAAGGGTTAAAATCACCCCTAAAGTTTACCCCCAAGAAACGTTTTTTTGATATATCTCGGCTTCTACTTAACTTTTTTTAACGAAACAAAATGGAAAGAGTTTCTTATTAAAAAGCCAAGAAATCCGTGGTAGTATGAGCATTAAGGGTTGCATCCCTTATTTTTTAGAGGGTGAAATTGTGTTTTTTGAAGAATAATTTTTGTTGTGAGAATTCATAAAATAATTAAAAATAGGTCAAAACATTATTTTTACCAACTTCAATAAATAACAGTTGGTGATTATTTATAACAATGTAATTTTGCAATAAATGTGACGAAATATTTTTTTTCTGTTAGTACAACTATTAATTCGATTTTTCGTCCCTGTCTCGTTTCTTAATATTAATAATTGAAGACACAGCGATTTTTACAAAAAAAAATTATCTCGGCTCCCAGAGCACTTAGAGAGTTCGTAGACCCCTTAAAATTTGTGAAAAAATGCCAGCTTTCCAACAAACCTACTGTCGATTATCTACGACCAATAGTCGAGCCGCAATTGCTTTTATTTATAACAAAAAAAAATGACTTCTTTTTATTTTGCGATTTTAAACAATTAAATTTGAAAAAATCGCTTAGCTATTCATTGTTCATGAAAGTAGAGATGTTAAGCTTTCAAAATCCGTTTACTGCATCCTCGTACGACGTCCCACGGCTTGGGAAAAATCACGCAAACATGACCAAAATCTAATAAATAAATGGAATTATGCAAAAACTATTAAATATTTTTAGCTAAAATTTTAACTGCTTATTAAGTGCTATAAGAGCTATACTTAAACGAGTTATCAAGTACCTAGCGACATTTTAAAAAATGGCCTTTTTAAGCGGTTTTTTGCGATTTGCAGATAAACAAATTAACTAAATTTAAATCTGTAAATTGCGTTTGATAGATCTTTTTAATATCTACAAAGTTTACTTTGAACTTTTTTCTGTAAAGTCAGTAGTTTTTTTGTAGTAGTCGAAAAACTGTTTTTCGGAGCATTCAATTGTTAATTAAAAACATTTCCCATGTAAATTTTTATACTCATTCACCGGGTTATTGTTCCTGATGACCTCCCCAATCATAACCCGCTTGATAAGGTCGGCTTACAATTAGGTTTGATGAAAAAACTAATTTGCTGGCCTATAAAAGTGATCAAAGAGAGAGATGATAGACAAAATCACATAAGTCCGAGTGCATTAGCAGTAGAGCGAAGCACTGAAACAATTCATAACACCAGGAGTAAAAAGAAATTGAATTTCGAATTAATGAAAGGAGGAGAATTGGAAAAGGAAAATAGTTTAAATGAAGTGGGAAAGAGCAACTTAGAGAGCAAATTAACTAAAAAGTCAGACTTGCTAACGACGGTTAATAATAGAAAAGTTCATACAACAGATAGTAGATTAGAAAACGACAATATGGAGCTTAGGGACAAGAAAGAAAATGAGCCAAGTTCGAGCGTAGGATTGAGTGATACCATGCTGTGGCATTTAAGGCTAGGACATCTGTCAAATACATATTTGAGTGGACTAACGAATATTTATCCAAATTTGCCAAACAAAAGAGAATTTATGAGTGACAGAAACATTGTAGAATGCGAGACGTGTCCAAGATCCAAGAGCACAAATTTGCCGTTTGGCAAAATGCGTAACAGGGCGGAAAAACCAGTACAGATAATTCATGCAGACACGATGGGGCCGATAAGCCCAGTGTCACACCCCAGTGGATTTAAATTTGTAGTTGTTTTTATAGATGATTACTCAAGAACTGCTTTGGCATACCCTATTAGACAAAACTCTGAAGTACCACGGTGTTTGAGAGAATGTGCTGTTAGCATGCGTAATGTTATAGGATCTGACGAAAAAATATGCCTTTTGAGATGCGACCAAGTAACAGAATTTACTGGAAAGGAGACCAGAGAAGTTCTCAAAAACATAAATGACCATGAAACTGCTGAAGCCGAACTGCAGATGGCATGTCCGGACACGCCTGAACACAATGGTGTGGCAGAGAGATTCAATCGAACACTGGAAACGAAAGTAAGATCAATGATGGACGATTCAGGTTTGCCGTCGAGCATGTGGGACTTGGCGGTCAAAGCAGCTGTGTATACGTACAATAGGACTCCTCACAAATCCGTAGAGATGGACACGCCTATGAGAAAAATTGCTCCCAATCATAGTCACAACATTGAACAGTTTAAACGTTTTGGATGTGTTAGTTTTTTCAAAATACCGAGAAACAACAACACTAAATTTGGAGAGCAAGCATTGAGAGGTTTTCTAGTTGGATATACTTCCGCAGGGTACATAATTTATGTGCCAGAACAAAAGAAGTTATTCGAAAGCAGACATGTCAGGTTTGTTGAAAATAAGGTGTACAAAGATGAGTATCCAAAAGGAGAAAAAGTTTCAACAGAGAGTATTGAATTCAGAGAGTCTGAAACACCAGAAAAGGAGGAATCTCTGGAGTCACTAAAGGTCATGGAAACAGAGGGAGAAAAAGTGGTGTCAGAAAACAGACCGAAGCGTGGGAGGCCTCGGAAAAATAAAGCGTTGATGACCTATTTCATGAATGAAGAGGAGGAATCGTCAGAAGAAAATGCTGAGTCAGAGACAGGAGAAAAAGATTTAGCCTTATCATGCTCTGTTGGCTAAAATTCAAGGAGATCCTCAGACGTACAGGGAAGCAATTAATTCTCCAGAGGGAGAAAACTAGAGAAAAACTGTAGAATCTGAGCTTAACTCACTGAAAGAAAAAGGAGTATTTGAAGTAGTAGCAAAGAAAAGTTTGCTAACTCAACAGTCAAGTCGAAATGTACTGGACTCGAGATGGATTTTCAAACGAAAAATGGACGAATCCGGAAATATT
The DNA here is from genome assembly GCA_036365515.1 of Torymus aiolomorphi. Lineage (NCBI taxonomy): Eukaryota > Metazoa > Arthropoda > Insecta > Hymenoptera > Torymidae > Torymus > Torymus aiolomorphi. The sequence goes on from CM070877.1 coordinate 107,291,092, forward strand.
AAATTCAAAGCTAGATTAGTAATTCGTGGGTTCAAGGACAAAAACAATTACGATTTGAGAGAAACCTATGCACCGGTATCAAGGTTACCCTTAGTAACATCCTTTTTAGCCATAGCGAATAAGTACAAATTGAATCTGAGACAGCTGGATGTAGAGACAGCTTTTCTTTATGGAGAAATAGATGAGGACATATACATGGAGATTCCAAAGGGAGTGGTGAAAGAGAGAGAGAGAGATTAAGAACAATAATTAGTGGAAATTATGTAAATCTTTGTATGGTCTTAAAATAAGTCCCAAAAGGTGGAATGATAAATTTACTCAGGTGATAGAGAGTTTAGGATTCAAATCAAACGATGTTTACCCTTGCTTATTTTTGAAATTGACTTCTAAAGGTTATTTAGCAGTGTTATTATATGTAGATGACGTACTGTTGATGGGGCACAATAGTTACGAGATAGAACAGACAGTTAGTAGTCTGAGTAAAATATTTGCCATTAAAGATATGGGACAGCCAAAGGAATTCTTAGGAATTAAAATTAAGAGAGATCTTAACAACCAAATTTTAAAATTGAGTCAGGAGAAATATATAAACAATATGCTTGAGAAATTTGGACAAACTCATCCTGTTTCTACTCCTATGGTGACAAGTCAGGTAAACAACAGAGAGAGGAAAGATCGGGAGGAAGACGAGAAAAGAAACTTGACCCTAGTTCCAAATAAGTTGTATAGAGAGGTCGTTGGATCGCTGCTATACTTAGCTAATTGCACACGACCAGATGTATCATATGCAGTAAATGTACTAAGTAGGCACCAAATAGAGCCCACGATTATTGAATGGAATATGGCTAAGAGAGTGTTACAATACTTATCAGGGACTAAAAAATACACTCTGACATTTAGAGTAGAATCAGAGGGAATAGTAGGATATTCGGAAGCAAGTCTGGCTGACTGCAGAAACTCGCTAACAACTTGTGGTTTTGTGATTAAATTCTTTGGAGATTCTGTAGCTTGGAGAACACATAAACAATCATGTGTAGCTTTGTCCACTTGTCTTTACATAATTCTGTAAATTTTATAGTTAGACAGAACTTGTATCCTCTGACATTGTATTGTGATAATAGGGCAGCTCAAGTGAGTGCGAAAACGAATGGCGGAAATAAACTAAGACATATGGTAGAGAGAAAACATCATTATGTTAAAGAATGTGTTAATTTGTCAAAAAAACAAAAGCAAATTGATGCATAAGACTGTTTTATAAAAAAACTTAGTATCAGGTTCTGTTACGTAAGGGTAGAGGATTAGGTGATTTCAGAGAAATAGATGCGAAAGAATAGTTTTTAAAAAACTTTGTACCGCCTGCTGCTATGGAAATGGCAGTTGACATGAGAACTCAACTTCTCAGCCAACTTTGAGCTTCAAGTTTTATAAAAGTAAGAGAATCAGGTGATATAGAGATTTGAATTGTAATTCTGAGAACTTGTACTTTTTTCTTTTATTCCTTGCGATAGCTACAATAAATACTAATAAAAGTTTAATGTTTTTATCCAAACAATCTTGCTCTCAACAACTGTCCAACTCTCTACAAAGAACTTAACTGAAAGCTTAAATGTTTTTTTGAAACAATTATAATAAACACTTTTAGAAGCTATTTTTTAAAGTATTTTCTATCTGTAAATTATTCATTATTATATTTTCTCTACAAAATATCTCAAGAAATGGTCCATTTCTATATCTTTTAAAAAATCCATTAATAAATTATTTTACAAAACTTCTACAATTCTTTACAAACTTTTGCAAGCAACGACAAAATTCTTTTCCAAAACCTTTACAATCACTTTACAAAAACTTTTACAAACGATAAGAATTTTTTCGTAAACCATAAGAATTATTTTCCGAAACCTATACAATATCCTAAAGAATTATTTACGTTTTATTTTATGAAAAGGAATTCTACGAATAAATAATAAATGTTTGCGTTCTAAAGCCGAAATAAATTTCTTTCACGCGGATACTGAAAGTCAAACCCAAAAAAGTTGTGAAATCAATTAAAGTGTAGTTTTATACTTCACAGACATTATTTACAATGTAGTTTTACTCTTAAAAAGTTGCGAAATCTCTTTAAAAAATTATTTTACAAAAGTAAAAATTTATAGGCAAGAATAAGTTTGGTTACTATTCTACATAGTTTGTACTTAACAAACATTATTTACTAAACTCTCCCACGCTCTATTTCCCCTCTCTCTCTCCCTCTGTACCAAAAACTTTAATGAGAGCTTACATATTTTTTTCAAAACAATCAACACGTTCTTTAAAAAACTAATTTTTTTAATATATTCTATCCACACCATTTGTCTATAGTCCTTTTATTTATTCTGATCTCATATATTCAATAACAACTCTCTACAAATGGTAAGAATTTTTTTCATGACTGTACAACTAACTTTTATTTATTCGAATCTCATCTGTTCAATAAGCACTCTGCAAATGGTAATAATTTTTTTCATGACTGTACCAATAATAATATTGTTAATATAAAACTTTCTACGAAAGTATAAAATAAGGCAAGTATAGACGTTTTTTCTGTATAATCTATAAAATAATAATATTTATGTTTTTTTAAAAGAAATCAAATAAATACCAGTGAAAAAGTCTTTTACTTCTTTGAGTCATTGTATGCTGAACAAATTATATGCAAGTAAGTACATTCAAATTGTTCATTGCAAATCAAAGAAATGAAAGTTGTGAAATCAATCATCGATAGTCAAGTACTGCAAACAACTCTCGAAAACAAACAACTGTATGGCTATTCTCAGAAATGTACTAAAATTTGTTCATCCTTCTATACAAATTAAACACAAGAAAGTACTGAAATCAATTTATTGTAGTCAAGTACCCATAAGTTAACTTGACGGAATAATACAACTTTTCGTAACTACTTAAAAATATTCAGTCAGCGGGCATAAAGTACTACTTAACGCCTAACAGGCGTAATAGCTCCGATACTCCTACCAAACTTTATAGAACCTACGCACTTTACGCCCGTGTGGGCGAAAATTATTTTAATTATATAACTACTATGCCTTCTTTTTATTTCTAAAATTCATAAGAATTTTATCAGATATTTACGAAAAGTCAAAGCCTATATAAAAAAATTACATAGTTACCACCACATCTCCATTTTTCATTGATCTTTCTCAATTTTGAAATTTCTATAATATTATGCATCTTGGGAGGACAATAGAAGTCTATGGAGCTGCTCTAGCAGGGGTGGTCCTCCAATCTCCCATACATACTTGGCGGCCCCGACGGTTTCCAGTTTACTGGTGGGCTTTGTAAATGTAGAATACTAAATTTTTACATAAATTCATTAACAATGTTTATACCTATAAGCCCATTATAAATAATTACATTGGCTCTAATTTTTAATTGATACCGTTTAAATATAATATCCCTACATGTGCAGAATCTCATGATTTACTTTCATTACCGAAAATATTTTTCCTTGTGTCCGCCTTTTGTAAACGGCAATGGGATAAAAAATGCATATAAATTTATTGTCTACTCATAAGTGCTTTAGGTTTTATTAACCATTTTGTAAGCCACCTATTTTTTATTCTTTTCCGTCGTGTAAATATCATATGAGATCTCGTATGAGATATCATATGTGTGATGTCATCAGCAATTTTACATATTATGGGATCTCATATGAGATCTGATGTCCGATATTCCCAAATGAGATCTGATGTCCAATATTCTCATATGAGATCTTATATGATATTTTCATGCGGGTTTGCACTTTCTATTCGAAAACAGAGTAATAAATTCAATACTGAGCCCTATTTAATATGTAGAAGCAACACCCATTTATACATTTTATCTGATCTTTAAACATATGAATATTTATATGAAAATGACCATGTCTAGACCTTAAACTGCAAACCGTCGGGCCCGCCAAGTATGTATGGGAGATTGGAGGACCACCCCTGCTAGAGCAGCTCTATAGACTTCTATTGTCCTCCCAAGATGCGTAATATTATAGAAATTTCAAAATTGAGAAAGATCAATGTAGGCTTTGACTTTTCGTAAATATCTGATAAAATTCTTATGAATTTTAGAAATAAAAAGAAGGCATAGTAGTTATATAATCAAAATAATTTTCGCCCACACGGGCGTAAAGTGCGTAAGTTCTATAAAGTTTGGTAGGAGTATGGGAGCTATTACGCCTGTTAGGCGTTAAGTAGTACTTTATGCCCGCTGAATGAATATTTTTAAGTAGTTACGAAAAGTTGTAATATTCCGTCAAGTTAACTTATGGGTACTTGACTACAATAAATTGATTTCAGTACTTTCTTGTGTTTAATTTGTATAGAAGGATGAACAAATTTTAGTACATTTCTGAGAATAGTCATATAGTTGTTTCCGAGAGTTTTTTGCATTACTTGACTATCGATAATTGATTTCACAACTTTCATTTGTTTGATTTGCAATGAATAATTTGAATGTACTTACTTACATATAATTTGTTCAGCATACAATGACTCAAAGAAGTAAAAGACTTTTTCACTGGTATTTATTTGATTTCTTTTAAAAAAACATAAATATTATTATTTTATAGATTATACAGAAAAAACGTCTATACTTGCCTTATTTTATACTTTCGTAGAAAGTTTTATATTAACAATATTATTATTGGTACAGTCATGAAAAAAATTATTACCATTTGCACAGTGCTTATTGAATAGATGAGATTCGAATAAATAAAAGTTAGTTGTACAGTCATGAAAAAAATTCTTACCATTTGTAGAGAGTTGTTATTGAATATATGAGATCCGAATAAATAAAAGGACTATAGACAAATGGTGTGGATAGAATATATTTAAAAAATTAGTTTTTTAAAGAACGTGTTGATTGTTTTGAAAAAAATATTTAAGCTCTCATTAAAGTTTTTGGTACAGAGGGAGAGAGAGAGGGGAAATAGAGCGTGGGAGAGTTTAGTAAATAATGTTTGTTAAGTACAAACTATGTAGAATAGTAACCAAACTTATTCTTGCCTATAAATTTTTACTTTTGTAAAATAATTTTTTAAAGAGATTTCGCAACTTTTTAAGAGTAAAACTACATTGTAGATAATGTCTGTTAAGTATAAAACTACACTTTAATTGATTTCACAACTTTTTTGGGTTTGACTTTCAGTATCCGCGTGAAAGAAATTTATTTCGGCTTTAGAACGCAAACATTTATTATTTATTCGTAGAATTCCTTTTCATAAAATAAAACGTAAATAATTTTTTAGGATATTGTATAGGTTTCGGCAAATAATTCTTATGGTTTACGAAAAAATTCTTATCGTTTGTAAAAGTTTTTGTAAAGTGATTGTAAAGGTTTTGGAAAAGTATTTCTCGTTGCTTGCAAAAGTTTGTAAAGGATTGTAGAAGTTTTGTAAAATAATTTATTAATTGATTTTTTAAAAGATATAGAAATGGACCAGTTTTTGAGATATTTTGTAGAGAAAATATAATAATGAATAATTTACAGATAGAAAATACTTTAAAAAATAGTTTCTAAAAGTGTTTATTATAATTGTTTCAAAAAAACATTTAAGCTTTCAGTCAAGTTCTTTGTAGAGAGTTGGACAGTTGTTGAGAGCAAGATTGCTTGGATAAAAACATTAAACTTTTATTAGTATTTATTGTAGCTATCGCAAGGAATAAAAGAAAAAAGTACAAGGTCTCAGAATTACAATTCAAATCTCTATATCATCTGATTCTCTTGCTTTTATAAAACTTGAAGCTCGAAGTTGGCTGAGAAGTTGAGTTCTCATGTCAACTGCCATTTCCATAGCAGCAGGCGGTACAAAGTTTTTTAAAAACTATTCTTTCGCATCTATTTCTCTAAAATCACCTAATCCTCTAGCCTTTACAAAATGCGAAGCTCAAAGTTTGCCAAGTTAACAACTACCCTTACGTAACAGAACCTGATACTAAGTTTTTTTATAAAACACTCTTATGCATCCATTTGCTTTTGTTTTTTTGACAAATTATTATTACATTATTAAATTTGTGCTAAAATTTACCTTTAGCCTTTTATTGCACATTCTAAAGCTGGAACTCATTTCATTATTTTGATATCCACATATTTCTTTTTCATAATATTTTATCAAAGACTTGCAAGGGTACTAGTTCTAATAATCATACTATTGCATCACAATCAGCTAGTAAATTAAAATGTTGGTTGAAGATTCAAAAAGTGGCCATTACAGTAATTTATATTATGGTTTCATGTACTGTATATTCACAGAACAAATGGCTCCTCTGAATCATTTGGTGCCCCTCACCATAAGCCAATCATTAATTACATTATTTTCAACACTTGGATTCGTTGAAGTTTTCACTAGAAACCACTTTGATGTCAGCCAATCTCGTTCGACTGGAGGAGAGGGACAACCCAACGATGAGCGATGGTCGCGGTGCTCCTGGCTTCTACGTTGGGTGTGGAGAGGACACAGCACTAACCTCCACACCGAACTCGGGCACGAGCGAGACCAGCTCGCTATTTGTGTTTGAGTTTCTTTGCACGGCCGATCTTATTGAAAAGATCGGCCTAAAAAATAACCCGGAGGTTTATATGCCTTTCGGCTTAGGTTGAAGACCGCCGAGGATCCTCACGGTCTTCCCCGGCTTGGCCGGAGCGGTCGGCTTCCGGGTGCAGGGCGGATTCTCCTCCTCGCTGTTGAACCGCTTGGCCGCCGCGGCAGCTTTGCGGCTTAACTCGGCGTTCCGCTTGGCGACTCTGGTGGCAGCCTCCCACTCGCCGGCACACTGAATGTCGGTCTAACTCTCCGCCTCCGTCGACTCTGCTGCTGGGTGGATGGTGGGCTGCTCCTTCTCCGTCTGTGTGGTGCGGTGTCGTCGCTGATTCCGCCGGTGCTCCGCTGTCACCCGGGCGGCGTACCCCTTCGCCTCCGTAAGAGCGCACCAGTCCGCCTCGGAGAGCTCGTACTTGGGCTCAGTCATGAGCAGGAGAGGGAGAGAGAGAGAGAGAGAGAGAGAGAAAGATTAGGGAAAGGAAGGCGGAGGGATAATGGAGCCAATAAATAACTAAATTGGCTATTTATCGGGAAAGAGTCTTTTATTGTCACCCGATAAGCTTAGCGAGATGCCAAGACCATCCACGAGACGAGATGTCCGGGTGAAAAAAAGGCTGTCGGGTCGTCCGAACGCAGCCTGACTTATAGCCGGAGGGCGCCGGCTTGATAGTGGGGAGAGCGCCGCGCGCGACGCGTAGCGGGCGGCGCGGTACTAGGCTCTCAGCGAAGCGGCGCGGCGCGCTTGGCGCGCAATTCAAATTTCAAGTTTCGCAACTGCGCGGAGAGTCTTTACATTTATCGGCTTTTATTGTTCTTTTAGTAACAATAATTAGCAATAAATAATTATTAGACATATAACAATTCCCCTCTGTTTTAAAGACGTGGAGCGCAGTTGTGGAGGTCTCGGCTACAAATGTTAGTGTGAGTTTGTGTAACGCATTAATCGCAAGTATGTAATCGCAAAAGTGTATCGCCGCAAAGAAACGCAAGAGTAATAAACGCAATATCGTACGAGTTCGCAAAATGATAATCGCAAGTGTAGTCGCAAATGTGTATCGCCGCAAAGAAACGTAAGAGTAATAAACGCAATATCGCACGAGTTCGCAAAATTATAATCGCAAGTGTACTCGCAAATAATAGCCGCAGGTGTATACGCAAGTTCGCAAGTGTAGTTGCTAGAATCGCAAAGTCTATTTTTCGAGATCAAGATTCACTTCTGCTAGTTTTTTTTTTTTTGTTTCACTTGAATCGCAATGTTTATCACTTCACTTCTTCTTTCTTTCGCGTAGCTCGTAGCGGTGTGTGAAGTTCGTTGCAGGAACCTCGTTGCTGCGTCGGGCGGTTCTTCGACCGCGTTTCGACTTGGCAGTCCCCAGACTGCGCTGAGTAACGGTGGTCCGTCCACCGCAAAAAGTTGATTCGACAGCACTACTGTCGAGAGGGGTAGCTGTAGAGCTGCTGGGTGAGGCGGTGGCCTCCTGGCCACCACTGGTGTAGATGGGGGCGACTGTTAAGTCGCTGATGGAAGCGCCGGCCTCCTGGCCACCACTGTTGTGGATGGGAACGACAGTTAAATCGTTGGTGGGAGCGGCAGCCTCCTGGCTACCACTAGTGAGGATGGGAGCGACTGCTGAGTCGCTTGTGGGAGCGGTGGCCTCCTGGCCACCACTGGTGTAGATGGGAGCGACTGCTGAGTCGCTGGGGGAAGCGGCGGCCTCCTGGCCACCACTGATGTGATTGTACGTTGACTCGTAGCTATTGTTTAGTCTAGCGCCCTCCTGGCATTCGTCTGGTTGGTGGCACGGTTTCATCTGGGATGCGTGCACCTTTACCAAGGACCTCCCTTGGTCTACGAGATAGATGTCGGTACTGACACGTTGTTGGATGCGGTAGGGCCCGTCCCATCGGGCCATGAATCCGGCGTGACGTTCTTGCCCTTTAGACAATGGATGTGTTTTTATATACACGTTTATACCTGGAACATATGACGTCGGAGATTCGACTTTAGCGTATTTCTTTTGATATTCGGATTGGTTAGAAGTAGCTTGAGTAACGGGCTGTTCCCAAGGTTTGCTTGGATCCTGTGGCCAATCCAACTGCCAATTTCCGGGTCGTTCGAGGTTATGCCCCAAAAGCAGCTGCGCCGGTGTATAGCCAGTGGCAGCGTTTCGACGGCTGCGCAGCTGGTACAGGATATTTGGGAGGTGGAGGTCCCATTTCTTGTGGTTCACATCGTGAAGATGTAAGCGCAGGCCCTTCTTGATTTCTTGATTACGTCTTTCCGCGGGGTTCTCCCTTGGATGATAGATCGCCGTTGTCCAGTGCTGCGTTTTCCAGCGCTCACATGCCTCCTTCCAAGCCTTGCTGATGAATTGGGGACTATTGTCGGAGAGAATCGCTCGTGGATATCCCCAACGTGAGAAGACTTCTTCTTTCATTATTCGGATCACACGGGATGCATCGGAAGAACCAGTAGGGAATGCCTCTACCCATCGGCTAAACATATCCGTTGCCACGAGGATGAATCGTCGCCCCTTTGAGGAGCGTGGATATGGACCCATCAAGTCAACAGAGACTGTATCCCATGGCTTCTTTGGTCGATGCGGACGTAACGTTGTGGCGGTTGCTGTATTTGAGTTTTTACAGCAGGCGCATAGAAAGCAGTGTCGTACGTAGTCGCGAACCTCCTCGCGCATCTTTGGCCAGCGATGGAACTCCAAAATCGCCCGGAGAGTTTCCTCAGCTCCGGGATGTCCCGCGTATTCAGAATCGTGGTAATCGTATAGAACTCTGGCGACTGCTGCTTGTGGAACCAAGATTTTATATGGTCCGTCTGGATCGTCGCGTTTCCATAGGACACCATCGATGACGCCGTAGTAGTCAACGAAGCGTTGCTCCTCCTCCGTGAGGCTGCTCTGCCGGATGAGATACATGTAACGCCTTGCGATTCGACTGTGATAAGGGTCGGCCTGTTGAGCGTCTCTTATCTCCTCCACCAAGGTGCGTGATTCGATGACGTAAAGGCCTGTATCGAGCTCCTTTTCCAGTGATCGCACTGCTTCGTCATTGGTTGGCGGGAGAAGTCGCTCCTGGTCGTCCAACTCTTCCGTGACTTCTTCCACTGGGTTGCGAGAGAGAAGGTCGGCCAATTGATTCTCCTTTCCCGGGCAGTGCTCGATTTTCATGTTGAATTCCTGGAGAAGTAAGGCCCAGCGCTTTAACTTGTCCCTCATCTCCTTGAATCGGTGTAGCCACGTCAACCCCTTGTTGTCTGTTTTGAGGGTGAACGGACGATCTTCCAGAAGGTGACGGTACTTCTTCACTGCCCAAACGACAGCTAGACACTCCTGCTCGTTGCTGTGGTAGCGCGTTTCGGTAGGCTTGAATTTTGCACTGGAGTAGCTGATGATATTCTTCCCTCCATCCGTTCGAGGTTGATATAGGGCTGCGCCCATCCCGGTAGCGCAGGCATCGGTGTGAAGAACGTACAGCAGGTTTGGATCGGGGCGAGAGAGCTTCAGAGGTTGATTAAAAGCTTCCTTCAGCCTTTCGAACGCCTTCTAAGCCTCTGCATTCCAGCGAAACCCGGACTTTTTCACGGTGAGTTCACTCAATGTTGCGGTGATTTCAGAGTAGTGAGGTATGTACTCCCGCAGCCAGTTGCACGTTCCAAGGAAGGACTGCAGTTGTCTCTTCGTCTTTGGCGCCGGAGCCTCGATGATTGCCTGAACGTACTCTGGATTTGCCTCGTTGCCGTCGGTGGTGACAATATGCCTCAGGTACTCCAAGCGTTCCATCCCGAATTGATATTTTTCTAGAGACGCTGTCAAGTTATGGATGTGTAAGCGTTCTAGGACGAGCGCAAGATGATGAAGATGCTCTTCGATGTTCTGGGAGTTGATGATGATGTCGTCTAGGTAGACGATGGAGAACTTTCCAATGTAGCCGGTGAGAACTTCTTGGCTCACTAGACGTTGGAACGTTCCAGGAGCTCCTTTCAGTCCAAACGGCATCACTCGGAACTGGTAAGATCCCCCTGATGGCGTAGCGAAGGCTGTGTACTTCTTTGATGCAGGTTCCATAGGGATTTGCCAGTAGCCGCTCTTTAAATCGAGTGTTGAGAAGACCTTGGCATTCCCCAAGTCCTTGAGTGCGTCTGGTATGTTCGGAATCGGCTGGGGGTAATCCTCCGTGATGCTGTTCAATTTTTGATAGTCCACACAGAAACGCGATCGGCCATTTTTCTTCTTCGCGAGGACGACGGGAGAGCTGTATGGCGATGAACTCGGTTCCGTGATTCCATCAGCCAGCATCTCCTGAATTTGCTCTTCGATGAGGGCTCTCTTTTGATCGGAATATCGATAAAAAGGTAAGCGAAACAGCTGCTCCGACGTGATTCGGATTTCATGACGTACGGTGCGCGTCTGAGGTAGTCCCTGGCACAGCGGAACGAAAACTTCCGCATGTTGGCGAAGCAACTTGAGCAGAGCCCCCAAATGATGACCTGTTAACCCATGTTTGATTAGTCCTTCGTCAATCGTAGGGGTTTTCGTTTGTCGTTGCGGAACTCGGATTAACGGGACTGTCACTCGATTTTTCTGACCAAGGTAGAACACGTTGCGGGTGAGGTCCAAGATGCCTTGTTCTTCTTCCAACCATGGAAGACCGAGGATCAGTGATTGACGAATCTGGGGGGCGACGAGTAGTTGAGCCTCGAAATCTCTTCCTTGGATGGAGAACCGAAGACGAGTTTCCCCTGAGATTGAAAGCTGCGCTCCCTCCGCTGCTAGATTTAGTTTCTCGCTGTGGAGCCGGACACGTTGATTCTCGGACAGGTAGGATGGATGGATTAGATTGGCTGTAGCGGCTGGATCCACCAGTGCGACAACCTCTCGTTCGTCGATGAACACCTTTATTTGTGGGAGTCTGGAAGAGGCACCGTAGGTGTTGCAGATCTCCGGCCCTCGTTGCTGTTGGCGGCGCCGGTGGCCGGTGCTCCCGACGCCTGACGCCAGTTTTCCGATCTCCCTTTCTGTTGTGCCTTATAAACCTCGCAGTCTCGGTTGTAGTGTCGGCCTGGACAATGCCAACACTTTGGTAGATATGGCTCATTAATAGAGGCTGCTGGTTTTCCGTTGCTCGGTTTGCCGCTACCGCCCGATCTTTCGTCCCTGCTCGTCGGAATCGCTTTTGGAGCCTTGCTCTGTTGCTCGTCGTTGTCGTCCTTCTCTGCTTGTAACGCCTTAGTCGTCAGGCTAGCAAAGTCATTGATGTTCATTGGGCGAAGAGCCTTTCGTAACGAGGGCTTGATTAAGTTGAGTAGTAGCTGCACCTTCTGCTCCTCTGGCTCGTTAGGCTGCACCCGTTGAAAGAGCAGGTATTTCTCCTGAAGAAAGGCTCCGACGCTCTCCTTCTCTCCCTGCTTCTTTGAGTACAACGAGGTCGTTAGTTCGCTCTTAACTGTTCGGCTGTTGAAACGATCGGTGAGCAGCTCTCGGAATCGTGGCCATTCGAAATCCAGCGCCTTGTAGGTCTGCCACCATTTTTCTGCATCGCCTCGAAGTCCCTTCTCGATCACCTTTGTCTTCTGTGACAGGGGTAGCTGGAACGCAGTGATGTATTCTTCACAACGTCGTAAATAGCGAGCCGGATCCTCGTGAACGCGTCCGTGAAATTCGGGTAGCGTTGGACGATACCCATACAGTGCGTGGCAGAATGCTTCCCAATTCCGGAGCGCCGGTGGCATTCCCTGAGGATTGTTCAAGCCTTGGACTTCATTCGGGGCGTGAGCATCGTCTGGCACGCGGATTTCTGCGTTATCGTTGTTGGCTAAGGCGTTGGCTCCGTCGATTTGATTGTCGCCGTCGATGTTGGGAATATTTCCATCGTTGGCGCGGGCGTTGCTGGCTCCTACAGCGTTGTTTTGGTCCTGTCCGTCCATTCTGACAGCGGGTGGTTGGTGACGAAGGTGCTGCTCTGGATTCGGCGGTAGTTGCTCGTCGAAATTTCGCTCGGGCTCCGGTGGAGGCGTGTGTATGACAGGAGTGAATTTAGACACTGATCGGGATCGCCGCTTTCTGCCTTTTTTCGGGGATGTGGGCGCCACTGGGTGTTTTCCTACTCCCAGAAGTAGAGATGAGGTTGATTGCGACCGGGTAGCTGGCCTCCGTGGAGGTGAGTGTTGGACTGGCATCCGTGTAGCTCCGGCTGGTGGATTCCTTCTGGTCCAACAGAAGTCGCGGGCCCCACGTTGGACCGCCAATTGATGTCAGCCAATCTCGTTCGACTGGAGGAGAGGGACAACCCAACGATGAGCGATGGTCGCGGTGCTCCTGGCTTCTATGTTGGGTGTGGAGAGGACACAGCACTAAGCTCCACACCGAACTCGGGCACGAGCGAGACCAGCTCGCTATTTGTGTTTGAGTTTCTTTGCACGGCCGATCTTATTGAAAAGATCGGCCTAAAAAATAACCCTGAGGTTTATATGCCTTTCGGCTTAGGTTGAAGACCGCCGAGGATCCTCACGGTCTTCCCCGGCTTGGCCGGAGCGGTCGGCTTCCGGGTGCAGGGCGGATTCTCCTCCTCGCTGTTGAACCGCTTGGCCGCCGCGGCAGCTTTGCGGCTTAACTCGGCGTTCCGCTTGGCGACTCTGGTGGCAGCCTCCCACTCGCCGGCACACTGAATGTCGGTCTGACTCTCCGCCTCCGTCGACTCTGCTGCTGGGCGGATGGTGGGCTGCTCCTCCTCCGTCTGCGTGGTGCGGTGTCGTCGCTAATTCCGCCGGTGCTCCGCTGTCACCCGGGCGGCGTACCCCTTCGCCTCCGTAAGAGCGCACCAGTCCGCCTCGGAGAGCTCGTACTTGGGCTCAGTCATGAGCAGGAGAGGGAGAGAGAGAGAGAGAAAGGATTAGGGAAAGGAAGGCGGAGGGATAATGGAGCCCGGAGTGGCTCCTCAAAAAACGAGATAAAATCTCGTAGGTCCAATAAATAACTAAATTGGCTATTTATCGGGAAAGAGTCTTTTATTGTCACCCGATAAGCTTAGCGAGATGCCGAGACCATCCACGAGACGAGATGTCCGGGTGGAAAAAAGGCTGTCGGGTCGTCCGAACGCAGCCTGACTTATAGCCGGAGGGCGCCGGCTTGATAGTGGGGAGAGCGCCGCGCGCGACGCGTAGCGGGCGGCGCGGTACTAGGCTCTCAGCGAAGCGGCGCGGCGCGCTTGGCGCGCAATTCAAATTTCAAGTTTCGCAACTGCGCGGAGAGTCTTTACATTTATGGGCTTTTATTGTTCTTTTAGTAACAATAATTAACAATAAATAATTATTAGACATATAACAACTTGAATTAATAATCTATCAGACACATCTTGCAAAATTAAAAACAAAAGTTTATGAACTAAGAATCATTGGGAGAAAAAAGCTTTCTCGATATTCTTTTATAGTAGAAAGTATAAAACAGCTTAATTTAATAACTCATGATTGCCGCACACATCTTGTAAAATTAAAAACAATCAGTTTATGAACTATAATAACTGATAATAAAAGCTTTCTTAACATTCTTGTATACTTTTTCAAATAATTATCTGAATCTTGTCTAGAAAAATATTTACTGAGAAATCCTCTGAAACATTTTGACGTCTCCCTCCGTGAGAAAATTATAAAATTAGATTAACTGAGCACTTTTATTCGTTGAAATTTTCACAACAATAACACATCATTTTTGCTTTTTTCTGTATTTTAATGTTCATTTGGCATAATTTTTTAATTCGTGGTTAAGTAAATATGTACAAGAGCACATCACTAATATCTACTCAGTTTCTTGAAGTATAGACAAAAAGTGCTTTTTTTTGACCAAGGCTCCAACGTCTCACATTATTTTAAATTCTGATTTTAAGTAGAGATTTTAAATTTGTTATAAACACTTCATTTAACACATCATACCGCTACTTTATTTCATTTATTATACAGAACATTTTATTATATCTGATCTGAAAACTTGCACTGACTTCACTATAATTATATTATAGATATGTCTTGAAAAATATTGTGTCGTAAATAATAATATATTTTCCCCATAGTAATATTGGTTTGGTTATTCTATCTTTAGTAGTACGTGTCTGTTCTTGTATTAAAATAACTTTTTCTTGTTCATTAATAATAACTCCAATTCAAAATTAGATTTTTCAGACAGTACACAATTAGAACTCCTCAACATTATTGGCTATAATTATATATATCTTCAAAATGACTCGAAAAAAATCTTCTGGTATTATATCTGTAAAAATAAAAAACTCACAAAGTATCAAGTTTAAAAAAATGATTTTAGCCATTTAACATTTAGCTAGTAAGTACTTATCTAATGAAAGTTATTTTTCCCATTGTTGATAGACGAATAGATCAATTTTTCTCATCACCAGTTGACAACTTGAGATCTTTCAAATACATAACTAATTATCTAACTCACGATATGATAACATTTGTAAAATGTATATCTATAAAATAATAGATAGATAAAAATTCTTCTTCTTAGATTGCTAAGAATAAGTTCTTAACCTAAACAATCTAGCAACTTCTTGAGATCTTTGAAATGTGTTATTAACTAACTCACGATATGATAACATTTGTATATAAAAAAATACTGACATGTTGTATATAAGGTTAGATCGATCAGATACGGGTGTGGGTGTGTGTGTGTGTGTGTGTGTGTGTGTGTGTGTGTGTGTATATATATATATATACAAACGTAAGATAGACGACAACAACCGGAAGTGTCGTAAGAGCTGCAAACCGGACGCCGGAATAAGGAGAAGAAAAGTATAAAAGGAAATCGCACATAAAAAAATTCAGCTCTCTATATCTTCTGAACGAGATAATCTTTTTAAATAAAATGTTTTGATTTGAGTAGAGCAATGAAATGGCTTTCGATTAAGAGGGATATGTTATATAGTAAAAAACTAACGCAATATACGTAAAAGCGCATTGAATTTTTCGTACACCCATTTCAATGTATATGTAGCACGGGTCGCTCCTTTAGGCTTCTTCTATACTTGCCTTCGGAGCGCTCCCGCGCTCCTTGAAAACTATGTTGAAATATATTGGTTAGAATCAAAAGAACAACTAGCCGATATTTTCGCAAAAGCATTGGAGAAAAATGCTCATTACAAATTAACATACATAATACTTAATAAGAAAGAGGATTAATCTTTTTTCCTTTGTTCACAGGAGAATATGAAAGCTGGGACGACTAGTCACATGAGTGAAGACAGTCAACTGAGATCTCAGTAAAAAGAACGAAGTACCTGCACCAATGGCCAAAAAGAAAGTCATGCGATTGAAAGTATCCTAGGTTTAAGGCCCCTTGTTGGAGAGGGAGTGTTGGATGTTATACATTTATATATATATATATATATATATATATATATATATATATATATATATATATATATATATATATATATATATGTGTATGAGTGTGGCCAACGGCGGAGCCATATGTGTGTGCGTGTGCGTGTGAGCTTTGGTAGCGCGGCGAGCGCGTGAGGAGGGGGAGCGCGGTTGCCGCGGGCGTCAGACCGTTACGGTGAGCCGAGGAGTGCGGACGTGTATTGAAGAGGGCGAATAAGGAACGAGTTATCTCAGTACTGTGTTGTGTAGTTTTTATTTGAATAGCCTTGCCACCTCACCTAATTCCAACATAAACTTATCCGATCCATCAAGTTCCTTTCCGAAATATTTAAGATGAAAATAATTTTAATATACTGTTTAGAATAACGAAGATTTGAATGAAATACGTTGATTAGAGCAAGAATAAACAAATTTATAGATTTTCTGATCCTTTCCGGTTTTATGCGAACCTTGAAAAATTAACCTATAATGTGATCCTGAACGATCATTTATGAAATTTTATCTATTATTATAAAGATAGAAAAGATGCTGATAGAAAAATAAAATACATAAAAATGCATAAGGAATCATTGAGAAAGAAAGTATAGCATAATATCAGTTTGTTAAATTTTTTTTAAACCTTTATGAACCATTACGAAAGTTTCTGGATTGCCATGAACTTTTACGAACTATACCGAAATCGATCGAATATCAATAAACCTTTATGAACCATTACGAAAGTTTCTGGATTGTTATGAACCTATACAAACTATACTGAAATCGATCGAATATCAATAAAGTTTTTTCCCCCTTTGTCATAATATACAATTAATTCTAATAAGATTATCGTTTATATATAAAATGATAATAACACATGAACTATTTTTTTTATTTAAAACTTTATTATTGAACTTCGAAATTATTTGGCATAACACCAACATACTTTACGATTCTTAATAAATATTGGAATAAATATTAATAATCTTGGGTATTTGTTCCGAACGATTCCACGGTTACTAATAGCCAGAAACATGATGGTTCACCAAAGTCCTGAATTGATCGTAATGATTCATTATACTTCAAGCAAGGTTCGGAACCTACTAATAGCCAGGAACATGATGGTTCACCAAAGTCTTGAATTAATTGTAATCATTAATTATACTTCAACAAGGAACGAACCAACCAATCCTAAATAAATGTACCAAATTATTTCGAAACAAATCTTAATAGATCGGAAAGGTTCTAAAGAGATCATCAATATTCATTACAGTTTACCTCCATATCATACAAGTATCGAAATTCTATGCCAACACCCGTTTTAGAGTAATGGCTAAGGCGCTGGACTAGTAAGCTGAGGACTCAGGTTCGAATCCCGATGACAGCGAAAATTTTTTAATTACTTTATTTACAATTTCAGGCTTTCTATAATTTAATATTCTTATAAATTATGTTATAAATTAAAAATAATTAATTTCAATCACAATATATCAATTATTAATAAACATTTAAATATACATTAAATTGGGCATGACGTTAATATTTCCAGAATTAAGCGGGAAAATCTGGATAATTTTTTTTCTGTATCCCTAATATTATTTATTAACAACTATTATTTATTAATAAATAATCGTTATTAATATAAAAATAAATTTAATTTAAACAAATAATAATTTTTTTTTCGTGAGAAATTAATTAACAGCACTAAATAAATGTTTATGTAGGGTTCCCTACACGGGGCTTATTTCATGACAGTTCCGAATGGTTCCACGGTTAATAATAGCCAGAAACATGATGGTTCATTAAAATCCTGAATTGATCGTAATAATTCATTATACTTCAACTAAGTTCGGAACGAGCCAACCAATCCTGAATAAATATACCAAATTATTTCGTAACAAACCTTAATAGATCAGAAAGGTTCTAAAGAGATTATCAACATTCTTAACAGTTTACCTCCATGACAGTTCGGAAGAGTTCGGAAGAAATTGATCCCAAAAACCGGAAAAGATCGGAAAGATTCCTTAGATCCGGACATTTCCGAACTTTGAAGATCATTTTTACTAGGGATAAGAATAGATTATTAGAATGAAAGTGTAAAAGATCAACAAGACCTCGGTGCAGCAGCGGTACTGCAACAGCTGACACAGCACTGGCACAGCTCTTATATAAATTCACCTTACTGCAACTTCACTTATTCAAATCGTTTATTCGTATAGCGAGTGAATGCACACTCACTTTGAATCTCAAACGCGATCAATGCAATGCTAATCAAATACTGAATAAAAAATTCATAAAAAACTATACGATCTTAGCAATTAGAATTTTTATATTTTTTAAACATATTCTAACTAATTTTAATTTTTTCAACAATTAATTTTATAAACTTAAATTTTTTTAACTCAATTTTTAAAAACAAATTTTTTAAACTTAATTTTTAAAATTTAATTTTTAAAGCTTCCCTATCAAAAATCCAAAATGTAACAAATTGTTTAGTTAGTATAGAAAAGTGTAAAAAAGTGTGAGAGAGTCTAAGTCAATGTAATTAAGTGCTGGATTTTGGACATATTTTACATCTTCTTACCCTTATTTACACTTTTTTAATATTTTTGTACACTTTTTTACATTTTATTAAAATATATTTTTTTGCCGTATTGAAATAAAAATGCAAGGAAATGTAAAAATGACTTTAAAAAATGTAAAAAACAGTAAAAAATCCGTGAAAAGTTTCAGTTTTCTACACTTAATTACGCTTCATTAATTCTTAAAAAATGTAATAAATCCGAAGTGCAGCATTAATCTATCCTTTTTTGCATTTTTCACATTTCCATACCTTTTTTTAAATTTTTTTTACATTTTTTCTATAATAATCATACGAAAAATTGAACATAAGAAATAAGTTAATCAATAACCACGATGTCAAATACAAATATTTATTAATTGAAATCCATTATTATTATGAAATGTCACGTCCTAAGACACGACATGACTGGGATGTTTAACTCGATTAAGAGTTATGCTCTTTTTTGGTCGTAGCTGCGTTAGCTAATAAACCATGGACGAGCTGTGGACAGGAGTGTAATATCAAATTCACTGTTAATCGCTGAGATTTAAGTTTGACTAATTTTTGGTTTAGGATTTGGTTATCGTAAGGACCAACGGTGAGTAGCACGAACGTCTCGTAAAGATCGTTTGGCCGCACGTACCCCCGTATGGACTAGGAATAAGGGCACGATTTTCCTTGGATACCTGGAGTTTGAGATTCTAATAACTTTTCCTGGTCTCAGGTTATTCTCAGATTCGCCCTTCCCTATCAAGAGCAGAGCTCGTGTGTGAATTTAATTTTTATTTATGAAACTTATCCCTCTTGGGATTGATATATATTTTTCTTTTTAATAAATAAATTTTTATCTTAGTAAAGGATAATTTCTTTAGAATTTTCCTACGATTTTCTTGTTTCTTAATTTTTTTTCTAATATAAATTGCTTTAGAGTTGTAATCTGAAATTTCTTATAAATTAAAATATTCCTTGTAAACACAACCAGTGAGGCTTACCCGTAAGGTCGTACAACTGCCGTTATGTTTACTTAATTCTTTTCTAAACCAATAGGAGTATGCTTACCCGTAAGGTCGTAACAACTATGGTTTAGAGAAGTAATTTAGGATATATCTAATTGAAGATTATATTACTTTCTTATTGTAAACTGGAAAAAATCTTATAAATTAAAATATTCCTTGTAAACACAACCAGTGAGGCTTACCCGTAAGGTCGTACAACTGCCGTTATGTTTACTTAATTCTTTTCTAAACCAATAGGAGTATGCTTACCCGTAAGGTCGTAACAACTATGGTTTAGAGAAGTAATTTAGGATATATCTAATTGAAGATTTTATTACTTTCTTATTGTAAACTGGAAAAAATCTTATAAATTAAAATATTCCTTGTAAACACAACCAGTGAGGCTTACCCGTAAGGTCGTACAACTGCCGTTATGTTTACTTAATTCTTTTCTAGACCAATAGGAGTATGCTTACCCGTAAGGTCGTAACAACTATGGTTTAGAAAAGTAATTTAGGATATATTTAATTGAAGATTTCTTTTTATTTTCTTTATTTTAATGAGAAAATTTAATATAATTTAATTATATTCTTTGCAAACACAACCAGTGAGGCTTACCCGTAAGGTCGTACAACTGCCGTTATGTTTGCTTAATCTCTTTCTAAACCAATAGGAGTATGCTTACCCGTAAGGTCGTAACAACTATGGTTTAGAGAAGAAATACTGAATACAGTTAATTGAAGATTTTATTTACCTTCTTATTTTTGTGTTCTTTATATTTTTTTCTTTCAATATAAGTTCCTTTGAATCTTGTAATATGAAATTTATTATAATTAATAATATTCTTTGTAAACACAACCAGTGAGGCTTACCCGTAAGGTCGTACAACTGCCGTTATGTTTACTTAATTCTTTTCTAAACCAATAGGAGTATGCTTACCCGTAAGGTCGTAACAACTATGGTTTAGAAAAGTAGTTTCGAATATAATTAATTTGATAATTTTGGAATTAGTATGTTAAAATTTTTTAGAAGTTTTGGAAAAAATGAATTTCGAAAATTTGATTTTGGAAAAAAAATTGAATATTTTATTTGAGAGTTTGAATTTGTGTACAGAGTCTTTAAGCTTGTGAGGCTTGTGCCGATCTGCTGTACAGTCAGCAAAGCTTGTGAGGCTTGTGTTGATCTGACTTGGTCAGTTCAGTAAAGCTTGTGAGGCTTGTGGTGAACTACCTTGGTCAGTTCAGTAAAGCTTGTGAGGCTTGTGGTGAACTGCACCCGTGTAGTGCGCGTTCGGCGTATTTAAATCCATTGCTCCTCCTCTTCTTTAGCTGGAAAAACTGCGGTGTCGAATCGGGTGGTTGCGTCATCTTGAGGCATCGAATCGCTGGTTGACATTTGTAACGGCGGTTGATAGTCATGTATCCTGTAGTGTTAATTGTGGCTAGTGGTGTGAGAAAACGGTGTCCAATGGTGCGGGGGTGGCATGCCTTCCAAACGTCGATTTTTATGAAAGTGGGGAAAATCCTATGTTTTAACACAGAGAGCGGCAGAGAGCGGTCGCTCATCCCTTCTCTATGGTATTTTCCGGCGGCTCGTATCTTCCTTAAGGAGTGAGAGAGAACGCTATAGGAGTGACAGAGAAAGAGAGAAGAGAGATACAGAAGATATACCTATCTCCCTCACTCTTCAATTCTGTCACTGTCTTTTTTACAGTTTTCTTCACTTTGTTTAATATTACTAGATATCGCAATTTCACAATTTAGTTACTATTTTATTTTAAGGGAGTTCTCTCGATACCTAACTAGTCAAAGTAACGCACGCTTGATTTGGCTAAGTTCTCGCTTAACTCATGTGGTGCAAGAAAGATGATCTGGCAACATCGCATTATAAATACGTGTGTGTATATATATACACACACACACACACACGTTCGCGCGGCATGAGTTTTCACGTCGACTCGTCGTGTTTATAATAGTTATGTGAAGAAAATATCTGCAAAATGACCGCAAAACCGCAAAAATTTTTTTGGAAAGGAAAGAGAGTGACTGAGAGGGTTTATAAAGACAGATGTCGACAGCAAGAGGTAGGAAAAACTATAATGAAGAACTTTGTAGCCAAAGGTGACGTGCATAACCTCAAAACCTTGCTAAAAGCAGATGAAAAACTCAAATACGTCAATATAGAAGGACGTCGAATTGTGCACATAGAAACACTTGGGAAGCAATTGTACTGCCGGATATGTAAATCAGTATTATCATTAAGTAATATTGTTAGCGAAAAACATAATGGCTTGGCTTCAAAATTCTCAGTTCATTGTAATCAGTGCAAAGCAGTAACTGGAGTTTACACAGACAAACAACACCATGTCTACGCACAGAATGCACACTTCGATGTAAACACAAAAATTGTTATGGGTGAATATTTTACAATGTATATATTTATAATTATAATATGCTAAAAATCTGATTTATACTAATAATCTATTTCTTTTCAGGCGCTTTAAATGGAGGAATGGGTAATACCCATTTGAATAAAATGTTGTCCTCGTTGAACATTCCACAAATGAGATGGAATACATTTAAAACTCATGAGAAAGAAGTAGGGCATGTTGTTGAGGAGATGGCTCGTGACAGCTGTCTAAGAGCATCGATGGAAGAGAGGCAACAAACCATACAGAATTTTGAGAAAATAAAAACATTATTGTAAGTGCTCGGGCTTTAATTTGTAGGATTGAAAATACTATTTTACAGTGGAATCGTAACTTGTGTAATTTCATTTGATTTATATTACTTATGAATTGAATCAAAACATATTGTAGATCTTATTTTTTATAATACTACGATGAATGAATGAATTACAATCACGTACATATAATATAGATTTTTTAAATAATTAATTTTATTATGAGATATTTATGATTTTGTATGCATTTACAGTGTATGCACACATAACGCTTATAAACACACAATCAAATGAAATTTATACATTTTATACGATTATTATATATATAAATAAAACTAAGCGACTTTATATTGTAATAAATAATAATCTAAATATATACTACAGTATAATTATATACTATATTCACAATTTTATGTGTAAAAACTATAGTATTAATAAATTTCCTCATTATGTATGATATTTACAGATTGTATACAAAATAAAAAATTTTAATTGTAATTTTTCTTACACATTTTCTTTTTCATTGCTTTTCAGGCCCTCCCACTTAAAGAATGGTTTTATCTTTCCTGGTGTGTGTGATGCTCTCCAAAATAATATTAATTTTTCATTAGAGCAGAAGGTACGAATAGCTTCATCTTTCGACATGGGGTGGTTCACCAGAGGTACCGGAAGAAGTTATGATAGTATATCTGGCTCTGCTTCACTTATAGGGTTTTTTCAAGAAAAGTTTTATCTTATGTGTGCTTGAATCGAAAATGTAAGAAGTGTGATTTTGGACATTCAAATGAAGATCATGATTGTAGATGTAATTTTGAAGGCAGCGCAAAAGCTATGGAGCCAGCAGCTGCAGTACAACTTACAAAGAATAATCTGATTTTGACTGAGTGCAATATTGAAGTAGGTGTTATCATAGCAGATAATGACAGTAGCTCAATCTGCGCCGCGCGAAATGCTAATGATTATGAAATAGTTAAACAATCAGACAAAAATCACACAAGCAAAGGGGTCGTAAATCAGTTATATAAAATAAAAAATAATCATAAGGAGCTTACTGGCACAACAATAAAATTTTTACAAAAATGTTTCAATTATTCTGTAGCTCAAAATCAAGGTGACAGTAAAGGCATGGCAGATGCTATAAAAAATATACCGTACCATTGCTTTAGTAATCATAGCAATTGTGGTACATGGTGTGGTTATTTAAATAATCCAGATAATTATAAACATTCAGTAATTGGTGACGGAGTCAAGAATGAAAATTTATTCGCAGCTCTTAAGTGTTTATTCGATAATTTATCTGAAAATACCGATCGATTTTCTGCAGGTGTTTCAAGCAATGCGAACGAAAGTTTGAACGCTACCATTGTTAGTAAGGCCCCGAAATCGCGTATATACGGCATGTCAACATCTGGAAATATACGAGTAGCCTGCGCAATTAACAAGAAAAATGATGGAGAAGCCTATATACCTAATTTAGCTACAAGGTTAAATGTATCTCCTGGAAAAAATACACAAAAATATTGTAACAACATTGATGAACAGAGTAAAAACAGATACGTACAATCATTAAGTTCCTCCGTTAAGAGACGTCGTTTATTTCTTAAGAAACGAAAAACTGAACTTCGACACAAAAAGAAGTGTCGGAGGGAACTACGTATAAATCTGATGTAGATCTGCTGACAAAATCGAATGAATCAATCCCAATTGCAAATATTGATCCCGATCTTGAACCCATTATCACATTTTTTGATTTAGAAACTGGGGGTTTTGCTAAGACTTGTGATATTTTACAGATAGCTGCCAAATGTGACAATTTTGAATTCTCAGTTTATATACGGCCAACACAAAGTATTAGAGAAGAAGCTAGTATGGTCAATGGCTTGCACTATATTGATAATGATTTGCAATTTAATGGCCAAATAATAATAACTATATCTCTGTCTGAAGCTATACACGCCTTTTATGATTTTTTGTTTTTATTTAAAAGAAAATGTATATTGACAGCACATAATTGCAAGTTCGACTATCCTAGATTAATGTTAGCAATACAAAAAGTTCATATGACAGAGCATTTTAAATCGGTTGTCATAGGATTCTCTGATACGCTACCTATAATATCAAAACTCACTGGAAATAAAGGAAAAGGACAAAATAAATTAGAAACGCTTGCAGCCAATTTCCAACTAGATACTGATCAAGCACATAATGCTATTTTTGACGTTCTACTTTTAGAGCAAGTGATACTAAAATTAGATATATCAAGTAGACAAATAGTAGATTCTACTTTGACGTGGAATCAAATTGAAGAAAAAAAAGACTCTCAAGTGAAACTGTTGAATGCTTTACAGAAATTGAAAAATTTAAATGGCTGTACATCAAATATTATAAGAAAAAAAATAGTTGCTGCTGACATCTCATATGATGAGATTGTGAGTGCTTATAGTCAGAACAAGTTTATTGGGTTATTTCATCTTTTAGGAAAAGATAACAATGGCAATATTAGAGTAACGCGCAATCGAAAAGTAGTATAAAAAATTTGTGATTATCTACAAAATTTGCCAAATAATTGCGAAAACTAGATTATATAATTTTCAAGACTGTTGTACTTAGAACTAAAAAATAATTTATTTATAATTTATTATTTATAATTTATTATTTATAATTTAAATTTATACTTTTGTAACTATTA
Organism: Torymus aiolomorphi; assembly: GCA_036365515.1. NCBI lineage: Eukaryota > Metazoa > Arthropoda > Insecta > Hymenoptera > Torymidae > Torymus > Torymus aiolomorphi. Next base: position 107,315,989 of record CM070877.1, read on the forward strand.
TTGTTTCTCTGAACTGTGATTAAAGATTACGTATATAAATTTCCATAAATACGTATGAAAAATTTATCATTGTTTTATTTTACCCAAAAACTCCTATTATTTTATTTAACAATTTCCAGATATAAACCAATTTCGAAAACATTGTATTCCTTAAAATAAAAAAATCTAATAAGAACAGTTTTATTGCGCGGTTTTGAATCGTGCGCGCATGCGCACAGCGCATAATTCAGCGTTTACACGTTACAGTGTTGCCAAATCGTGTATACATCTGACAGCGTATCGTAAATAACCAAAACGTGCTCGGTAAATTATTTATTAGAACTCTCATAGGTTCTGAATGCATACTTTTCAGGGCTTTATGTTTTCGCGAAATATCTATTGTACGCAACAAATTTTCTCAATAAAATACACTTTTTTAGTGCTTTATAATATACATATGAATGCAGTCAAGGTATCGTTTCCCATAAGACGCAACGTTAATTTCTTGAAAAATAATTCTTTTATAACTTTGTTCTGAGATATCCTAGCCCTCTGAAAATTTGCATAGGTCATTTTTATACATTTATTAAACAATACACCAAGTTTCATCAAGATACACTTTCATTTCTAAAATCGAGAGAACTCCCTTAATAAATTAACTGCTGAGGACATAGATAGAATTATATCGAATGACAATGAATGTAAACAGACATTTAAAACTTATTTTAATATTTAAAAAAGTATTAAAGGAAATGACTTTAAGAGTACTAGTTTATCAGTTAAAAATTTGACTTATGCAAATAGTTTTAAATCAGATAGTTTAGCTGACAACACTTATAATACAAGTTTATTGAAATCTCAAAATTACTGAATAGTTCGGGGAATACTTCTAGAAGTTTCAGTTCTAGAGTTTACTATCTAAATGATGTTAAAGTTGATAGTGGAATTTCTCTTGATTACAATGATAATAGTAGCCTACAGAGTATTGCCAATGATGAGTCTCGTCATTCGGAAAACACAGTTTGTGAAATAGTCACACCTGAGGCTTCATTTTCTTCATGTGGCACCTCTAATTCATTTTATATTCAAAATTATAATAGAATTTCTAAGGAGTTTGATATCATTCAAACAGAGTTCAGTCAAAGTAAAAATCACAATTTTAAATTAATAAAATGTTGCTATGCTTGCTTGTTTAAATACAAAAAATTATAAATTTTAATAAATAAATTGTGAGTAAAATATATACGGTGATATGAAATAAATTAAAAAATAATATAATAAAAGTATAATTTAAATGTTAAGAAAAATAAAAATTAAACTGAAAATCATAGTTTTAGAGCTTTATTGTTCACTTTTAATGTAGGATAGTGTCGAATTTTGTTCTAATTACATATAATCATGTTCAATAAGTACAAAAACTTTAGTGCCGAATGATGAACTACGTTTCAAAATTGTATTCATTATATAGTACTAATTGAATTCACAGACTTATTTCTATGCATTTACGTATTTATTAAACAGTATATTTTACTCAGGATAATATTATAAAAATAGTCGTTGGTCGAATTGTCAAAAATGTTATTTGATTTGAAAATGCATTATTTTAAATAAGTGTAAACTACCAAATAACTATTTTTAAAGCAGCTTAAGTAACATACTAACATATTTCATCTCATTTTGTTTTTATTTACATACTAATTTTTTCCTTTTTATATTTACAGTCCAAAAAAATAAACCACTGTTTCATCTGTTTAATAATAAATATAATTTTTATGGCAATTTGATTCTTTTAAAATATGCAAGAACGAAAGATATTTCTGAATTTAGGTCACATTTAAGTGAAATCATTATTCAGCATGAAATGCTAAAAACTAAATATACTGTAATTCCTTTTAAGTAAGATTTATTTATTTTTAACATTCATGTTTTCGTTTTAAAATATTATATGATTTCTTGTCTTGTCTGCCGTCAAGAAATTTTAATTAATAATGTCCAATTTTTATCCTTCAAAATTGTTCATAATTATTAATTATGTGTGATGTTTTAAAATAATGGTGTTATATATACATTGTATTCATCTGTTTTTATAGAATAAGCGGCGCTGCATTTCATTCAATTGCGAACACCATACCTGAACTATTTCCAAATGAAAAAATCTGTATATATTTTGAAAAATCGTATAATATTAAAGAAAGTGACAATGAAAATATAAAGCCACAAAAGTTAATTCTACCGGTCTTTTCTATGATCATTATCTCAAATATCGAGAGAGTTTACAACAGGCTGGAATTGAAACATCTCGTAAGAAGAGCACAACAGATTTTTCTGAATTAGGTAATAAAATTTTAATCGTAAGGTAATATGTTCAATATTAATATTTATAACTAATGATATATTTTTACAGGTGATAAGAATTCTGACACTGAGATATTGGATATAGTGACTCATGTCAAGTAGAAATAACTACTGCACTGTGGATTGAAACGTACGTACATCGTCGTACAAGTTCATATGAAAATAGACGAGGCGTCGGTGTAATTGATTTGTTTAAAATTTTAAGAACAAATCTTGTTTATCCATTTGTAAGTAATCACACTTATAAATGTGAATAATAATTAGCTCTAATGCTCCCAAAGTTTTAATATTTATGTCTATTTTTCGAATTTTATTATGTGAGTAAATTTAAAATTTTAATCGAGTAAAACTGACCTCAAGGGATAATTAAATTTAAGGTAGTTGACCGCTCAATGCCGTCATAAATATTACAATATCGGAAAAATTGTGCTATAAGCATATTATATATGGTGAAAACTCCTCATTTATCGTTGTATACTATTGTGTAAACATTAACCCTAAATTGGAATCGTCCAATGAGATTGCAGGATTTTAAAATTGACTAGGCACGTTCGGCAAGAATCAACTTCTGTCGGGTGTACATGTGAGGACTCTGTAGGGCCGCGGTGCAGCTCTACGAGGGCATCTAGTGGGGAGAGCAGAAAGGTTATGGAGAAAGTGAGGTTAGGTATGAGAGAGGTCGGTAAGGTAGGTTGAGTTTCGTCCCAGGTTACCATCGTGGACTCATCAGTAAGGCTGATGGTAACCTTGCCTTAGACTCGGGTAGGATGTCTGTATTAATCTTGGAAGTTATATATATACTAACCAAGGACTCGATTCGGCCACTTGCGAGAGTTGAAACTTGGCACGAACTCTGGTGGCAGAGCTGTGAAGCTTGAACTGCCACAGGAGCCCTCCCCAGTGCCGAGGCCGTAGGCGAGGAACGAGAAGATGGAGTGAGTGCCCGAGCGGAGGCGAAAACTTAATTGATGTTAGTGGGGACGAGGTTACTGACAGCGAGGATGTGTGATTTACAGGTCAGGAAGTGTGGATTGCGTGATTGCCTACATCCTAAGCTTTACTGCTCCCAAGAGCTCCACAGCTGTGGCGGTTGCAGCAGATCCGCCATCGTTGCTTGGTGGAGATACGGGTTTGGATGTCGAAGAGTGGAGCCGGAGCATTGTTACCATTCGGTCTGTTGCCATGTTGCGGCGATAAGGTAGAGAATGGGTTTATCGGGCTCCGGGCATCCCGGCCGGCAATGCCGTCTATTTATCACCTAGCCAATTTTTGCCATGTGTGACGACGGTTCGAGGATTGGGTTTTACCACTGTACCGCTCGCTCGAGGCGTCATCTGTTGCACGCCTTGAGGGGTCTCTTTTTGTGGTTTGTCGGATTGGATTGTATCAGAAGGTTTTTGCTTTTGCGTGTTCATATCACGTCGGGGTCACCAGTGTGAGGACTCTGTAGGGCCGCGGTGCAGCTCTACGAGGGCATCTAGTGGGGAGAGCAGAAAGGTTATGGAGAAAGTGAGGTTAGGTATGAGAGAGGTCGGTAAGGTAGGTTGAGTTTCGTCCCAGGTTACCATCGTGGACTCATCAGTAAGGCTGATGGTAACCTTGCCTTAGACTCGGGTAGAATGTCTGTACTAATCTTGGAAGTTCTATATGGCCGAATCCATCTCAAATCAGACAGCCCGCGTATGCCTATTTCACCTATCATGTTGAAATAAAAATATTTATGTTCTACTCGAAAAAATATTTTACACGTGTTTTTTTATTTTTTTGTTTCATCAAAATTTCATGCGTTCAGCGATACCGAAAAATTCCGAGAAAATTCTTTCATTGAGAAAAAAAATTTTCAATGTGATTTTCAGACTGCTATTGTTTCAGCAGTTTTTCAAGCTTTTAAACGTGTAACACATAATTTCACTCAGTTTTGAGCCCTCTTTAACGGCCTTAATGTCATTTTCAAAAAAAATAAAAAATCCACGAGCTATGCACTTTTTACTGAAAAATTCATTTTTTAGAGAAGTGCCTTTTTCTCGAAAACCCCATGTTTTTTTTGCACAATTTTTGTTGTCGTGATAGAGGACGGTAATGCCTAGCTAGACGTATTTGTGAGATTCGGTACTTTTTTCCTGGGATAGCGATCACTAATGAGATAACACACAAACAAATTTTTCACGCTTAACGCTTATATATAGTCAATGATATTAGAGTCAATGTAAAGGTATTTATCTTTGTGCGTATGTAATATACATGTACGTGCGCCTACTTATAGGAGTATATGTACTAGTACATTTGTCCGCTAGATGGATATGGTTTGACTTAACATTTACAAAGAAAAGTTCGGTTTCTGCTATATATCACACATCTCGTCTTATTTAAAACCATCATCTTTTGGAAAATTATTACATATTTACACCTTATCAACTCAACTACGATGTCTCAATATTACTCAACAGAGAGAATCAAATGTGCAGACTTTTTAGACAAACACAAACAAATTATTTACAAATCTAGTTCCGTACGTTTAAAACAACTTGAGAATCTTGCTCATCCATTGAAGCACCTCTATCCTCATTTACCTTTGACACCTTCTACATATCTGTGTCAACATTGTTACAATCGTGCTTTAGAATTGGTGAGTAGTACTGACAATGAATTTATAACGGATAATGAAGTTACCGATAACGTAGTTGATAGAGATGAAGATTTTTTACCAAGTACTCCAGAACGCATTGAAGAATTTAATAATGAAATAAGTACATCTTTCTTAGGTTCTGTATCGCCTCTTAAAAGAAAAAATCTTATACATGAAAAATCAATTGAAAATTACGTAACAAAGAAGAAAAAAAAAATACTTTCAACATTGTCTAATACCCTTGATGTGAAGTTGAACAATGTTTATGACGTTTCTATAACAGCAAATGAATCAACTGTATGCCATTGTACAGAATGGATACAAAATCTTGGTCTAGCCTTGCAAAAGTGTTCTACGGTATCAGAAAAAATAAAAATTCTGACTTTGCTACCTTCATCCTTTACAAAACATGAAATTTTATCTTTATTTCCAGAAATAACAATGTATATGATCAACAAATCGAGAAATCTTGTTAAAGAAAAAGGAATTTATTCAGAACCAGATGCATATTCAGGCCATCCGATTGATGAAAACATGGAAAAAATTGTTATGGAATATTATTTAAATGATGATTTTAATTGTTCAAGACAAAGTCCTAATAAATGTGACGTTGTTACAATTAAAGTTAACAATAAAAAAGAGAAAAAAAGTTAAGCGTTTTCTTACTCGAAGTTTAAAAGAGACGTATAAAGTATTTAAAAATGATTATCCAGAATTGAGAATTGGAAAATCGAAATTTTATAGTTTGCGACCAAAGTATGTCTTACTTAGCCCCATCAAAGAAGTTTGTCTCTGTATCTATTGCGCAAATTATGATTTATTTCTTACGAGCTTAATTAATTTTAGAGGGAGTAACGTCACAGAGTTGGATGAAAGTCGGTCACAAATAATAAATGCAACAATGTGTTCTGAGCCATCTGATTTATGTTATTTACAAGAATGTAAACTATGTCCAGGGATTAAGGGAATTACGTTTCATGTTTTAAAACTGCAAGATGTAGAAGGCACAGAAGAAATTACATATGCTTTGTGGGATAATGGAAACCTGATTAAAAAGACACTATCAATTTCTGCTTTTAAAGATGAACTTTCGGTTTGGACCATGAGGGTTAGTACTCACATGTATGTAAAAAATATACAACGCAAAGCTATAAAAACAGAAAGAGAAAGTGCTAAAAAAGACTCACATCATTTAGTTCTTCAAATAGACTTCGCTGAAAACTGGGCTGTGATTCATAATAAAGCTGTTCAAGGAAATCATTGGGTTAATGATCAAATTTCTATTTTCACAGCAGTCTCTTATCAAGGGGATTCGACACAAAGTTTCGCAGTTATAAGTGATGACCGAAAACATGATTCAGCGTATGCTTTGCTAGCAGTACAAAAAATTATAAAATTCTTGAAAGAAAATTGTTGTGATTCAATTAAAAAAATTACCATCGTATCAGACGGCACTGCGAGTCACTTTAAAAATCGCTTTCAATTAGATGAACTAAAACGAGCACCGTGTGATATAAAATGGTTGTTCTCTGCTACTGGGCACGGCAAAGGAGCTGTAGATGGTGTGGGTGGACTTATAAAGCATTATGCTACTTCGCATAATCTTCGAGAGCCCCTTGAAGAAGCTATTCAAAACGCAAATGATTTTGCAATACATGTTCAAAAATATACTGATGCTATTAAAATAATACATTTACAAGATGCTGAAATAGAACAATTCAGAAAAGAAAAAAATATTGATTGGCTTACAACTCCAAAGTATCCTGGAATTCAAAAAACTCATATATGGGTTAAAAAAACATGTGACGATAAAATACATTGTTTGACAGCAAAGACCGCTGATCGTCCGCTTACTGAATTAAGAACAATGAAGCAGAAAAACAAAGGTAGTAAAATAGGTATACAAATGAAAAAAGGTATAAAAATAAAAAATCAAAAAGACGCAAATAACAAATAAATACATAGTTATGTGTACCTGTATATTACATACACACAAAGACAAATACCTTTACATTGACTCTAATATCATTGACTATATATAAGCATTAGGCGTGAAAAATTTGTTTGTGTGTTATCTCATTAGTGATCGCTATCCCAGGGAAAAAGTACCGAATCTCACAAATACGTCTAGCTAGGCATTACCGTCCTCTATCACGACAACAAAAATTGTGCAAAAAAAACATGGGGTTTTCGAGAAAAAGGCACTTCCCTAAAAAATGAATTTTTCAGTAAAAAGTGCATAGCTCGTGGATTTTTTATTTTTTTTGAAAATGACATTAAGGCCGTTAAAGAGGGCTCAAAACTGAGTGAAATTGTGTGTTACACGTTTAAAAGCTCGAAAAACTGCTGAAACAATAGCAGTCTGAAAATCACATTGAAAATTTTTTTTCTCAATGAAAGAATTTTCTCGGAATTTTTCGGCATCGCTGAACGCATGAAATTTTGATGAAACAAAAAAATAAAAAAACACGTGTAAAATATTTTTTCGAGTAGAACATAAATATTTTTATTTCAACATGATAGGTGAAATAGGCATACGCGGGCTGTCTGATTTGAGATGGATTCGGCCATATATACTAACCAAGGACTCGATTCGGCCACTTGCGAGAGTTGAAACTTGGCACGAACTCTGGTGGCAGAGCTGTGAAGCTTGAACTGCCACATACACTCATTTTTAAGAAAATTTAAAGAAAATCAATTTTTTGGTGAACTATACCTTAAATTATATTTGAGTTTGAACTAATTTTTCGAATAATTGCGATTTAAAAAGTGAATATAGTAAGAATTACCCTCACTCAATTTTGAGGTAAATATTTTAAAGTTTAAACGTTTATGGTTCACGGGCATATAATTATATGTACACTCATTTTGCCTTTACAAAGTTATGTAAATGTTTTTATTAGCTATCACTGATATTTACATAATATTTTATTTGCTGTTTTTTTTTATTAAGATGGTGTAAGAAATGATAAAATCAACAATCAACGATGTTTTATTGAAAATAAAAGAAGAGGATGACGAAAATCATAACGAACCATTAAAAAAATAAAAATTAGAAGTATAATTTCAATTTTTATAATATGTACACAATTATTTATAATAAAGATGCACAATCATTGAATAATAATATATTTATAATGTAAAAAATTGAGTTATTATACATATATGATTTTGAAAATGTGAGTAAGTTGATCTCAGGGTAGAGAGCAATTTTTTAATTTTATATTTTAATATATTACTTTTTTTTAAATAAAATAAGTATCAAATAACAAATAATTTCAATAATAAGAAAAAAATATGCAATTTTTTAAATATTAATGAATTATTAAATCATTGAAAAAAAAGTCTAATGAATAAACATATTTTCTCTCTTAAAAGAATGATGACGGAAATGTGAAGCCAAAATAAAACCTTTGCGATTGGTCAAGTCCATTTAAATGGAACCCGTGATTGGTCTGCAGTGACGTTAGCTATTAGCTTAAGGTCTTAACTGATTCGTCCAAATAAAACCCATATAATTTGAAATTATGAAATATTTAAACTCAAGGTATAAGTTATAATATAGTACTTTATTCTCATCGCCACTGTAGCGACTTCATAGATTTGAAAAGTTATTTTGTATTTATGTGTTATAATTTTGTTAGTTTTAACCCAATTCACCATAAACGTAAAAAATTAGACTATGTTACTTTATTCCCGCATTATGCGAGAATAAAGTAAAAGAGGGAATCAGACGCCACTTTTGCCCCATTTTTCAGGCTATAAAATGGCCATTGTAGTAGAGATGGGAATAAATTGTATTAATGACTTAGTCTAACATTTTATAACAAAAAAGTATTATTATTTTGTCTGTAGTTAATAATGAAGGACTATGAAAACTATTTTGCATTCGGTTAAATTTCTAACCTCGACATTTTTGTATTTTAGGAATAAACTAAAATAAATATAAATACAATCCAAGTTTTAATAGAAAATATTGGATGAATTTGTATATGTTAAAAAATAAAATGAATTTTAAATTCATAATATTTCAATATTAATTGTATAAGAGGTGAACGCAGCGCGCTTGAACTGGCTAGTATATTTAAAAGATGTTCTATACATATAGGAACGATACATTAATTTGGAGGAAGCTACGTGCCAATGAATTGGCAGCGGTTTAATTTGTTTCTCCACTTCATTTTTACCACTTTTTACTACTTCATTGACATTTTTTATTATTTCTTTACGTTTTTCAAAAATGCCGAATTCATTTGAATTGTAATGCATTTTAAGTAATGTATTAAGTATACACAAACTTAAAAATTTGGGATAGGAGAACCATTTTTTTTTTTTAGTATTCAGGTACTCTTCATTTTGGGCAGTTGTAAATTTTGCTTAGAATATACCCTGTATTAGAAGAAAATAAAATGCACATATTATTATGGCCAATTGACATATAGTAATAAAATAAATTCACATATTAAAGGGTATTGACATGTGTGTGTCTAAGTTATTGTTATATAACTTACAGCGAAAGAATTAGAAACTCATGCATTATTACTAAATGCTACTTGCTCATTAAAATATAGCATACGGTTTGTACGTTAAATGCAACAGAAATTAAAAAAATATTATATTTATTATATAGCCTTTTACACACTGTAAGCTATATTTTAAAGATCAATTAGCTATTAGCAATACTGCATGGGTTTCTTCTTTCGCTGTAAGTTATATTACAATAACTTGTACTTTTACATATGTATAGAAAACTTTCAATTCATAAATATTTAATTAAACAAAAATAAACAGTTTTAATCGAAGACATACACCTGTCAATACTCTTTAATATGCGAAATTATCTATTCTTTGTACTGATGCAACTGATATTCAATATGTTTCTGTTGAGAATAATGTACTTTATAAATATAAGCCAAAATGCAATTAGTTACATTATAAGAGATTCGTAGCTTAGTCTTATATGCTTATTACAAGGGTGGTAATATGAAAGAGCATTGGCCTTTTATACGGCTTTATCAACTGACGCTACTGCATCTTCATCTAATAAGAACCTTATTAAATTTTAATATTATGTCGAAATATTCTTATTTTGCTAGTACTAGTTTACATGTTATTCGTTAAACATGTGTGGAAGCAATGAAGGGACAGCAGCGATAGTGGCAGGTGTAAAGTCATGAAATGTCAGTGTTCTTTCATATTAGAGTACAAGCCCTAGCAAAAATTTTAAAATGTAAAGAAATGCAGGTAAATGTAAAAAAATGTAAAAAATGTAAAGAAGTGTAAACAAATGTAAAAAAAGTGTAAAAAAGTGTAAACTAATGCTGGATTTCGGACGTTTTTTACATTCTTTTACCCTTTTCCACAGTTTCTTTAAAATTTTTTACATTTTTTACATTATCTTACAGTTATTTTTATATTTTGTTACACTTTCTTTGATACTCATACTCATAATTCAAAAATTCTTCTACAGTTTTTACACTTCTTTACATTTATTAACATTTTATTACAGTTTTTTTATACTTACTAACATTTAATTATAGTGTTCTTAAACTTTTTTACATTTATTAACACTTTATTATACTTCTTTTACACTTTCTTACATTTTTTTATATTTATAGATTTTTATGGTTAATAAAAATTTTATTAACTCTAGGAAAGTGTAGAAAAATGTAAAAAATATGTAAAAAATGCAACAAAATGTAAATAAGTGTAGAAAACTGTAAATTTTTACGGATTTTTACAAATTTTATGAAATTTACAAAAGTATACGAAAATGTAAAGAAAGTGTAAATAAGTGTAAAAAGATGTAAAATATGTCTGAAATCCAGCATTAAATTACATTTTATTACATTTTATTACATTTTCTTAGACTTTTTTTACACTTTTCTACACTTACTAAAGTATTTGCTACATTTTCGATTTTTGCTAGGGAGTACAAGTTATTGTTATATAACTTACAGTGAAAGAGGAAACTTAGCAGTAAATTTAAAACAATATAATATTTATTACATGCACGGAGAAAAATTCATTTATAAATTTGACTCGTTTTATAATAAAATTTATTATTTTTTATAATATCGCTAGGATACACTCGACATGTGGGATTTTTACTTTTTTAAATAGTGATTTTTATAATTTTCGTAGCAAATTTTACTTTTTAAATAATAATTTTTATTATTTCTGTAGCAAATTTTACTATTTTACTATTTGAAATAGTATTTTTTATGACTGTAACTGATGCGTACTATTTTAAACCAGTAAAAATCCCCATGTCGAGTCTGTCCCAACGCTACTATAAAAAAAAACCGCTGCTAATTCATTGGCCCGTGGCTTCCTCAAACTTAATTTGCTTATTCCTTTAATGAATTTTTAATAACAAAATTTATAATTTTTGCAACAATTTATGACATAACTATAATTAAAATCATTTATGAAGATTAAAAAGTATTAATTTTTAAATTATATATAAAATATGAATAAAATAATAGGTATGATTTTTTTTTTAAATTATGTGTGAAAAATAAATAAAATAATTGATTATAATATTATCGTCATAACCTTTTAAAATTCCTAAATAACCTTTACGTCAAATTATATTTTGTTTGTGAAATCTCACACATAGGGTACGTGTCTCTGTAGCATACTGTCCGTATTTGTGTGCTCCTTCTGCAATTTTCGATCTAAGAAAAAGGTTCTAACCTTAAAAATAATAAATGCCTATTACAAAACAAAAGCAGGTATACAACACGCACGCATCGGCGCAAAGCGCATAGTGCATGTCATTTCCATTTTCTACTAAACATAAATACGTTCCCGAATAATTACGATTTTAAAAGAGAGCTAAAATAGTTTTAACCTCAAATATCTCTGAAATTCATAAACGAATTCTTTTACCCTAAGAATTCTTCTAATAAATAATATACAAACTCTACATCTCCACCAAATTTCAAAGTAATTAAAACAATTTTAATGTAGTTATATTTAACTACAATGGAAAATGGAAATGACATGCGCTATGCGCTTTGCGCCGATGCGTGCGTGTTGTATACCTGCTTTTGTTTTGTAATAGGCATTTATTATTTTTACTATTATCGCACAATAGTGCGACAACAGTAGGTAAGCTGGGAGGATTCTGGACCAGGAGGCTTCTGGGCCAGTGAGCCAGAACCCTCCTAGCATTTCTAGGCCAGTGGGTCAGAACCCTCCTAGCATTTCTGGGCCAGTGGGCCAGAACGCTCCTAGCATTTCTGGGCCAGTGGGCCAGAACCCTCCTGCGCCAGAACCCTCCCAGCATTTCTAGCGCACAACTTCTCGAGCGGTGATAACTCAACCCCGCGCAGTGCTCCAGAACCCCCTCAGCATTTCCAGCGCACAACTCCGCGAGCGTCAATAACCCATCTTGGAGCGTCAGAACCCCCTCAGCATTTCTAGTGCGCGTAGTGTGAAATTACACAAGCGTCGATAACCCAACTTGGTGGGCCAGCGTTTGTGAAATTCCGCGAGCGTCAATCACCCACCTTTGCGAGCCAGAACCTTCGCAGCATTTTTAGCTCGGAATTCTGTAAGCATCAACCACTCGATATGGCAGCGGTTGACATTACGCATATTTAAGATTAAATTTATAATTATTAATTCTATATCTACTTTTTTAATCGTTTATAATTATCACGTTCAGGCAAAGAATTCGTGTTTGTGGAATACTTTTGAGAATATTTATTCCATTTTGAATCTTCCTTTTTGGAATCAGAAAGAGGAGTATAAGGGATTGAACTTGAGCTTTGACCCATCTTGTACAACGTCAGAGACACGAATGAAGCATTTACTTCCAATCCATAGACATCTCACAATTTTCGTAAAATTTTTTCAGAAGTTTAACGTTATGAAGTGCACAGTTAGTCTTGTAGGCGCCCTCGTGGTTTGGACAAACTGTCACAAGCTTGATCTTGTCCAACGGTGGAAAACCCATCTCCGTTACATCGTGAACGTTGAATTTGAAACGTTCGAGCCATTTTTTCTTGATGGAGCCCATAACGAGTACCTGACTAGCATCATGCATACATTCTCAAAGAACACTTTCGATATCGGTGTAGGGACGGTCGCCTGATTTCCAAGAAATACCATGATAGAACTTCTTCAGCCAAGTATTTTCTCCCTTATACTCATCGGTGAGCCGTTTCCAAGGAAAAGGTTCCTTGAATAAAAATATTAGAGGTTGGTCGTCATCATCCAACGGAACTATTGCCAGTTCTTACAAAACGAAATCATTACCAGGCTGTTTGAAGCCCTGCATATCAACGATGTATTTCATTTCTACACAAGCTTCTTCACGTCACCACTGACGGGATTATACTGAACGATACGGTCGTGCAGAATGAGACAATACGCGGCTGTTCCAGCTGGAAAATTATCTCTCGATTCAAACTCTAAACGCACGTCCACGGGAGCGTTTTTCAAAGATTCATTTTGTTTGGAACAATCGATCACAATCAAAGGTAAGTATTTTATAAAATCTACTTTATTCAAAAGAGGTTCAGGATTTTTTTCATAATAAGCACTCTGAAAATTTGCATACATATCATACAGTACGGCGTACTGGTTACGATCTATATTTAAATTTAAATTTCCATACGGGTAACACTGCGAATTTAAAAAGAGTTTAACATTACTCAAATGACAATGATCGAACTGACTTGCGTTTACTTGCCTCTGAGATTTTCTACTCGTTTGAAAAGCAAGAATAATGAAGCGTGGTTTTTCCAACTGATTGGATGTTTTGACAGTCCAAACGTGTTTCGGAGAAGATGGAAGAAGTGTGTATTCGTAGAATTCCCAGTTGCGGTAACTCATAACCACAGGGCCGGTTTTATCGATGTAATTGAAGAGAGAAATCTTACGCTTATCGGACAGGAATACGTATGGCATCAACCACTCTATCTTCGTTATCTCAATTTTAAATTCTTCATAAGTATTGTTTGGTCCTGCTGTCTGTATGATGGCATTGATATTATTTCTTGATCTCGTGAGTATGAGCTCGTGTTTAACATTTACTAAAATTTTTTTATAATCTTCAGCAAATCCAAGAATCATGCCGAGAGGTATAGACAGGTCGAAGTAACCATCATCGTTGGTTAGTTTCTGCGATTCTTCTACATCGAGCCAGCCAGCGTTCTCAATAATCAATTGTTGACTAGGATTAAGAGAAACCCAACCTTTCATGAGAGTAGTGAAATTGAACCTACATTTTTACATTTATCAATTTCAATAGCATTGATCTCGTATCTGATTTCTTCAAACATATGACAGATGGCGTTGTTGACTAACATAGAACGTTCGAGTGGTGTACCATCCGGTTTAACTAGTTTACCACATACATGTAGTGAACTTCGTGATGGTAGAAGACATAAATCCTGATGTTAAATGGCGATGCGAATTTCATCGCTGTTTCCAAACGATGACGTGGTGTAGGGCTGATGTGCGTATGTTCTATCATGAATTTATTTATTTTTTTCATTTAATATAATTAAATATAAATATAAAAGAAGAGAGAGGAAATGGTGAGAACCCCAACCTAAGCTCTCTACCTGTGAGAAACATCCATTAAAGAAAAAATATTTCCCTCCATAAACTTTCTCTCTCTCTTTTTTATTTTATGAAAATATTTATTAATAAATTATGTATACATAGAATTTACCAAAATTGTTTTATTGAAAGACAACATTATTATAGCTTAGACTTAGCGAATGTTGCCACTGTTTAGATAATTTAGTACAATATAATATTTCTAACATTAATTTATGATTCCAGCATTGCGAAGTTCGCTGAGAATATAACGGATTTCATCATAGTTAGTTCTTATCCCCATATTTTGCTCAGCAATGAGTACTCGTAAGCGATCAACTAATTTGTTAGGATCATCCCAGACGTCGAGTTCATATGCAGTTGTAATAGCTGCAACTTCTTCTTCTTCGTCACTTGTTCACTTTTCTCGTTGGTATTTCAAAGGAATAAAGTTATTATCTTCAAAGCGCTCCCATGCTTCTTAATCATGAATGATTTTGGGTGAATATTCATTAGTTGAGGAATCTGATATATCTTCACTAGAATGATCAGCTTCGTAATAACTATCGGTCTTGTTAGTAGTTAGAAGATGGGAGTCAATTAGAGTATCTGGTTCAACAGTTACAAACTTCTTTAGAGGATTGACTATTGGTTCAAATATCTTTTTGGCTACCACTGGATTAGTTTGCTCAATCCTTTTACGTTTCTCTCTTGCATTTTCAGCTTCGTTAACAATATTTTCTCGAGATAATGTCGAGTCACTTTTTGCAAACGACTTTTCGAACATTGGAGCAATAAAATTATAAAATTTTTTACTCTTTAGTTTTCGAATCGGCTTATTCATGCAATAGTGCTTTTTGTGAGCGCTTGAAACTTCCATAATCATGCGACAATTATCCAAATCATTTGAATTGATAAGACTTTCATCCGGAAGTTTTTTGAATAGTAATTGTAATAATCCTGCAGACAAACGATAGTTCCGATACTTTACCTGGACAAAGTACCTTTCAAACTTTATTGGAGAATTTCCGATCATAAGTGAATTTCCTCGATTGTAAACACCATAAATATTATCTAGATATCTTCTAGAATTTCCATTTAATTTCGTTACATATTTCTTGACTAGTTTTGCAAATTTATAATTATTAGAACTAGGAATGTTATTACGGCTAGATCTCATATTAGATAGTTCAATTTCAGAAGTTTCCATATCATTAGCTGTATCGAAAAATTCAGCGCTTTTTGTCATACCTAATAAAGACTCTGATTTTTGTAATATAGCATCCTGAAACTTGCTAATAACATTCTGTGCATTTGACATGTTTATGCTTCGAGAGTTGAGCATCAACTGAATAAATATATACAGCCAACATCCTTTTTATACTTTTATAGCATAGAGCAATCCTTTAACACATTTATGTCATAGAAGGACTAGTTTTATATTCTAAAATGATTCCCTATTATGCTTTTATACCAGAGTAGAACCTTTTTTTATGTCATAGAGTGACACCTTTTAAACGGTAACACCTTTTTTATGTCATAGAGTGACACCTTTTAAACAGTAACACCTTTTAAACAGTAACACCTTTTAAACAGTAACACCTTTTTTATGTCATAGAGTGACACCTTTTAAACAGTAACACCTTTTTTATGTCATAGAGTGGTTTTGATAGTTCTCCCACCACTTTCCCTTTATTTAATTATTATTAAGAAATTACACATCTTGTTTATTAATCCAACTGTTGTGAGAACTATCAAAACCGAGCCACTTTACGAAAACTTGATTTGCGCGTTTCTTAATAACTTTTTCCACAAGATATATGTCCGGATATTTTACTTTTAAAAGTTGTTGTTCATAAAATCCTCCGGAAACGGGTTGATCTTGATAATCTTTCAAACGGTAATAGGATTTGTTTTCGATACTGTATATATTGTAAATATCTCAGTTGACCAATTAGGTGTGTATCCTTTCTCGAATACTTGCTTTACTTTGCTTACTCGTACTCTATCATTAACTTTGAACTTTGTTTTCTTTACAGCTTTAGACTGGTTTGAATATCGAGTTAGAACCTGCGCTTCGTTCACTGTTGTAACATCTTTCGGCTTCATACATATAGTTCTATGCTTTGTGCTATTGTAGGTAGAAATCAAATCAGATAAAATATCAAGCCATTTAAAATTTCCACGCAAACTAAATAGTATCCACATCTTATTTTTCAATGTTCTATTCAATCTTTCACAGATAGACGCCTTGAGATTGCTGTATGTTGGGTAGAGATTAATCTTATATTGCTCCATCAGTTTTTTAAAGTTTGAATTGTAAAATCCCTTGCCTCTGTCTGTCTGTAGATTCTTCGGTACCCGTCCTTGAACAAACACATTCTTCATAGCTGTTGTAACATCTGCACCGGATTTACTTTTAACGGGTACAGCCCACGCATACTTGGAAAACACATCAATGATGGTGAGCAAATACCTATAACCTTTGTTCTCTCGGGCATAAGGTTGCAATCCAACCAAATCAGCTTGCCAAGTTTCATTCAGGCCTCTTACATCAAACTTTCGACGTTGGTAGTTTCTTCGAGCAGGTTTATGCAGCTCTTCTACTACTACTTTCTTACGATGATCCATGCTTCGATGTCGACTCTTTGGTATCCAGCGTATTATTAATATATGACAACTGAAGTACCATTACTTTTATACTCTCAATTTCCCTCTCAAGATTAGCAATTTTTTTATCTAATTCATCTCGATGAGCTTCCACTATTTCATCTAAATTATTGAAATCATTTCTCAGTCCATGTATAACATTCACAACTTTCGTAACTTCTTCCTCTACTATATAATGCTTGCACGTTGACTGCATCGTGTAGATTATTGGGTGCTCCTACATTGCATAACCTCTTATTTTCTGGATGTAATTTTATATCCTACTCCTGGAGGACCTCTAATACCCTCTCTTTCTTTTAGATTTCGTCCGAACACGTCGACACTCATTATGATACTGAGAAGAGAGCGAGAAGGTTCATCTAATATATATACCCTCCCAACCGCAATTCCTCAATTATCGAGTGAATCTCATTAACGTGGCTACGATTACCAGCTGATTGTTCAGCTATGAGTAATCTCAAACGTTCCACCAGCTCGTTGGGATCGTCCCAATACACATAATCCATACTCGTATTCATTCTTGCCCACTTGTATCGTGGTAATACACCAGCACCTTGTTTCGAATATTCAAACATGGGAGCAATGATGTATTTGAATTTGTTGCTGTTGTGAGGACGAATTTTTTCATTACTGTCATAGCGTGCTCTTGTGTGCTGACGATACTTCAAGTATTTTCCGATAATTCTCCATATCACTATTAGTGATCTGGCTTTCACTGGGCTGCTTTCTAATGAGTAATTCTAGTAATCCATGAGTTCTTGCATACTTCACCCCGTTCAAATCGATATAGCTACCCTCGAACTCTATAGGAGAATTAGCAATCATGAATTGTCCATTCTCTTTGCGTACACCATAAATTTTGTCTACGTACTGATCTTGACTGAGCATTTGCAAATATCTATTATTGCTTTCATCATAACTATCATTCTTCTTAGCGGATTCAAAAGACGTATCGGCTGCTTGCAATGTATCATCCTGCTCTTGCATATCATCATCATCATCATCATCATTATCATTATCATTATCATCATCATCATCATCATCATCATGCTCTTCATGGCGTTTGATAGATTTATTATATTTTTTATCATGTTTAACAGCTCTACTCAATGCTTCTTTGGACTGTTTGGCTACCAACTTTTCAAGCGGCTCAACGATTGGTTTGAAAGTATCTTCCATTGCTTTCTCAAAAGTATCTTTTCCATACTTTAACAAATTGTATTTACGTTTAACTGCATTACGAGCTTTTACAAGCTCATGAAGTATATCCTTTTTACGACTGAATTCTGCCATGTTGACGCTTCAATGTTCAGTTGTCGACTGTGAATGAAAGACTAGGTGCCTCCTATATTTATAGCAAAACAGTCAAAGCCCTTACGATATCTTCCTCCATTGATTGAACTATCCTTGTCAATCATTAGGAATCCATATTTCTCATCTCTCCAACATAAATGTTGTTAAAGATTTGTGTGTTAAAACACACAAATCTTTAAACTGTGTATAAGTCATATCAGAATTAACATGATCTTCATACAAGTGTTTCAAATTAACGTCATCTTGCCGATAAATTACCAAAAGATTTACATTATCCCTGACGAGATGCTTTGGGATGTAAGCATATGACTGACAAAGATAAAAACAGTCTATATTTTTATGTCTACCCATGCAGAAAAATGCCTTAACATGGTTTTGTTTTTCACAAGCTATATCGTCAAATATAATGATTGAGTTCGGAAGAGCATTTTCAGGAGCTATAACTTCATCGTGTTCGCTGTAGGAGAAATACTGCACACCCTCTAACGGTTCTATAAGTTTCTGAAGAAATTTATATTTTGGTTGGTTCAAAGACTTTGAATATGTATAAATATTCTCAAATCTAACACCATTGGGATATGTAATGAGTGCAAGCAAACTATTGGTTTTTCCATAATTTGACGGTCCATAAAATACAGCTCTAATACTGCTTGGAAGCAAGTCTCCATGCCGCTTTGTCTTTTTTTCTTGCTCCACGATATTATCAAAATTAAATACCGGGAGTTGAACAGAGTGTTCCTTGAATTCATGAGTACAGTACGAGGTCTCGATCGCAACTGATCGTTCAACTATAAATAGAGCGCTTTTATACTCACGGGGTTTAGTCTTCATCGAACCTTCGTGGTGTGATGATCGTATACAGACGACGTCGAGGTCGCGGTTTGATCAATAAAATTCTCAACAGTCTTCCAATAGAACTTCATTTACCAGGATATCAGTACTGCGGACCAGGTACTAAGTTAGCAAAACGTTTAGCTCGAGGTGATAAAGGTGTTAATCTACTTGATAAACTTATTCTCAGAACAGAGAAAACATTGAGTCTAGAAACAACGCGGATAGAGTTTTAGCAGATAAGGCGTGGCAGAGAGTTAAGGACGTTCTCTTGGTCGAAATAGCAGTTTTCGAATTTTTAACTTTTAAATAATGTTTAGTTAATTTAATTGTTGGAATATAGCGTTTGTACCATGCTCTCTCATATATAGTTACCCTTTCTACTGATACAGAAAGCGAGTGCCCCCTGCGAGCCGGCGACAAGTCAGTCGAGTGGCAACGGTCATCGAAGAAGGAGTGTCCGTGTGCGAAGCACTAAATAAAAGAAAACTCACTAAAACCAAAACAGTTGTGTGTCTTTTATTCCGTCTCCTTGTTTGAATAAATACAACAGGTTATAGGCCCGGACTATAGCGCTTCCATTGCGCACAAGCTGAGAGACGGATATAGAAAGTGGTGTGTAGCAGAGGTTCATTTTCGCGGTGTGAAGCAGAGGTTTGGTCTTCACGAGGTGTGTTTTCTATACCGGTGCGACCAACAAGGAAGGGGAAAGGATGTCGAAATCGGATGAGATGGCCAATAAATCTGCAGGTGCGAGCCTCGCTCAGAGCGAAAAAGGTGAGTATACAAACTGCTAAATTGTCTCTCCGAATTATAAAAAAAAAAGACGGAAAAACAAAAACGCGCGAGTACGCGGGTTTTTCACAAATTCCGGGAAACGGGCGCGCAACGGCCGGCGCGCGAGTTTGAGAGCTCGTGGAAAAGGAGAGACGAGAGGGGCGCAAGTGGGAGGAAGAAGCCCAGAAGGCCCAGTGGCGCCAGAGGCGAGTGCTAGCCGTGGCCGGCGGGCGGGAGTGTGAGTGCACGCGCGCTCTTGCACGGGCTATTGGCAAGTGTGGCGACCACCGACGTGAGGGAGAGGCGCATGTGTATAGGTGTGAGCGCGAAAAGCTAAAGTACGGCGCGCGTGTAACGCGGCTCCGGAAAAACACGGCGCGCTCTCGCTCTTTCTGACAAACCCACCTGCATGTGGTGAGGTTGGGAATGAATATATGGTGTGTATGTACTAACTAATTATGATTGAAATTTTACAACTGAAGACTTGTTAAAACAAGTATTGATGTACATTCGTGAAGCCTTCCGGCTGGAGGAAATACACAAAGGAGAAGTAATAACAATAGCTATTGAAGGGGAGGTGGTATATGTCCAAACAGAGAAAGGTGGAAAATATATAACAGGTGTGTAATATATACATGTATAACAGGGTGAGAAAACTATGGTCAGAAAGGTGTGTTGTCGCAGAAACTATTTAATGCATGCAATTAAATATTCAAAATAAAGGAAATAAACTGTGTAAATTCAGATCAGAATTTCAGGGGTCGTGTATGAGTATAAGCACATGAGTGCGCATATTTATATACGCACAATTTCCTTTTATCACCTGATGGGTCGACCCAGTCACAAAAGCATTGCGTTCTTGTGTTGTGGCAGGGAAGACTAGGGCTGTATATTAGAAATCTTGCGTTCGGAGACTGATATACATACTCGTTGTTGATTAGTCATACTCGCATTCGGTCAACTAATTAACATCAACAAAAACTGGCTAACGATAAATATTTTATATAAACAATTATCTTATGAAATAACTTTTCACAGAAGAGAGGATGATGACACCAGAGCAGTGGGAAAATCTGCTATTATGGGAACAGGAACAAACCAAAAATGATCTGCCTCTCGTTATGTCAGTTTTTCCAATCCATCAGGAAAAGCCCACTACTGTAGAGGATGGTGAGATAAGTGAAGAACAGGAGGCAGAATTATTAAAGGAAAGGGGTGAAGACGACAACGGTGTGATAAATGGTACGGTTCAAGGTGAGAAAGGTGAGGTGGTGAGCATAGCGACACAGGCAAGTTCGACAGAATCCTCAGTGAGTGAGGCTATAAAGGTATGGATCAATCAGTTGTCACGCCCAACAATGCTCTGCCCCCTCAAATCTCTAACAAAATAAATAATAAAATTAATGACAAACCCTCTCAAATAGTGTCAGAACAAATTGGCAAGCAGGATGAAAAGTTCAACCAAATAATACAGATTGTCGGTAAGCACTCAGATCTGCACACGAATGCTCTCGCCAGCATAAAAGAATTGATGAAAGGGGTGAGTGAGTGTTATTTCATCAAATCAAAAATTGCTGGATGAAAAATTCGTAACTGAGTTTAAAAGAGTGAGTGAACAAAATGAAAACCTCAAAGAAGAAAATGTTGCTCTGAAAGCGACATTAACAAATATAGAGAAATCTCTTGGAAATTTGGCAACGGTAAATAAAGAGCCGAATGTGAGGAATGAGGTGCAAGAAAATCAAGAGGTGAGTCAAAATAATGGTAATGATCATGGTGAGATGGGTGTGACACCTGGGCATACGGAAAATGAATTACAATCTAAAATTAAAAATCTGCTTAAAAATGAACTAATGACTATGAAAAATAAAGAAATAAATAAAGGTGTGAATAAGAGGCGCGATTACATATTAATCACAAACACAAAATATGAACATTTCTATGATTTCTTCTCGTCAGAACTTCGGACGCTAGATCTGTTACATATAGTAGAAAAAGATTTAAATATGGAAGTAATAGACGAAAAAATACTTACAGATCAAAATATTAAAGTCAGAGATATCTTGATAAATCGGATTGATACTTATTATCACTCTAAAGTTACACATATCAAAGATCCGGTAAAAAATTTTGGACAAAATCAAAGAGATAAAAACGTGTGAAAACAATGTTACTTTTCATTCGGTGAGAAAACAATTGTACTGTTTAAAATACATTATTGGAGAGACAAAAGCTGCAGAGTTCTGTGAGCATTTTGATGATTTAGTCCGGAGTTACGAAAATGCCCCATGTGCCACACCGCTATCAGAAGGAGAGAAAAGAGATGCATTTTTCAATGCAATAATAGTGTCTGTGCCAAATATCCAAACAAATGAATTCTCGAACAAAACTTTAACTGGTCATGGGCTAACATTTGATCAATTAAAAACTTTGTTATTGGAGGATGAGGCCATGCGGAACCAGGCAAGTATCAGCAATGCTGGAGAAACCAAACCGGTGAGAGCAAACTACACAAGGGTGAGAAAAACTAAAGGAGTGGACGACTACTGCTACAATTGTGGTGGCTTTGGTCATATGGCGAAAGAGTGTCCCCATCCTCCAGGTGCGAAGGAGTGCTACGGCTATGGGAAAATAGCAAACCACATGAAGAGAGATTGCCCAGTCTGGTTGGCACAACAGGAGAAAACCGCATTACCTAAAAGACAATCAAGACAAACGCGGTGCGAAAAGAGGGCATGCGAATTCCTCGAGTGACAAATAGAGATGCGAAAAGAGGTCGTTTTGATATGAGAGGTAGAGGTAGGGGTAGAGGCAGGGCAGGTAGGATATATGGCAATAGACGAGGAAAGGGACAGAACAGCAACAACCAGAGACTAGGGCAAAATACAGGAGAAAGCGGAGCGAAAATTAACAAAGGTGAGAATACGTTAAAAACCGTAATAACATTAAGTAATGCTTTAAATACGTCCGTGCGAGATAAAAAGGCGTTAAAAAGTAAAAGAGATGGGGAGAGAATTGCGATTATCTCAAGGTTCTTGGCTGACTCTGGAGCCACAGAGCACTTTACTAACTCTAGGGTAATTTTTAAAAAATTTAACGATTCCGATAAAGGTGTGATAAGGTGCGCAAATAAAAACAAGTCTGCGGACTTAAATTCGGAAGGGAGCGGCATAGTAGAAATTAATCAAGCTAATAATAAAACTCTAGAATTGGATAACGTTATTTGTGCTGAATCATTGTCGGAGAACTTGTTGTCATTGCGCAGATTCGCAGAAATGGGTCTGGGTATTTACCTTGACGATGAGAAAATAGATATTTTTGATCCGATTTCAAACGAATCATTCATCACAGGGGTGTATAAACAACCGTACTGGGTTATTGAGTTGGAAATAAATAGTAATAATACGAATTTTTCTGTCACTCAGGGTAGTGCCAATAGATGTATCTTTGCAAATCTATCAGATAATGAAACAGGTGAGCACACACATTTCACACGAAGCAGAGCGAAAAAGGCTTCGAATAATGAGATAGAAAATCAAGAGGAAACATTAAATAAAGAAGAAAATGTAAATGATACAGGTGAGAGAACTGACTTCAATGAAAAATTAGAAACTGAAAAAGAAGGTGTGAAATTCAAAGAAAAATCCATACTACAAATAAAAGAAATATCTAACTTTGATACAACGATTTGTGATAGACAGTTTCACGATATAGATGAGTTACCATCTGTAGTATCACCTGATCAAGAGTCACCATTTCTAATAACAAATAAGCGCTTTAAAACAAATAATGAAGCCCTATTGTGGCATGTTCGGTTTGGACACGCGTCCATCACATATCTCAAGGCTTTGCAAAACAAATTTCCGGAAAATACAGGATTGAGAAAAGCTATCTTCGATGAAGCTTTACTAAATTGCGAGGTGTGTATGATAGCCAAAATGAAAAGCTTACCATTTAACTTGGTGCGAACGCGAGCAACAGAACCTCTACAAATCATCCACTCCGATTTGATGGGTCTTATAAGTCCAGTGACGCATCCCAAGGGATACAGATTCATCTCGCTATTTGTCGATGACAAAACGAGATTGGCCATGGCTTACTGTATGAAAGCAAAATCAGAAACAGAACACTGCCTAAAATATTTTGTCAGAAGCGCTAAAAACCTATTGGGTTACGATGCGAAGGTGTGTTATTTGAGAACGGATCAGGGCACAGAATTCACAGGTGGCTATACTATAGAAGTTCTGAATGAATTGGGTGCGGACTTACAACTGGCTAGTCCGAATACTCCACAGCATAACGGTGTGTCTGAACGATTCAATCAGACGCTGCAAAATAAGGTGAGATCTTACATCTATGATTCCAAGTTACATGAAAACTTGTGGGATCTAGCAACATATGCGGCAGTATATGCTTATAATAGAACACCCCACAAATCAAATAATATGATCACACCTCTAGAAGCATTTGCTCCCCACCACAAAATTGACATTAGTCAAATTAAAAGATTCGAGTGTGTTGCATACATAAGGGTGCAAAGGAAAACCGGTTCTAAATTTCGATTTGAAGCAAGGCGAGTTATTTTAGCTGGTTATACACCAACGGGTTTTCAATTTTTAAAACCAGAAGAAGGCAAATACTACGAAAGCAGGAATGCTAGATTCAATGAAAGGCTTGTTTATGGAGATATATACGGCAAGAATAGTATTAAAAATCATCTAATTGATTTGGGTGAGATTGATAAAGAAAATTGGTTTATTAAGTTGAATAATGAAGAAAAGGTGTGTGAGAACAATTTAAAACCGGAGGGAGAAGGTAAGAGAAAAAGAGGCAGGCCCAAGAAAGGTGTGGAATCTAATAAAGAGGTGAGCAGATCAGTAGTTTGAAAATAAAAGATAATAGCTTCGAATCACTGGACCTTGATGAACAAATAAAAGCTCAAGCTTTACTCACTGTTCCAAATCAAAACAAAGCAAATTCTATAACTAGACAGTACAATAACGAGGTATATTATGCCTTGCTAGCAAAAATAAACTTTGATCCATCGAATTATAAAGAAGCTATGTTATCTAAGGACAAGGGCCAATGGCAAAAGGCTATTAATTCTGAATTGGACTCTATGTATAAAAACAAGGTGTGGAGATTAGTGGACAAACCGGCAAGACTAGATGAGGGTGCGAAAACAAACATAATAGATTCTAGGTGGATATTCAAAAGAAAATTAAAACCAAATGGTGACGTAAAATTCAAGGCGAGATTAGTAATCAGGGGTTTTAAAGATCTGAACAAGTACGAATTAAGCGAGACGTATGCTCCAGTATCGAGGCTATCTTTGGTGCGTACAATATTTGCAATAATAAATAAGTATGATCTCGAGGTGTGTCAGCTGGACGTAAAAACAGCCTTCCTTAACGGGACGATAGACGAAGAGATTTATATGCATATTCCCGATGGAACTCTGCATAATGAAAATGAAAGGAAAAACAAAGTCTGCAAAGTGGAGAAACCTCTTTATGGTTTACGAATCAGCCCCAAGCGTTGGAATGATAGATTCACTGAGGCTGCGGAAAAACTAAACTTGAAAAATTCTGATTTAGAAATATGTTTATTCACCTGGCGAACAAAGGAGAAGTTCCTAATTCTGCTTTCGTACGTTGATGACATTATAATTGCAAGTAATGATGTAGTTAAATTACAAGGTGTGAAGTCACAGTTGAGCAAAGAATTCGAAATGAACATTCTAGGTGAGCCAAAAGAATTCTTAGGAATTTCAATTAGGCGCGATAGAAAGAAACAGGTTTTAGAACTATCTCAGGAAAACTATATTGATCAATTATTACAAAGATATGGATTTGAACATTCGAATCCATGCAAATCCCCTATGGCGACTAGTCAGGTATTAAACCGTGAAAGAAAGGTACGTGAATCTGATATCGATGGTGAGGTAAATAAGTCAGAGGAGATAGAAATACATGCTCCATATAGGGAAGTGGTAGGATGCTTATTATACTTAACAGGCGCGACTAGACCTGATATTAATTATGCAGTAAATATATTAAGCAGACACCAAATTGATCCTACTGAAAATGAGTGGTTGATCGCAAAACGCATTCTGAGATACTTGAAAGGTACTAAGAAAATGGCTATAAGATATGCAGGTGAGACAGGTGACATTCAAGCATACTCTGACGCTAGCTTCTCAGATTGCAAAGGGTCACTAACCACTTGTGGTTATGCTATTAAACTATTTGGAGATACGATAGCTTGGCGAACTCGAAAGCAACAGTATGTTGCATTGTCAACATGTCAGGCAGAGTATGTAGCTATGAGCGATGTGTGTCAAGAAATGGACTCCCTACATAACTCTATAAAATTAGTAGTTGGTGAGTCGTTTTATCCCATGACTTTATGGTGTGATAATAAAGCCGCTAAAATAAACGCTGAGACTAGCGGTGGGAACAAGCTAAGACATATGACAGAGACAAAAGACCATTACGTTAAGGAGTGTGTTAAGCTAAAACGTATAGAAATAAAATGGATAAGATCTAAAGATCAAATTGCGGATATATTTACTAAACCACTACCTCTCGATCTACATGAAAAACTAATGGCGCGATTATTTAATACACCATTATATCATTTACATGTTTCTCACTAAAGTTTTTTTCAGAACAACAGGAATAATAAATCAAAGATAGTACGGTGAGAAAAGGGGAGTTCGGCGAGTCCGGCGAGTCAAAGGAGTCTGCAAGACTGAATAGATTATTATATGAATAGTATTTTTGTAAGACTAAAGAGAGACTTGGGTCAAACGGGAGGGAGTGTTGGAATATAGCGTTTGTACCATGCTCTCTCATATACAGTTACCCTTTCTACTGATACAGAAAGCGAGCGCCCCCTGCGAGCGGCGACAAGTCAGTCGAGTGGCAACGGTCATCGAAGAAGGAGTGTCCGTGTGCGAAGCACTAAATAAAAGAAAACTCACTAAAACCAAAACAGTTGTGTGTCTTTTATTCCGTCTCCTTATTTGAATAAATACAACATTAATAATCCAAAAGTAAATACATATAACAAATATACACTAGAAGGAACATAAAAAAAATTTTTTTAAACGAATTCAGGCAATAGTTACCATGATATTGTTAAAATTAAAGACAAAAACTTCAATAAGTTACCTAATTTTTTTTGTTTCTTATCCAATCTTAACGAAATAAAGCTTATTTTGTTCGTTAAGAAATTTCAGGGGGAGTATCGATGGGAAAATTTGTGATACGAGTTACCAGTACGGCGCAATATCAATTTGTTTATTAAAACTTGACTTACTTTTCTTAAACAAATTAATATTGCGCCGTACTGGTAACTCGTATCACAAATTTTTCCATCGATACTCCCCCTGAAATTTCTTAACGAACAAAATAAGCTTTATTTCGTTAAGATTGGATAAGAAACAAAAAAAATTAGGTAACTTATTGAAGTTTTTGTCTTTAATTTTAACAATATCATGGTAACTATTGCCTGAATTCGTTTTAAAAATTTTTATTTATGTACTTACTTTTGGATTATTAAATTAATTAAACATTATTTAAAAGTTAAAAATTCGAAAACTGCTATTTCGACCAAGAGAACGTCCTTAAGGCTAAAGATTCAAGTATTGGTGAGAAAGTAGCTGCTTACGCAATCACAAATATTATGAAAGCCAAATCAAAACTCGGAATGGGTGTAAAGCAGTCAACGATGCTGAACAAGATAATAAAAGCTGCTTCAAAATCAATGGTTAAAAGTAACTCTGCTCGTAAGGTAATTCTCTCTGCCTTGAAAGGTGCTCGTTCTGCTGTCAAAAAAGCAGGTGGAAAACGTAAAATTATCATTCCACGGGTTTTACCGGTACCCTCAAAAGTAGGTGGTTTCCTACCGTTTCTCGTACCAATATTTGCTGGCCTGAGTGCTGTTGGGGCTATGGCTGGTGGTGATTGATTATTGAGAACGCTGGCTGGCTCGATGTAGAAGAATCGCAGTAACTCACCAACGATGATGGTTACTTCGACCTGTCTATACCTCTCGGCGTGATTCTTGGATTTGATGAAGATTATAAAAAAATTTTAGTAAATGATAACACGAGCTCATACTCACGAGATCAAGAAATGATATCAATGCCATCATACAGACAGCAGGACCAAACAATACTTATGAAGAATTTAAAATTGAGATAATGAAGATAGAGTGGTTGATGCCATACGTATTCCTGTCCGATAAGCGTAAGATTCCTCTCTTCAATTACATCGAAAAAAACAGATCTGTGGTTATGAGTTACCGCAGCTGGGAATTATACGAATACCCACTTCTTCCATCTTCTCCGAAACACGTTTGGACTGTCTAAACATCCAATCAGTTGGAAAAACCACGCTTCATTATTCTTGCTTTTCAAACGAGTAGAAAATCTCAGAGGCAAATAAACGCAAGTCAGTTCGATCATTGTCATTTGAGTAATGTTAAACTCTTTTTAAATTCGCAGTGTTACCCGTATGGAAATTTAAATTTAAATATAGATCGTAACCAGTACGCCGTACTGTATGATATGTATGCAAATTTTCAGAGTGCTTATTATGAAAAAAATCCTGAACCTCTTTTGAATAAAGTAGATTTTATAAAATACTTACCTTTGATTGTGATCGATTGTTCCAAACAAAATGAATCTTTGAAAAACGCTCCCGTGGACGTGCGTTTAGAGTTTGAATCGAGAGATAATTTTCCAGCTGGAACAGCCGCGTATTGTCTCATTCTGCACGACCGTATCGTTCAGTATAATCCCGTCAGTGGTGACGTGAAGAAGCTTGTGTAGAAATGAAATACATCGTTGATATGCAGCGCTTCAAACAGCCTGGTAATGATTTCGTTTTGTAAGAACTGGCAATAGTTCCGTTGGATGATGACGACCAACCTCTAATATTTTTATTCAAGGAACCTTCTCCTTGGAAACGGCTCACCGATAAGTATAAGGGAGAAAATACTTGGCTGAAGAAGTTCTATCATGGTATTTCTTGGAAATCAGGCGACCGTCCCTACACCGATATCGGAAGTGTTCTTCGAGAATGTATGCATGATGCTAGTCAGGTACTCGTTATGGGCTCCATCAAGAAAAAATGGCTCCAACGTTTCAAATTCAACGTTCACGATGTAACGGAGATGGATTTTCCACCGTTGGACAAGATCAAGCTTGTGATAGTTTGTCCAAACCACGAGGGCACCTAAAAAACCAGCTGTGCACTTCATAACGTTAAACTTCTGAAAAAATTTTACGAAAATTGTGAGACATCTATAGATTGGAAGTAAATTCTTCATTCGTGTCTCTGACGTCGTACAAGATGGGTCAACGCTCAAGTTCAATCCCTTATACTCCTGTTTCTGATTCCAAAAAGGAAGATTCAAAATGAAAAAATATTCTCAAAAGTATTCCACAAATACGAATTCTTTGCCCGAACGTGATAATTATAAACGATTAAAAAAGTAGATATAGAATTAATAATTATAAATTTAATCTTAAATATGCGCAATGTCAACCGCTGCCATATCGAGTGATTGATGCTTACAGAATTCAGAGCTAAAAATGCTGAGGGGGTTCTGGCGCACCAAGATGGGTTATTGACGCTCGCGGAGTTGTGCGCTAGAAATGCTGAGGGGGTTCTGGCGCACTGCGCGCGGTTGAGTTATCACCGCTCGAGAAGTTTTGCGCTAGAAATGCTGGGAGAGTTCTGGCGCAGAAGGGTTCTGATCCACTGGCCCAGAAATGCTAGGAGCGTTCTGGCCCACTGTTCTCAGAAATGCTAGGAGGGTTCTGGCCCACTGGCCTAGAAATGCTAGGAGGGTTCTGGCCCACTGGCCCAGAAGCCTCCTGGTCCAGAACCCTCCCAGCTTACCTACTGACAACAAAGAAAGTCATTTTCAAAAATACTAAAATTTTGAATATCAAACATCTCAAAAAATAACCATATAATCTGGATGAAATTTTACACAGGTACTGCCTATATCGCATACAAAATAGTCTGTAAATTTCAAGCTGATACACAAAGTCGTCATTGAGAAATTACAATTTTGAAAAAAACGTAAAAGAATTTTAACCTTAAATATCTTTAAAAATCATGAGACAATTCTTTTATCTAAAGGACTTATACGATAATATATAGACTCTACGTCTCCACAAAATTTCAACATGATTAAACCAATTTTTGTTTTCTCTAGTTATCATGCGACAAAGAAAATCACTTTGTAAAATACGAACATTTTCAAAATATCTCAAAAAGTAATCGTACGATCTTGATGAAAATTCGCACACACATTATCTATATCACATACAAAATTGTCTATAAATTTGGAGCTGATATATGGAGCCGTTCTCGAGATATTACGATTTGAAAAAAAGGTTAAAAAAATTATAACCTCAAATATTTCTGAAATTTCGGGACTAATCATTTTGACCAAAGAGCTCGACCGAGAGCTATAAAAAATCTACCTCTACAAAGAATTTCAAAGCGATTAAGTCAATTTTACTCCCGTAATCTTTGGACACACAGAACTCATTTTTTTCACATTTCAATTTTTTTCTTAAAAACTAGTCGAAAGAATAAATTCAAATTTTTACAGATTATAGCTATTTATATTCTGCATTATCATGATTTTTCTCATTAAAATTGACCGTTTAGTTTAGGAGTTATATAAGCTTTAAAAAAAAAAACATGTTTTTGTTAATAACAAAAGAACCGTGATAGCTAGAGAATTTTTTTTTTGTTTGAAAAATATAGGTATTTTAATGCTCTTTCGAATGCTATCCATTCGATTCAAATATCTCGATCTTATCATTAAAAGAAAAGCAAAAATCAATTTTGAAAAATCGAAAATTCGAAATAAAACTAAAACGCATCGGCAAATAAAACTAGGGTGGCCGAGCCCCCTTGCGTGTCTCGCTGCACTCGACACGCCACCCCCCCCCCCCCCGCCCCCACACACACCTGCTCCTCGCTTCGCTCGTCGCCCGTCCCCTCCCTATGTAAAAACTTCGTTTTTACATAATAGACACGACCGCAATGCTCAGAAAAACCTTATAATTTTATTATTGCATTAATTGTAATACTTATTTTCATCGTTATTATCATTAGAATACACATAAATACATTTCTGCAGTAAAATTTAATTGGAAATTATGCATTTACTATTACATATTTATTATTTTTTTGTAGAAAATTTGCCTTATAATTCTACAAACATAGATATATGCAGATAACTTTTCAAATAGTCTATGATTCATATAAATTAAGTAGGGGAAGGTGGGGCATGATGAACATGTCGGGTCAGTTGGGCATTTTAATATTAAAGCCGTAAAGGGTTCTTTAAAAACAACTGTTCATAAAAATGCATAAAGAACTATACTAGTTTTTATATTCGAGTGTTTCATACGAAAAAAAACTCATATGAATTAATTTCATAAGGTTGAAATTCGGAGCAGTGAAAATACGATGGCTTGATTTATGGCTTTACTGACAAAGAGAGAAAATAGGGGAGGGCGGGTACGTGTGACACCCTAACTTTGATTAAAAATAACAACTAAACCGTGTATTATTTCAAAATGTACAAAAACGGAATAATTAGATCAGAAAAAAATAAAATAAAATAAACTATTAACTTTTTTTCATTTTCTTTTAATTATTGATAAATTACAGAAAAGAAATTCTGAAAAAAATGCTCTACGTGCCCCACCGGCGGGTGGATTGTGGCACCCGACGGGTCACGCATGGCACGGTCAAATTTAATATTTTACTATAGGTATTTTTCAATTCTTTTTTCCAGTAATTAATACTTTAATAATTATGCCATAATAAAATTTTCAAAAATCAAATAATTAATCAGTTTATTGAAAATTTAAAATTTTATTTTTATTAAGGAACATAACAATTTTTATTTTAAAATAAATTATTACATTTTAATAAATGATTTTATATTATAAATTCCTTCTTATAAAATATGATCACAACATAATACTTTTGTTTGGTTAACAAATTATCATTATTATTACAATAAGTTTAAATTTAAAGATTTCGCATCATTTTCATCTATGTAGCATATTTGAACTACCTGACCATTGAAAAAGGCAGTTTGAGTATCTACAATTGATTCTTCAGGTATTACTTCTCTAAAGTAATTTTCATTATTCACGGAAGCTGAATTATTATTAACAATGGATAAATCAAGCTGATTTGTGTTTAAATATTCAAGTGGTTTTTTTCTACTCTAAATATAACTTAATACGCAGTCGAAATAATCGTTATTTACTTATTAATGTAATAATTGAAACTAAAAACTAGTTAAAACTAAATTATTGCACTGCGTAGTTGTTAACCCATCTTGATCTGTTTTTGGTTTGTAGGTTACATCACTTCGCTCGGCGGCCGCCGCGGCGCACTGATACGCCCGAGTGTGCCACGCATGCCCCGCCAGGGTATCACGTCATGCCCCATTTTAATACCATTTTCATTTTTTAATTATATTATTTATAAAGATTTTCTGAAAATAACAAAAACAGGGCTTGAAAGATAAAAGTTGAAACTATCAAATGGGTTTGGTCTCATTTAGAAAAAAAATCATTTTCTTCTTGCTCCAAGCGACTTAAAAATGAAGTCAACCTTGTTTCTAAGCACCGATTTTCAATCTTATTCAAATGAGAGTCCAGCTCAAATTGAAAATTCATCATTCCTGGTAAGGAGTGGTCATGTTATACAAAATAAATCAACCCTAAAGCTGATTATCCAGGGGTGGGTCTCGATCTTATTGCAGAACCTCTCCAGATATGTGTTCTTTGAGAGATCTTCATATAGGCTTGATGTTAGCAAGTATTTTTCCACATTTTGTCATTAAGTACTTTGCAGGTGTAAAACATTTAACCTATAATTTTTGGCAGATAGGGGGTATCTTTATAAATGCCAAAACTAACATACAATATACATGTAATATACTTAAAGATTAAAGATTTTATATTTTGTTCATAATATTAGGTTCATATACTAAATAATTAAAATGTCACATTGACATAATACATATCAACAATAGGTACTCTTGTCAAAGAAGATAGACCGTAATAGAAGCGCAAAGCGCATAGGCCGAGTGAGGTACCCCGAAGCGTAGTAAGTACCCCGACCACGCGCGGCGCGACAGTCGATTTCCGAGCGCTCCGTGAACAAATCGACTGTCGCGCCGCGCGTGGTTGGGGTACCTACTACGCTTCGGGGTGCCTCACTTTCCCTGCAGGCTTTGCGCTTCTATTAGGGTCTATTTTCTTTGCTCTTGTTAATAAGTAGCTCCATGAATTCATGGAATTGCACCCTAAGGTCAGGTGACGACTTCAAACTTTAAAATCAATAACAGCTGTTTTGGACTATCAGCTAACAGCTGTTGATGTTAGCATTACATTAGCATACCTTCTCATGGACGTGCAGGTACTTATAAAGAAGGTATTTTTATACCCTAATTTTCTTCAATTATTTCAGTGTTACATCGTTTAATGTAAACTTATTATATACAAATATATGTACGTACTTATGTCGTCAATATTTGCATCCTAACCTAATAGTTGTTATAATACTTATTCGTAAATACTGGAAGTGCTTTAACTGTGGAATCTTATAACCTAATTCTTTGTCTAATACTAATTATTTAATACTGTGCAATTATAGTGTATAGTTGAGTTAAACCTTAATCGTTTTTTTTATAACAATTAATGCAAATAATTTGTATGTATGTCATTCTTTCTTAAATTTTACATTTGACATAAAAAATTGCAGCAAGCTTTAATCGTGGAAGTACTTTCGATTTTATATCCTCTTTTTTTTTCAACAAGTCATTTCGTTTGATCCAAAAGCCAGTAAGACTGCGACAATATGCTATGTAGTGTCCAATTTCACCAGAAATATATTCTATTACGCCACCTAAAATGTAAGTAAAATTTTGTATTTTTAATTGTGTGGGTATAGAGTCTAATTCTGTTGTAAAGTTATCTCCATCTATTTCATGTTTCTTAGCATATGCAGATTCTTTATATGAGTCTTCCACATCTATGTACAAATATGAACCTAATTCATATGTTAGATGGGCAGTATCTGCATTGCAATTTTGGCAATGGATTAAACGAGTCCGAAAATATTGATTTAACTCATCCTGTAGCGTTAAATAGTTCTCCTTCCATACTATTTTTACATTTGGTATTGGTATTACCAGTGTGCTTGTGGTTTTTTTGACAGAGCATACATCACAAATCAGAATTTCTTTTGTGCCACTGTAATTTTTCATTAAATTTCTAAAGATATGGGCTACATTATTAGTGCAATCTAAGTAATTATTAGTAATTTTCAAAAATTGTCTTAATATGCGCAGTCGATGAGTGTATATGATGGTAAGATTTCCATTCGCGAAGTGCTGTAACACAGCACTTGCATAGCACTGATACTGAGAAACTGCAATATTGTTTTTCTCACTTTCCAGGAAATCTTTGAAAGCTTGAATACGGCAAGAAAAAGTTAAAATTTCGGTTATGGAGTCAAATGCACAAGTATTTGATAGAATGACCTTTTGGCCATCTAATAACTTACTTTGCAATGTTCCTCCATTCCGAATATTTCCATTGTTTCCCTTTGTAGATCTAATTGATTCTTTTCCTGTTTGGAGGTGAATATCGAATTCTGGAGCAGGCGTAACGTAAGTGCCACGAATTTTTACAGGGATTTCCTTTTTCTCTCCTATCAGAGATGATGATATCATTATGTTTTCGTTAAATGAAATTAATGCTTCGTCTTCAATGATTGGTATATCTGATAAATTATCAAAAATGTCTACCTGTTCTTCTATCACTGTGCAATATTCATTTGAAGGTACTTTTGGAGGTTCAATCATTACAAAATTATCATTCAACATACTTTTTTGTATATTTGCAGATATTTCTTTAATTTCTTCATGATTTTTATTTTTATTTTCACTTACAGATGCAGCTTCATAAATTTCTGAGTCTTGAAGTTCTTCAATTGAGTGTTGATTTTTCCATGTTTCAACTTCATAGAGGTAATCATGGCTATCGTCTTGTACTCTTTTTATGGAATCCTTTTTTTTATTACAAGGGTTTTTTCTAATACATAATTATTCACTGATGCTCTTGCAAGTTTCATGTCTGCATCTATTTGTCGGCAATGTTTTATTAAAAACTTATCTACTCTAAGTGGAGTTTTATTTTCAAGTAGGGACCTTTTCAGTTGTCCAAAATAATTCTCAGACCTGGAGGATGTTGCAACAGTTCTGGGGTTGTTAAAATATTCGTTCATCACGTTGGTCCAGCATGGCACAAATTCATTAAAGAATCAATAAAGTCAGGTAAATAGTACTCATTAAGGGGAGTTTGGAAATCCTCCTCAATAGAGTTACCTACTTTAACACTATCTTTAATATTTTTTAAAAAAGATAAATTAACGTCTTTTTTTTAGATTTTGGATCATCATCATACTCATCATCATAGTCCTCATCATATTCATTACCAGCATCGTCATTGGGTTGAAGCATGTCTTCTTGATCACCATCTTCTTTTTGATTAAGGTTATCCTCAAAACTAAAAGTTTTTATTCTTAAAACTAAATATTTAAGTGCATTCATACAAGCATCGTCATGCATTTTGCTGCCAGCCACAATCAAAACTTTCTTTAAAAATTCTGTAAAATGGTCTAGATTGTCGATGGTCGACATGAATCCAACACATTTTTTAAAAAGCTCTTTCACTCGTGGTGCAGCGTTGACTATGCATCGCCATTTGGTTACTGCGTGCTCTAAATGAGAAATATCGGTTCTCAGCTGCGTTTTTAATTTAATAAGTTTATGATCGTTGCCTCTTAAAATTTCAAGACAACGATCATTATGCTGTTTGAAACTTGCTATATTGAATGTAAGACTGATGGCGTTTTGCAGTGCCTTACCCATGTCTGTCACTACTTCCTTTGGACAATATTTTGCTCCTGACTTTAAAAATTCGCTTAGCAAGTAAACATAAAAATTAGTGTCATTAACTTCTGAAATTGCTTGACATACCGGCACGATGATCTTATTTATGTGTGTACACAACACAGTTAAAAAGCAACTAGAATTATCTCTATCTGGCATTTTGATTGGTACAACCACAGAACCAGTTGCATCCATTGAACAAGGATTACTTGTTAATTTCAAAATGTCTTTGTACAATGCTAGTTATTCTGGGCTCCAATACGTGACAAAAACTTTCCTGATGCTCACATGGTTAATAAATTTACTAAATTCTACATTTACTGACAAGCTTATAAGGGAATCGATAACTGAAACTCCTTTTTGGATCCCAAGCTCTTCATTCTTTTGGTCTTGTGATGCTTTCTGGAGAGCAGGTAAATTATATAAGAAGGGTGGCTCAGAATCTCCATGATGCATGGTCTCTTTTATTTTTTGTCTTTGCCATTCTTTAGGTTTTATGTGCTTTAGTTCTTCCTGCACTTTTTTTCTTTCCACACCTTGCAATCTCATTTTTGTTTGTATGTGGAATACCTGTCGAATTGATTGTTTTAACATGAAATGTTATTGATGTTGACTCACCAGGTTTGTCAAGCATAATAATTTCTACGTTAGCTTCACACACTGTGCATGATCCAAACATTAGAACATATGCTTCTGGATCGTCAATAACATGCCTTTTAAAACTATATGTGCATGGCAAGTTTTTTGCTTTCCAAATGGCTTTTCTCACAAGATCTGTCCAACCATCTTGCAGGATTTTGCGCTCTTGACCATTTTTACATATTCTGCTAATTGGTGAAATTTTGGACCATTCTTCCTTTGAAATTAAAATTTCAAATGATAAATTTTTGATTTTTTTTACCATGGTATAGTCGTTTCTTAGCCGGTAGGCTCACACAGTCATCACTTACACTCTCAACATCATGATCAATCACTAAATTTTCACTGTCTTGTTCAGGTTCTTCAATGCCTTTATGTTTTTTATAATATATCAATGCATTATATCGATCTTGAAATACAAAAAAATATAAAGTGACTGGTTTCATCAAATTGTCTAAAGCACCAGCGATACTGATCCACACACTGTCAGACTTACTTTTAATACTGCCATCACTTTTCAGTATTTCAAATTCTAAAAGTTTTTCTTTTATGTCATCAGGAGGCACAGCAGCTTTCGGCCCCACTCGTGGCATCTTTATTAATTATTAAAATCACTTATACACTAAAACTATATAGTTCTGAAATATTTAATGATAGAAACGGAATATATACACTAAACTATGATAAAAGCATTTATACAAGGTGTCCCATTTTAATCGCCCCAGGCAAATATCTTGAAAAGTATGGGAGATGGAAAAAAACTTTAAATACAAAAGTTGTAGGGTGCAAAGGGGGTCAGCTAATGGTAACAACGACTTTGACCTTGAACTTTATTTTCAAGGTTATTTCAAGGTCAAAGTGATTTTTTTAATGAGGACCCCTATTTTCGACCCCGGAAATGGAAGGAGCAGAAAATTTTACGTTCAGAAAGGTCTGATATGTTGGGGTTTCAAGGTCAACCAGCTAATTTAATGAGGTCGACCTGGGAATACCTCTAGGAAGGACAAAATTGACCTTGAGGTTCAAGGTCATTTTAAGGTAAGTTGATTTTATAAAATGGAACCCCTTATTTTTGACCCCGGAAACGGAAAGAGCGGAAGAATTTACGTCCGAATATGACCTTCACCTCAACCTTGACTTTAACCGTGATCTGGAAGGTTATTTTAAGGTCAAGTCGATTTTTTAAAAATCCCCTTATTTTTGACCTCGGAAATGGAAAGAGAAGAAAATTTTACGTTCAGATATGTACCGTCATATGGTATCAAAGTTGGCCCTCTGGGGTCAATTAAGGGTAATAATAAATAAATTAATTTTTTTGAAGTGGATTTCACTGTTTTTATGAGTTACTTAGGAATCTAAAAGTATTTTTTCTCCCTCAAATGAATCGAAAATTAGAAAGACTACCCTCGACATTAGCATTACCCAATGTGCACCGCGTGGAGGTTGCCGAAAGGATTTCGCACATCATTGGCCCTGAAAAGGGCCGATTGATTAACGGACTGTCATTTGAAGCTCTAAGGCAGCAAATGCTCGATCAAGTGTCCGTTCTCTCTGAAACACATTTGCATCCTTCTTCGGAAGCTTGCTTGAACATTCCTCAATGTTTCCACTGAAATGGATTGGAAAGCTTCCATAATTCTTCCTCTCATGTTCTCTAAGGTTGTTGGAGCATGTGCAAAAACTTTGCCTTTAACTACTCCCCACAAAAAAAAGTCAAGAGGTGTGAGGTCTGGGGATCTAGGCGGCCACTCGTGTACTTGGCTGCCGATGCCAATCCAACGATTACGATACATATCATTGAGAAAATTCTTGACTGATCGAACGCGATGTGCAGCAGCTCCATCTTGATGAAACCACATATCCCGCCGTAAGATAAGTGGGATATCTTCTAATAGAGGAGGTAGCTAGTTTTGCAAAATATCCAAATACAATTGTCCATTCAAATTTTGATTATAAAAGATAGGTCCCAGCACATGATCTCCAATTATACCTGCCCACACGTTTATTGACCAACGTCTCTGGATTCGATGATCTCGTTGCCAATGAGGATTTTGTTCAGCGTAATAGTGGGCATTATGAAGATTGGCACCACCCATATTATCAAATTTTGCTTCATCTGAGAATAGCACTCGATCAAAAAAGAAAGGGTCCCTACGTATCTGATTATTTGCCCATTGACAAAAATTTAAACGCCGTGCATAATCTCCATCCTCTAGTGTTTGTGTAAGGCGAACGTCGTAGGGGTGAAATTTAGATGTTTTCAACAGGCGATTTACTGTTGATTTGGGAACACCATGCATTCGTTGCAAATCTCGTGTTGAAATGTGGGGATTTTCAGCAATAATAGCTCGCACACCCAGCGCAATGTGCTGTTTCGTTCCAGTTTTGCGCCTCTTACGAACGATGGAGCCTTGTGTAGCTCGCGTTAATAATCTTTTGATGGCTTTCCTATCTGGGTGACGGGCATTGGGATATTTCTCGGCATAGCGTCTTTCTGCAGCCCTATAATTATCATGACATTCACCAACAACTTTTATCATATTCACAATCTCCTGGGGTGTGTAATCAGCCATCTCAAAAAGGAATATGGTACCACAAAAGAAATTTGGTTTTCCACTTCAATTGTATGTATAAAAAGAAATTAAGAAGGCAATTTTCGGAAATGAGCGAAAAAGTTATTTATTCTAATAAACACATGAAATCATTACCGATGCTATTCAATAATAAGAAATCAAAAGGTTTTCTTTATTTGTACTGTGCACAGTGACACCACTAAAAATAACTAACTCTACCTATTTTCGAGTGCAGTATTGTTATTACTCTTTAAAAAAAATGAAAATATTCCCAAATTGACCAAACTAAAGAATTCGAATATTTATAATTGACTCATAACAAAACCATTAAATCATCGCCTCATAACTACCTTAAAGTAATCGGTC
The DNA here is from genome assembly GCA_036365515.1 of Torymus aiolomorphi. Lineage (NCBI taxonomy): Eukaryota > Metazoa > Arthropoda > Insecta > Hymenoptera > Torymidae > Torymus > Torymus aiolomorphi. The sequence goes on from CM070877.1 coordinate 107,355,697, forward strand.
ACTCATACTTAAAAAATATCATTTGACGTAGCCGTACATTTCAATGGTGCCAACCTAACCAAGAAAGAACAAGAAGAAAAGTACCTTTTCATACCGAAAATTAATCCCAAAAATCCTTCAGACTTACGCTGACAAAAGTAAGAACACATCAGATTAAAAAAATTAATTTGACCCCAATTGACCTCAAGCACGATTTGACCCTTAATTGACCCCAGAGGGCCAATTTTGACACCATATGACGGTACATATCTGAACGTAAAATTTTCTTCTCTTTCCATTTCCGAGGTCAAAAATAAGGGAATTTTTAAAAAATCGACTTGACCTTAAATTAACCTTCCAGATCACGGTTAAAGTCAAGGTCGAGGTCAAGGTCATATTCGGACGTAAATTCTTCCGCTCTTTCCATTTCCAGGGTCAAAAATAAGGGGTTCCATTTTATAAAATCAACTTACCTTAAAATGACCTTGAACGTCAAGGTCAATTTTGTCCTTCCTAGAGGTATTCCCGGGTCGACCTCATTAAATTAGCTGGTTGACCTTGAAACCCCAACATATCAGACCTTTCTGAACGTAAAATTTTCTGATCTTTCCATTTCCGGGGTCGAAAGTAGGGATTCTCATTTAAAAAAATCACTTTGACCTTGAAATAACCTTGAAAATAGAGTTCAAGGTCAAAGTCGTTGTTACCAGTAGCTGACCCCCTTTGCACCCTACAACTTTTGTATTTAAAGTTTTTTTCCATCTCTCATACTTTTCAAGATATTTGCCTGGGGCGATTAAAATGGGACACCTTGTATATATGAAGAAAAAAATAAAAAACTTTATTTTAAGCACTATATAAATTGCAAAAATTATCAGATAAATTGTTAATTTAAGAAAGTCTATATTAGCAAAAGAACTGCTGCCAGTAATTTAACTGTCTTTTCTTTCTGTACTGAACAGACTGTTGCCAGTAATTCAAGTGTCTTTTGTTTCTGAACTCATTGGCAACTACTTAGCTGCTTGGATAGTCATTTGTTTTAGAACGCTAGTAGTTTGAATATTCCTTTATATCCTGCCATTTTCACATCAAGAAACCCGAGTAGAAATGAATCCGGCATGTGACAAGGCACGGGTCAGGCCCGACTCAGGCCTTATCCGGCATTACCAGGGCTGACCCGTGCCTTGTCACATGCCGGATTCATTTCTACTTGGAAATCGGAAACAAATTAGAAAAGCGTGTCAAATGCGAAAATATTACATTTTTTCATTATATACGTCGATTATTATTTATAAATTAGACAAAATTAAAATTCTTATGATTTAATCATTTTTAACTTTCAAGTATGAGGCCCACCCCTGGATTATTTTGTATAACATGACCACTCCTTACCAGAAATGATCAATTTGTGCTGGGCTCTCATTTGGATATTTGCCGTCAAACATTGCTGGTGAAAAACCAGATCACAGGAAACAGGTTCTGAATCTGGAACTATTGTATTGATTGGAGCTACAACAGAAAATTCTGCTCTTTTAAGTAGATGTTGTATTATAATAGTTCTAGAGAAACTTTCTATTGAAAATTTAACAACAATTTTAGAAACCGCAGTTAGAAAATTGGATGAATCAATATGCAATACTCATCAAAAGGTACATTCTACATATCAGTCTATATTATAAACCATTCAAAATTTCAAACTGCTAAAATTCAAATTCATGCCAGAAGCTGCCTTTTTTTGAGTGAATCGAATGAACCACAGCAAGAAACAAAAAGATTCCTTTCTCAGAAAAGCTCTCCATCTATACCAACGCTATTTAAACTCCAGCATCTTCACAGCAACAATCAGTTTCAAATACTCAAGAACAACCAAATACTTCAAAAAATGTATTATTTATTAATTATTACATTTGTACTTAATGTTTTAGAATTCATACAATAAAAAAACAACAAAGCAAAGAGACTCAATACCGTTATCCGAAAAAATGAGACCAACTGATATAATGTCATATGTTGGACAATCACATATACTTGGGCCACAATGTATGTTTACAAAGTAGAATGATTTAAATAGAATTATTTTTGTTACAAGAAAAGGTTGTCGAAATCGACAGAGTTATTTGCTATGAATGCGATACTGTTTTTTGCAATGAACATAGATTATTAGAGCATCTCATGACACATTGATGTTTGTAGGATGGGATGTGATATTTGTGATAAGGTTGGTCATGTGTGTCATAAAATTTTAAATTATTTTATTTAATTTTGCTTATGCCATATTGTATTTTCAGGATTTAAATTTAGAGGAACAATTTCAATTACACACGATGGCAGTCACTTGACAAAGTGTCTATTATTGTAACTTTTGCAGAAAATCATGTGCAGGTGTTGTTAGATCTAGGGTATGAAAATTTTCTCTCTTTTGAATGTTTGTATGGAAATTTATATTAACTAAAATGTTTTCATAATTTTATTTTTACGTATTTAGACGCAGCCACCACCACCTGGAAAAATATACATGTGCCAAGACTGTGACTTTCTTATAAAAAAGAGTGGTATAAATTTCTGCACTAATATTGGTTTATATGAAAATACAGATCCTGTGTGCATACCACTAGAATCTAGACCAGAGTTTATTCCTCAAACTGTACCACTGCCGCTATCATCACCAGTAACGGTACTACCTTCCCCAGTAGGCTCCACCTATTCCTTCAGCTTCACCATCACCTCCATCACCACCTCCTCCACTTACGGAAGTTCTACAGGATCATAAACAGAAGCCTAATAGTGAAGCTAAGTACGAAGAATGTGAATATTATTCTATGGAAAATTCATCTCTAGAGGATCAAGACTGTTATTTAACTCGAAAAGCATAAATAGTGGAATTCACCCAACAATCAATGACATAGTTAAATGCAAAAAGTTATTTTCAGGTCCTCCTTATTCTTTATATTGCATTAGAAGAAAGCATGTTGTAAGTTATATAGTTCATCAAAAGATTTTTGATTCATTATCTCCAACTAAAAAAATATTAATTTTCCTTCAGAGAGAGTTACTTAAAGTTCATCGATTAAGCCAATTTGGTTTGAGAAATCGAAGGAGACTTCTGGAAAGAGGTTTATTAATTAAGCGAATGAATTCTGCTATCCAGCGTGAAGGAGGAGTCACAAAATTGCCATAAGATGCTGTGAGATGGGTATGCCAATAGATTTTTTGTTTTATTTTACATAGTTGTTTAAAATCAAATAAAAACAAAAAAAGTTAATTTAACAATTTATAAACTTTTGTAATGGCTCGCAAATAGTAAAGTTTGCTTGCTACTTGTAGCATATTTTTACTAAATGTACTCGTGATTTACGTGAACAGGTTCAACGCAAAATCAGAATGGTGCGAAAGTACATTAGAAAAACTTCGAAGCAATCATGGGTATCTGAGCGTATGAGAATGGCCATTGAGGCTGTCATGAAGGTAGGTATTAGCATTAGAAGAGCTTCAATAGAAAATGAAGTTCCACATGCTACGCTATCTAGGAAGATTCAAAAATGTAGGTACGATCCCGGGAGACAAGTGGAATTGCTCGCTAATCCGAAAGGTCGGTACTGTATAACGTAATTTATATTTGTAAGTTAAAGTATAATAAGCAACTTAATAACGTACGTGAGATGCATGTATTAATCGGTTTGTTAAAGTATTTTATTCTGTTAACGGATAAAATCTTCAAACAGTATTTTAAAAAGAGCAGGAAGATGTTCTATGCAATTATATTTACACACTAGAAAACCAAATGGTTAGTGTAACTACAATGGATGTGCGATATTTAGCATTTCAAATAGCAGAGAAGTTTAATCTTCCTCACCGATTTAATAAAGATGTAGAATCAGCTGGTGAAGACCGGTACCGTGGATTCTGTAAGAGAAATACTGAAGCTTCATTAAAAAGGACTGATTCATTGGTAGACAAAAACCAGGGCTTTATAAAGAAAAAAGTCTATAAATTGTTCGATTACTTAGAAAAAATGATAGAAAAATATAAATAAATATAAAGTTAGAGATATATATAATCTTGATGAAGTTGTAATAACATGTTCATTAAAATGTAACTCCAAAGTATCGTCACCACAAAAAAGCTCCATGTCATCAGATATACATAAGTTAGTTACAGCTCAAATTTGTTTTTCTGCTAGTGGTGCTTATATGCCACTCATGTTAATTTTTCCTTGTGATAAAAAGTGTAAATCAGTACTTAATGGAGCACCATCAGGATCATGGGCAGAATTTTATTCAACAGGACAAGTGCAATTGAATATATTTTTAAAATGGTTAAAGAAATTTATAGTATTTTCAAGAGCTTCTAAAGACTCTCCTGTTTTATTATTATTAGATGGATATAAATCATATTTAAAAACCTTGGGAGTATGAGAAATTACACAAGAAAATGGAATTCACATAATTTTTTTACCATCTCATTGTACAGGAAAATTAGAACCGATACAGTATAGTTTTTCAAAAACACTTACAAGGAAGGTACCCCAAGTGTAAGTCGCCGATTTGGACGATATTGCAATAGGTTGTAGTACATTAATTTTTACGTGCTGATAGACACCTTAAGGGGGTGAAATCTACCCCTAAAGTTCACCCTCAAAAACAGTTTTTTTCAAATATTTCAAAAACGAATAAAGCTAGCTTAATGAAACCGACGCCAAAAGTTGTAGAATAAAAAAGCCTTCAAAATAGCATTACTTTCAATTTTAAGGGTAGCAACCCCTATTTTCTTTCAAGAAAACTAAGCTTTTTTCATCAATTTTCAGCTATAAAAATTACAATAAATTATATATCGCCTCAAAACTGATTCCATTTAAAAGAAAATTAAAAAATAAAGTTGACCTGTCTCGTGGTTTTGGCCAAAATTATTTTTTAGGGGGTAACTACCCCTTATTTATATTTTGTTCATTATTTCAGAAATAAATAAAGATACCTTAATAAAACCAACGCTAAAAATTTTAAAATAGGAAAGGCTTCAAAACAGCATTACTTTCAATTTTAAGGGTAGCAACCCCTATTTTTTTTCAAGAAAACTAAGCTTTTTTCATCAATTTTCAGCTATAAAAATTACAATACATTATATATCGCCTTAAAACTGATTCCATTTAAAAGAAAATTAAAAAATAAAGTTGACCTGTCTCGTGGTTTTGGCCAAAATTATTTTTTAGGGGTAACTACCCCTTATTTATTTTTTGTTCATTACTTCAGAAATAAATAAAGATACCTTAATAAAACCAACGCTAAAAATTTTAAATAAGAAAGGCTTCAAAACAGCATTATTTTCAATTTTAGGGGTAGCAACCTCTATTTTTTTTCAAGAGAACTAAGCTTTTTTCATCAATTTTCAGCTATAAAAATTATAATAAATTATATATCGCCTTAAAACTGATTCCATTTACAAGAAAATTAAAAAAATAAAGTTGACCTGTCCCGTGGTTTTAACCAAAATTATTTTTTAGGGGGTAACTATCTTAATAAAACTAACGCTAAAAATCTTAAAATTAAAAAGGCCACAAATCTGTATCACTTCCAATTTTAAGGGTAGGAACCCCTATTTTTCCCTTTTTAAGGAAATTAAGAGACTTTATTGACTTCAATGGTGAAACTTATCGATTTTTATCGACTTCTACTAACTTTTTCTAGCAGGGAGGGTAAATGTGTTTATTATTTTTTTCTGAAAAAATTGCGTAAATAATCAAAATTTAGTGAGATTAATTTTTTTTCAAAAAAATAATAAAAATTAATGTTACGTGTTGCAGAAAAATACAAAATGAAATGATAACTAATGTAAATATGGTTTTTGTTTTAACAACACAAGTTTTATTATTACTATTACTACAAACAATTTTAAGTATTCTCAAAAAAGTAATTGTTTGTCGAATAGCTCGAGGCATTATGGATTGTAAGTTGTACAATAATGATATTCTTCAAAAAAGTGTTTTAAGCATAAAGATTTTTTACACCACGAACATCTAACAATTGCAACATTATTACAACCATTAATCTCACAATGCGTTGCACAGGAATCTCCGAAACTGAAACTTACGGGATCATCGAAATCTCCTGGTCGATTCACAAGATACCCACTTTTATACCACGAATACTTAAATAGATATTCATATCGTGGAGATGAAAATTGGTTATGAACCAAAGACTGTAATTTAATTATATTATTTCTCAAAAATTTAAGTCTTCGTCTATGAGCAAAACATGGTCTGAAAAATGTTTAACATAGTTCTTCCATGTGCGGAATCCATATACATCTAACGGCTGTATGTTTCCAGTCGTTCCTGTAGGTATCATTTTGAGATGTAGTGTTTTATCGTGTGGCGTAACTTCCTGTACAATCGTTGGACAATGATCACTCCACGAATCAATTAGCAGCATGCTTCTAGGTCCAACTTGAGGAAAATATACCTCATTTAACCACGCCTTAAAGAGTTCTACAAATTTTGATTTTATTTAAATGTGTCTTCCGAAATAATTAACGTTTTATTTTTAGAAATTAATAGAACGTGATTTTACCTGAATTAAGTTTTACAGATGTCGATGATGTAACATATACGTTTGTAGGTACAAACAAATTTTGTGAGACAATTGGTCCAAATTCTCCGCTTCGTTCCTTTAATACTAAAAATAATGGTGATAGTAACTTTCCTGTGGCTGAAATTGTCGGCTGTACAGTATAGCTATGAGTTGTTGATGTGACCGACTGTACAAGGCACTGTAATTTCTTTTCTCTTTCAAAAGCAAGAGATCGACCAGAATGCATTTCCAACTGAAAACCAGACTGGTCTGAATTATATGTATTGTCAGCGCCTATTTGATTAATCAATTGTTTGACTTCTGTTACGAATTCTACTTCTTTTTTATGCAAATCATTTCTATTTTCTATACTTTTTTTGTGATAAATTTATTAATTTTTCGAGAAACAATTCTATGGGTGTTTTTAAATTTTGAAAGCCAATGTTTTGAAGCTGTAAATCTTACGTCCTCATTTCCGATTAATTTTCGTGCTTGTAGAGCCCATCTTCTTAAATCGTTGTCATGAATTATTAATCCAGCTTCAGTAGCAGCTTTAAAATTTTCTAGTGTGAAATCGCAAATTCTTGCAATTTTTTCTCAGTAAGTTCCACCTTGATTGATTTGGTGAGCCCAGCGATGTAACTGTGTTTCAGAACTGACTTTCCTGAATCTATTTTGAACTGTTTTAAGCGATAAATTCTTTTTTGTTTTTCCACTTCTCCAATATTCTACAGCCCTTTTTTTGTTGCAAACACGCGAAAAGCAATCAAAACTCAATGGTTCTTCATGTCCCGTACATTGATCCGTAGGTAATTCAGGATAGTAAGGAAGTGTATGTAAATCGACATCTTCCACAATACGTGCATCTGTTTCTTTATATTCTTCTTGAAAATCCAACAATTTTTCCATTATAACATCTATGCTATTAGACGATTCCATTAAATCTAAAAGTATCATTTGGAAATGGTCTTTTATTTCTATTTCTTTAATATTATAAGGGCTATCTTCAATATCAAGTGTTTGGAAATAGGCAAGCAGCAAATTAATAACATTCAGAGGATTAATTTTCATTTTGAGTGCTAAAATAATCGAACATTTATAAGAATAATTGCATACAGAAATAGTATCTTGACAACACACATATATAGAATGCTGAAAATAAAAACACTTTTTTAATTTGTATGCGTCACCCCTCTAAACGTTACATTACTATGTTGCGAGAACATAGCTACTTCTCAATGAGGAAGCTTTGTACGTTGTACGTTGTACGCTTTTACTGATGTACGCCATCATGCGACCAATGTCTTTTTACCGGGAAATATTTGTTTAAATATTAAAAAAATACCATATTTTCACAAGATAATAATGTTGCATTTAAAAAGGCGACACATACAAATAAAACAAATATTTATACTTTGGGCCATCCTGTTAAGAATCTATTAAGAATATCGTATCTGTATATTTCTTTACTAAAGCGCTTAATTAAAATGAAAAGAAGGTAATCTCGAGTTTTTTTTTAATTTGTTAACAGTAATCGATAAGATGTATTGCACAATGCCTGTTAATTTAGATTTATTAAAATTAAGATTTAGTTATTTAAAATTATTATTTGTATGTAAAATTTATTATTTGTAAAACATCTAATAGTAAAGGAACCGTATACAATTTTGGCTAAAAATTGAATCAGGAGTCTATAATTTTGTTAATAATAGAAAGTAAACAATACAGTATACACAATAAAGTATATTTTGATACATTTTTTAATTTTCGTAAAAATATTAAAAATACTTTATGCACTTATAAATCAGGATTTTTTAAGTCTTTAAAATTAAAGAAAAATCAATTTAAACTATTTGTGCTCTATAACGTCAAATGTATCTCCAAAAAAATGTAACAATGTATGAAATTGCATACTTTCTAATATGTTCATTAAAAATAACGCAAAATATAATTTTGAAAAGCTGTTATAATTTTATTAAAGCCTATAGACTGTAACGGGGTACAGTTACGGAGAGGGTATTAATCCCTCTCAGGGGTTCGCGGGGTAATATACGGGTGTATTCCACGCCCGGGCAACTCCCCGTTGTAGAATCACCTGTAGTCCGGCAGAAGCGCCTCGGCACAGGTTCCGAACATGCGAGCCCGGCTTCGATTGTAGAAAGCCTAGGCCGCTTTCCCCTGGAACCGGCGCTGCGCTCTGCCGCTGCTGCCAACTGCTGCCCGCGAACTACCGGCTGCTCGCTATGACCTAGCTTTACCAGCGCAGCCGGTCTTTCCCGCGTACAACGCCGCTCGGTCGAACCTCTCGAGCGGCTTTTGAACTTACTCCCGCTACCGATGATCCTCTAGGAGGCTACGCCTCGACTAGCTGCAGCCACTGAAAAGGGTAGAGGGCGGTATTCGGGAAATCATGCACAGGCTAAGGTCTCCAAATAAGAACGCGTGACTCGAGAGTTAAGATAAAAATAAGGGCTCTCAATTTATTAAAGAATAAGTTCGCTCGCGAAAGGGCGCGAGCTCCCGAACAAACTAATATGAAATTAAGACGCGACAGGCCGAGACTATTCTCGCTCGCTCGCTAATGTTGGTGACGGGAGGGAATATCCTCGCGCCCCCGTCACTACGCTGCGCCAGTACAAACACGCGAAAAGCAATCAAACGCTACTTACGCGGGGCTGGCCAGCCATCGCACGCAACCGTGATTCTCGCTGTCTCTCTCTCTTTCTCTGCTTCGGTCGGCTGTCGAGGGGCTATCTCTCTCTTTCTCTCTCTCCCACTCCTCATAGTGGTGGCGGCGCAAAGCTGCAGGCTGTAGTGGTGGAGGCGCACGCACGCGAACCCACTCGCAATTCTCCCACACGGGCACCGAGCTCACTCACGACGCGACTTCTCTCTCTCGCGGTCACACACCTTTTGCCGCTCACACGGCGTACGACAAGATGGCTCTCATGCTCCCCTCTCGCCCGCGGCACGGCGTCGTCGTCTTCTTCTCCGACTCCTTTTTGCTCTCCCCGCGTGGCGCGCTCCGAACCATGATACGTGCAGGCGCGCGAGATTCGATTCTCGCAGCGCCGTATCGGTGGTTCACTTACCTTACGTCGGCGCCCGTCACAAGACAGATACGAATTCTTACAATTAATACATTAGATCTGATATATAAATAGACATTTACCTGTAGTTTTGTAGTGCTGCTGACATTAAAAAAAATGAATTGATGCAATATTACAGCCACAATATTGTAGAAATAACCACTTTCACAAAACAACACTGCACGATTGGAACTCTACCGATTTATAAATACAATGTTTGCCAGCAATATATGAAACTACGAGTTAAATCACCAATCTATAAATATCCGCCTCATAATAACATAAAAATAACATATTATTTTCTCATTCACAATCAGCGATTACTCTTATTTACTGCATAAAAATCACTTACATCCACGTACACACACGCACATACACATTAATTTTTTTTAATGCTTTATTTATCACGTATCAAAACGGTACGATTGCCTTTGACGAAGTATTTATAATAATACATAAAATATAATAAAGGGAAGTAAGAACATAATGAACTTCCGGGGATGATTTGCACCCTTTTAAAATGTATTATTCACAGATAAAAAATATAAATATTTTTCGTTTTTTGGTTCACTACAACATATAAAAGTTTAAATAAACATGTTACTTTTCTTGTGGAATTCAAATCAAAATTAGTTTTTCGAAAAAGCTTTACAATAATCCGTTTAAACAAGTAGTTTAACCAAACTAATTTTGCAAAATTAATGATAAATTAGTATTTCGTATTGCCCGAAAGCGCTAAAATTACATAGCGTTTGTCTGTGTTATTGGTCAAAATTTTATGGTCAATCTTTTCAATGGAATGGTTTTTAAAGAGACATATTTATTGTAATTTTTACAGCTGAAAATTGATAAAAAACTTAATTTCCTTTAAAAAAATAAGGGTTGCTACCCTTAAAATTGAAAGTGTCACGTCCGAGAACACAACACGACTGGGATGGTTAACTCGGTGAAGAGTTACGCTCTTTCAGGCCTTAGCTGCGTTAGCTATTCAACCTTGGTTGAGCTGTTGAGTTGGAAGTATAAGGCGCTTAAACTGAGTTAAAATATTTTTGATAATAGGAAGTTTGGATGTTTACCAGGACCAACAGGTACGGCACATATGTCCCTTAAGAACAATTGCACACGTCCCTTGTATGGATAGGAAATAAGGTTAAGAGCCCAGGAGTATGAGTTTCAAGGAGAACTAATTTTACCCAATCTCAGGGAAATCTCAGGTTCACCCTTCCCTCCCGAGAGCTGATGCTCATAAGCCACTGCGTTAATTTAATTAATTAAATAGAAAAGAAATACGCATTTGGGCTGCAAGTCGTCAAACTAATAAAATAATGAAATTGGCAAAAATGAATTTAGTTCGCATCAAGCTTTGAAATGAATAATAAATAAACTTTGTTAGATCAAATTGCATAAAAGCCCTTAAGGCTTAACACTAAATGACCCGTTTCTTCGAGTAAACAAGTCCTTAGAGTCCTTAAGACCCAGGCCAACACTTTTATTCGAAGATCAAAGTTAAATATATATATATTTTTTTTATAAGTCTGAAAAATAAATAATATGTTCTTTGTTAGGTCAAATTGCATAAAAGCCCTTAAGGCTTAACACTAAATGATCCGTTTCTTTGAATAAACAAGTCCTTAGAGTCCTTAAGACCCAGGCCAACACTTTTATTCGAAGATCAAAGTTAAATATATATATTTTTTTTTTATAAGTCTGAAAAATAAATAATACTTTCTTTGTTAGGTCAAATTGCATAAAAGCCCTTAAGGCTTAACACTAAATGACCCGTTTCTTTGAATAAACAAGTCCTTAGAGTCCTTAAGACCCAGGCCAACACTTTTATTCGAAGATCAAAGTTAAATATATATATATTTTTTTTATAAGTCTGAAAAATAAATAATATTTTCTTTGTTAGGTCAAATTGCATAAAAGCCCTTAAGGCTTAACACTAAATGACCCGTTCCTTTGAATAAACAAGTCCTTAGAGTCCTTAAGACCCAGGCCAACACTTTTATTCGAAGATCAAAGTTAAATATATATTTATTGTATTTTAAACCTTTTTATTTACCTTTTGAAATTTTGATTTGGAATTTTAAATTTCTTTTTCTTTGTTAAATAATAAATTTGAAAAGAATTTGAATTTGTGTAAAATTTGAATGTTTATTTATAAATTTGTACAGGTCTTAAGCTTGTGAGGCTTGTAGAGCACTGTCTCAGTACAATCAACAAAACTTGTGAGGCTCTTGTTGACTGCTTGGGTCAGTTCAGTAAAGCTTGTGAGGCTTGTGGTGAACTGCCTTGGTCAGTTCAGTAAAGCTTGTGAGGCTTGTGGTGAACTGCACCCTGGACCAGTCAGCAAAGCTTGTGAGGCTTGTAAATCTGACTGACCGGCGAGCAGTGCGCGTTCAGCGTATTTAAATGCGTTGCTCCTCCTCTTCTTTGGCTGGAAAAACTGCGGTGTCGAATCGGGTGGTTGCGTCATCTTGAGGCATCGAATCGCTGGTTGACATTTGTAACGGTGGTTGATAGTCATGTATCCAGTAGTGTTAATTGTGGCTAGTGGTGTGAGAAAACGGTGTCCAATGGTGCGTCCCTTCCAAACGTCGATTTTTGTGATAGTGGGGAAAATCCTATGTTTTAACACAGAGAGCGGCAGAGAGCGGTCCCTTATCCCTTCTTTATGAACTCATTGGAAATGCATTTAGCAAAATAAGTGCAGTAGAGACCCCACAGGAAAGCTTTAGAAATACAGGAATTTGGCCACCAGACAGAGACTTATTTGAAGATAAACTCACTCCATCTTTAGATGGTAATTTATTTTTATAATTAAATTTTTTTCTCTGTTCTGTGTGTGAGAGCGTGTAGCAAAATTTACAAAAAGCTACTATTTTGGCATTCTCATTTAAACTGGCAAAAATTTTTCTTTTGAGGTACACTTTCTGCACTTGATTTTTCTTGTTCTTTATACTTTGAAGTGAAGCAGAGAATGTCAAATTATTAAAAAGGGTTTTTGATACAGTATTCTTACATTTTTTTTTAAATACTCTAAAAACGGAATACATAAAATATTGTGTACAATTCACGAAGTGACATACGAGCCAACAGGGCAATTATATATACTGTAACGGGGTTCAGTTATGGAGAGGGTATTCATCACTCTCAGGGGCTCGCGGGGTAATATACGGGTGTATTCTACGCCGGGGCAACTCACCGTTGTAGAATCACCTGTAGTCCGGCAGAAGCGCCTCGGCACAGGTTCCGAACATGCGAGCCCGGCTTCTATTGTAGAAAGCCTAGGCCGCTCTCCACTAGAACCGGCGCTGCGCTCTGCCGCTGCTGCCAACTGCTGCCCGCGAACTACCGGCTGCTCGCTATGACCTAGCGTTACCAGCGCAGCCGGTCTTTCCCGCGTACAACGCCGTTCGGTCTAACCTCTCGAGCGGCTATTGAGATACTTACTCCTGCTACCGATGTTCCTCTAGGAGGCAATGCCTGCGACTAGCTGCAGCAACTGAAAAGGGTAGAGGGCGGTATTCGGGCAATCATGCATAGGTTAAGGCGCGCTCAATAAATACTCGTGACTCGACAAGTTAAGATAAAAATGAACGGTTTAATTGCACTAAAGATAGACGCGCTAAGGGGTGCGAAACCCGGACAATAGTCTAACAAATAATAACCGACAGGCTGAGACTTTAGCTACCGCACGCACGCTCGCGGTTACGGCGGATCCGCTTATTCGCGGGTGACGGGGGGAATGATCTCGCGGTCCCGTCACCAAGAAACGCTGTTACCAGTGTAGAGCCTACTTACTCGTGGCTGGCCAGCCATCGCACGCAGTCTATGCAACGCTGCCTCTCTCTCCCTCTCGTGCCTGTCCTTGCACTCGCGTACTCTCTCTCTCTGTCGCTCTCACTCCGCCTATGGGTGGTGACGCCGTCTCGTGATTCGCTGCAGTGGTGAAGGCGCGGTACACACACACACACAAAACTTGAGATGCGGGGCTCACCAAAACGCGACTTGTTGCGTGTCACGACGGTCGATAACATGGCCGCGCGGTCACGTTCGCAGCGGCGCGGCGGCTTCGTCTTTTTCTACACCTGCTTGCGGCTTGTTCCGCGCGGCGCTCTGCCGATCGCGGTACGTATCAGCGCGCGAGATTCAGATCTCGCAACGCAGTATACGTGATTCTCATAACTTATATCGGCGCCCGTTACAATACATATATATTCTTAAATTCAATTTTTATATTCCAAACATTTTTTATTTTTGTTATAGGTTGTTATTTTATTAATTTATAATTTTATTTTCTAGATATTATATCTAGATCAGAATCTTGTACTTTTATAAGTGATGAAATTGAAAGAGATGATAGTGTTGAGGTTAGGATAATTAATAGTGTTGAGGTTTGTGGTAAATTAATAGTCCATTGTTTAATAGAGAGAGATAAATATAGAGACTTTATTTAGGTGGCAAGAAAGCCAGTCGGCACGTCCGACTTACATCGCAGTTAGAATAGCAAGAAGGTAAGAAACATTCTAAGTGCGCTACACTGCTCTCGCGTCTCACGCGACTCTCATACAGACATCCTGGAGTGGGGAGACACTCATATGTGTGTTACGTCCGCCGTCGCTTGGCAGACGCGCATACCATTGAACCTATCCTCGCGTACAGCGCGCCGCATGTTGAAACATTCACATATTCCAACACGCCTCCTTGAATTTTCAACATTATAATTAAATGTTCATTCTTTCATTCAGTCATACAGTAATTTTAAAGTATCATAGCGTTAATAGATTTCTTTTATTTCAAATCACTCCCAACGCTTTTCTATTTTTCAAAAACTTCGTCTTTTCTAAACTCTTTGTTAATATATCTGCTAGATTAAATTCTGAGTCTATTTTTACAATGTCAATTATTCCATTTTCGTAGTTTTCATTAACGTAGTGATACTGCACTTCAATGTGCTTTGAGTTTTTGTAAAGTTACCAAATTTTGCGATTGCAATTGCGCCTGAGTTATCTTCATACATTTTAATTGGTTTATCAAATTTTACGTTAAATGATTCGCATAATAAATTTTTAATGAACAAGATTTCTGTCACTGCTTCGGACATAGCAGTATATTCTGCAAAAGTAGAACATTTTGTTACTGTACTTTGTTTATGCGTTTTCCAAAAAATTAAGTTTCCATATAATCTAATTACAAAACCTGTTGTAGATTTTCTATCTACATTAACTCCTGCATAGTCAGAATCTACCATACAATCTAATACTTCGCTGTTAACATTATCGTAGTACGTTAGCTTTAAATCTTTAGTCTTAAATAAGTATTTCAAAATTCTCAATGCATATTTAAAGTGTCTTTGGTCATAACAACTTTGGTAACGACTTAAATAATTAACGCTATATGTTATATCTGGCCTTGTGCCTGTACTGATATATAATAATTCGCCGATTAAATTTCTGTATTTTATTCTTTCATCTGTTTCATTTGCTTGTTCTAATTTTAGATTACTCTCCATTGGAGTATCGTATAATCTTGCATTTTCAAGGTTGTATTTTATAGCCAAAAATTCGATATATTTCGTTTGACTTAAAGTCATTTTACCTCTGTCTTCACTATATTCAATATCGATGCCAATATATTGGTTAATTTTGCCCAAATCTTTCATTATAAATCTTTCCATTAAACTTGCTTTTACTTTGTTTATTTTATTTTTGTCTTTGCAACAAATCAAGAGATCATCTACAAAGACTAGTATATATATTGAATCTTTGCTTGTATTATTTACATATAGACAGTAATCATAGTTACTTCTTACAAAATTTAATTTCTCGACATATTCGCTGAAACAATCATACCATGCTCTAGGACTTTCTCTGAGACCATACAGAGCCTTTTGTAATTTGCAAACTTTATTGTCTCCAGTTTCGTAACCTTTTGGTTCATTAATGTATACTTCTGATTTTACATTGCCATTTAAAAATGCCGTTTCAACATCCATTTGTTCTATAAACAAATTATTTTTACAACTGTAAGACAATAAAATTTTCAACGTTTGCATTTTACCTACAGGTGAATAAACATTTTCAACATATTCTTTTTGTTGGAATCCTCTTACAACTAATCTCGCTTTATAAGTACCGTTATTTTTCTTTTTATAAACCCATTTAACGTCAATGACTTTTTTTATCTTTTGGCCTTTCAACAATTTGCCATGTGTGATTTTTCTTTAAACTGTTTATTTCGGAATCCATTGCTAGTTGCCATTGTTTATATTCGCTGGAGTTTATCGCCTCCTCGAATGTATTTGGTACATTTGCATCAATATAATTTACATAAATAAAATGAGTAACTGGATTTCCGTATCTATTTACTGGACTTTTCTTTCTTTGAGATTTTCGCGGTATTGTTAGTCTATCTCTGTTTTTGTTGTCTTCGTTATCAGATTCGTTGTCGTTTACGTTATTCGCATCGATTAATTCAATTTGCTCTCCTCTACTTTCCCCGAAGGTCGTAGTAGAGTGAGAAGGATATTCAGAACCGCTGTTGTTCGTTTCATTTAATTCTACGTTAATTTCAGAATCACTATTTTCGCTTTCTAAACAGATTAACTTTATGCTTTCTTCTATTACATCAACATGCCTTGCAGTAATTACTTTATTATTAACTAAGACTTTATAACCATTTTCAACGTATCCTACTAATACACCTAGTTGTGCCTTATTATCCCACTTACTTTTCCTTAGAGCTTCCGGAACTCTTACGAAGACTCTACTTCCGTAAATTTTTAAATTTTTAAGATTTGGCTTTATCCCAAAAAATATTTCATAAGGAGTTTTATTCTCTGACTTATTTGCAATTGTTCGATTTTTTAAGTAAGCTACCGTTTTCATTATTTCCGGCCAATATCTTCTATGAATTTTTGCTTCCCTCATTAAGCATCTACCTATATCCATTGCTGATCTATTATATCTCTCCGCTACTCCATTTAATTCGTGGACGTAGGGTGGACATGTCAATAATTCTATTCCTTTTGATTTTATAAAATCGAGAATTTCGCGATTTAGATATTCTCTACCGTTATCACATTGCACCCTTTTAATTCTCTTATTAAATTTATTTTCTACTAAATTTACGAATTCAATAAAACAACTTGCAGTTTCTGACTTATTCTTAATGCAAAAGATTCTGGTACATTTGCTATAATCATCAATAAATGTAAGAAAATATTTTTCTCCACCATAGCCAGTAGTACTATGTGGACCATTTAAATCAGTGTGTATTAATTCTAGGATTTCTTTCGTTTTTGTTCGATTATTTTCAAACGGTATATTTGCCATTTTACTTTGTATGCAATTTGCACATTTCATATCTATTTTTTCCAGTTTATCTGGTAAACCTTCAACTAATTTATTATTTACTATTTTATTCAAATAATTAAAATTTACATGGCCAAGTGCTCTATGACATTTTTCTTTATCTGATAATCTTACTGAATTTACATATTTATCTTTATTTTTATTCGTTAATGCATAACTTTTCAAAGAATACAAATTATCAATTTTATTGGCAATAGCTACTAATTCTCCCGATTTATTGTAAATTTTGGCATTACTGTCTCGTGCAGTTATTGTAGCATTTTTAGTTATTCTGGAAAAGCTTAACAAATTTTGCTCAATTCCTTCTACATAATATACATTACTCAAATCAATTTGTTTTTCATTATAATAATTTCTAACTTTGATTTTTATATTACCGACTTTCGTCGCTTTTAACATTTTACCGTCTGGTAATTTTACATTTACCGGATCTTTTAAAACTATATACTTCTCAAAATATTTATCGCTTTTAATAATATGGTCTGTAGAACCACTGTCCAATAACCAATTTATTTCGTTACCTTCGCATTCTGTATTTACGCTATAACCTGTTATGTCCTTTACTTCTGAGCCGCATACTTGTGTTGACCACGTCTTGGATGATGAACCCTGCTGCTCGTCCGTTGATTTGTTTTGATTTGAACTGCGTCGTAGCTTCGTTGGTTTCCACGTTGTCCTCTCGATGATTGGGCACCTCTGCCTCTGCCGCCTTGTTGGCCTTTCCAACAATCCTTTTGATAATGTCCGACTTTGCCGCAAGTAAAGCACTGTCTGTTTGTCTTTGTTGAGAACGTGCTTGCATTACTTTTGTTTCCTGAATTATTTTTAACTAAATTCTTTTCTTTGATTTTTGATTTTACGTAATCTACTGTCCTTTCTCTTTCTGGAATGACGTCGATAAAGTCACCAATATAGCTATAACTTGCTGGTAATGCTTTGATTAAGTATCGCATTTTCTCAGTTTCATCTATCTTTCCTCCGGCTGCTTTAAATTCGTTCACCGCTTTCTCAAATTCTACGAAGAATTCTTCAACATTTTCATAATTCTTTAATTTAATATCTTCAATTTTTCCTCGGCATATTATTTGTAATGACGTGGATTTCGTCACATATAATTTATCCAAATTTGCAATCATTTCATAAGCTGATTTGCACTCACAAACATATTCTAATTGCTTATCTGAAATAATGCTAATTAATATATTTCTTGCTTTTAAATCTTTTTTCTTCCATTCATCTGCTTTATCTGTCTCAGCTCGTTCTCTTTCGGCTTGCTCTTTGCACTCTTTATATTCTAATAGAGTCATTAAGCGATATTTCCAACTTGTATAATTTGCACCATCAAAAATGGGAATTACTATATCTTCAATTTTTGCTTGCTTAGCCATCTCGACCTTTTTTAATTTAATATCTTCGTACACTTTTATTACTTTATTTAGCGTAATTACTTTCTGCACTATTTTCACAAAACGTTTTTCAGCATTTTTTTCCTCAATTATTTCTCCGCTTTCATCTTCAACGTCATATAATATTACTTCTTCTTTGGTTTTTACTTTTCCTTTAGTGTCCATTTACCACATGTATAACCTCAAATTTCCACGTGCTCTATTCTTGCATCGTGCTTCACACAAGAAATCTAATCTGCTCGCATCGGCTTGAATTATTCATAAATTTTTCAAAATTCTTTCTTCTATCACTTATAGACATATTCCATTATGTATTCACACTTGTATTTTTCTTACTTTTGCACTTTTCCTTCAATATTTTTCACAGTTAATTTTTCGCGAGCCATGTGCCTTTTTATTTCTACGGCAAGGCTGCCCCAATACTCGCCGAGGCTTGTATTGAGTCAGAGTCTTTTTTCTTTTTTACTTACTAACCAGGCACTCTGCTACCATGTTGAGGTTAGGATAATTAATAGTGTTGAGGTTTGTGGTAAATTAATAGTCCATTGTTTAATAGAGAGAGATAAATATAGAGACTTTATTTAGGTGGCAAGAAAGCCAGTCGGCACGTCCGACTTACATCGCAGTTGGAATAGCAAGAAGGTAAGAAACATTCTAAGTGCGCTACACTGCTCTCGCGTCTCACGCGACTCTCATACAGACATCCTGGAGTGGGGAGACACTCATATGTGTGTTACGTCCGCCGTCGCTTGGCAGACGCGCATACCATTGAACCTATCCTCGCGTACAGCGCGCCGCATGTTGAAACATTCACATATTCCAACAGATAGTGAAGATGACACCAAAGAAGACGAACCTATTAATAGTCAAATTACAAAAGTTTGCGAAAATGTATTACATGAGCCAATAATTATAATGTCACAAAAAAATAGCCAGCCATGTATCGCAAACTCTTTGGAGCAAGAAAATAATATGCAGTTTGAGGTAAAAAGTGATTTTGAATACTTTCTAGATATATAAGTAATACTAATTATCTATGCGTATTTTTTTCACATAGAATATTGCAGAACATAATAAAATTGATGATGGCAATAGTCATCAAGATGAAAATACGAGCCCAGTTGTTATCCCACCAGAAGCTAAGTTATCCAAAGTGCAAATAGAAGATTTACAAAGTTTGATGCAAAGTGAACAGAAACGTTACTTCTATGTTTCTCCTTACAGATTAAAAGTATCACCTTCAAATGTGTTTGAAGTTTGCAACGTTGGGATCCAACGAAAATTGATTTTTGTAAAATCGGTTTTTTCCACTTGGACTCGGTTTAATACAACAAAACATGATTAAATACATATAAAAAACCAAAAAACATCAAATACCAAGCAACCCCCATCCCCCAATCGAAGATTATATAGCGGCGGGAGGAGAAAAAAAATTCTCACTTCGTTGTTTTAGGTGAGGCGGTTGATTTTATGGCAGATTATCAAATCCAACGATAAAACGAGGCCAGAAAAAAATTACGAACAAAATCGATTCCCCGGAACACCCCCAAATGGCCGATTATATAGGGGTGGAAGGAGAAAAAAAATTCTCATTTCGTTGTTTTAGGTAAGGCGGTTAATTTTATGGCGGATTATCAAATCTAACAATAAAACGAGGCTAGAAAAAAATTACGAACAAAATCGATTCCCCGGAACACCCCCAAAAGGACGATTATATAGGGGTGGAAGGAGAAAAAAAATTCTCACTTCGTTGTTTTTGGTAAGGCGGTTAATTTTATGGCGGATTATCAAATCTAACGATAAAACGAGGCTAGAAAAAAATTACGAACAAAATCGATTCCCGGAACACCCCAAATGGTCGATTATATAGGGGTGGAAGGAGAAAAAACATTGTCCCTTCGTTGTTTTAGGTAAGGCGGCTGATTTTATGGCAGATTATCAAATCCTACGATAAAACGAGGCCAGAAAAAAATTACGAACAAAGTCGATTCCCCGGAACACCCCAAATGGCCGATTATATAGGGGTGGAAGGAGAAAAAAAATTCTCACTTCGTTGTTTTAGGTAAGGCGGTTAATTTTATGGCGGATTATCAAATCTAACGATAAAACGAGGCTAGAAAAAAATTACGAACAAAATCGATTCCCCGGAACACCCCCAAATGGCCGATTATATAGGGGTGGAAGGAGAAAAAAAATTCTCACTTCGTTGTTTTAGGTAAGGCGGTTGATTTTATGGCGGATTATCAAATCCAACGATGAAACGAGGCCAGAAAAAAATTACGAACAAAATCGATTCCCCGGAACACCCCCAAATGGCCGATTATATAGCGGCGGGAGGAGAAAAAAAATTCTCACTTCGTTGTTTTAGGTGAGGCGGTTGATTTTATGGCAGATTATCAAATCCAACGATAAAACGAGGCCAGAAAAAAATTACGAACAAAATCGATTCCCCGGAACACCCCCAAATGGCCGATTATATAGGGGTGGAAGGAGAAAAAAAATTCTCATTTCGTTGTTTTAGGTAAGGCGGTTAATTTTATGGCGGATTATCAAATCTAACAATAAAACGAGGCTAGAAAAAAATTACGAACAAAATCGATTCCCCGGAACACCCCCAAAAGGACGATTATATAGGGGTGGAAGGAGAAAAAAAATTCTCACTTCGTTGTTTTTGGTAAGGCGGTTAATTTTATGGCGGATTATCAAATCTAACGATAAAACGAGGCTAGAAAAAAATTACGAACAAAATCGATTCCCCGGAACACCCCCAAATGGTCGATTATATAGGGGTGGGAGGAGAAAAAACATTCTCACTTCGTTGTTTTAGGTAAGGCGGTTGATTTTATGGCGGATTATCAAATCCAACGATAAAACGAGGCCAGAAAAAAATTACGAACAAAATCGATTCCCCGGAACACCCCCAAATGGCCGATTATATAGGGGTGGAAGGAGAAAAAAAATTCTCACTTCGTTGTTTTAGGTAAGGCGGTTAATTTTATGGCGGATTATCAAATCTAACGAGAAAGCGAGGCTAGAAAAAAATTACGAACAAAATCGATTCCCCGGAACACCCCCAAAAGGACGATTATATAGGGGTGGAAGGAGAAAAAAAATTCTCACTTCGTTGTTTTTGGTAAGGCGGTTGATTTTATGGCGGATTATCAAATCTAACGATAAAACGAGGCTAGAAAAAAATTACGAACAAAATCGATTCCCCGGAACACCCCCAAATGGTTGATTATATAGGGGTGGAAGGAGAAAAAACATTCTCACTTCGTTGTTTTAGGTAAGGCGGTTGATTTTATGGCGGATTATCAAATCCAACGATAAAACGAGGCCAGAAAAAAATTACGAACAAAATCGATTCCCCGGAACACCCCCAAATGGCCGATTATATAGGGGTGGAAGGAGAAAAAAAATTCTCACTTCGTTGTTTTAGGTAAGGCGGTTAATTTTATGGCGGATTATCAAATCTAACGATAAAACGAGGCTAGAAAAAAATTACGAACAAAATCGATTCCCCGGAACACACCCAAATGCCCGATTATATAGGGGTGGAAGGAGAAAAAAAATTCTCACTTCGTTGTTTTAGGTAAGGCGGTTGATTTTATGGCGGATTATCAAATCCAACGATGAAACGAGGCCAGAAAAAATTACGAACAAAATCGATTCCCGGAACACCCCCAAATGGCCGATTATATAGCGGCGGGAGGAGAAAAAATTCTCACTTCGTTGTTTTAGGTGAGGCGGTTGATTTTATGGCAGATTATCAAATCCAACGATAAAACGAGGCCAGAAAAAAATTACGAACAAAATCGATTCCCCGGAACACCCCCAAATGGCCGATTATATAGGGGTGGAAGGAGAAAAAAAATTCTCATTTCGTTGTTTTAGGTAAGGCGGTTAATTTTATGGCGGATTTTCAAATCTAACAATGAAACGAGGCTAGAAAAAAATTACGAACAAAATCGATTCCCCGGAACACCCCCAAAAGGACGATTATATAGGGGTGGAAGGAGAAAAAAAATTCTCACTTCGTTGTTTTTGGTAAGGCGGTTAATTTTATGGCGGATTATCAAATCTAACGATAAAACGAGGCTAGAAAAAAATTACGAACAAAATCGATTCCCCGGAACACCCCCAAATGGTCGATTATATAGGGGTGGGAGGAGAAAAAACATTCTCACTTCGTTGTTTTATGTAAGGCGGTTGATTTTATGGTGGATTATCAAATCCAACAATAAAACGAGTCCAGAAAAAATTACGAACAAAATCGATTCCCCGGAACACCCCCAAATGGCCGATTATATAGGGGTGGAAGGAGAAAAAAAATTCTCACTTCGTTGTTTTAGGTAAGGCGGTTAATTTTATGGCGGATTATCAAATCTAACGAGAAAACGAGGCTAGAAAAAAATTACGAACAAAATCGATTCCCCGGAACACCCCCAAATGGCCGATTATATAGGGGTGGAAGGAGAAAAAAAATTCTCACTTCGTTGTTTTAGGTAAGGCGGTTGATTTTATGGCGGATTATCAAATCCAACGATGAAACGAGGCCAGAAAAAAATTACGAACAAAATCGATTCCCCGGAACACCCCCAAATGGCCGATTATATAGAGGTGGAAGGAGAAAAAAAATTCTCACTTCGTTGTTTTAGGTAAGGCGGTTAATTTTATGGCGGATTATCAAATCTAACGATAAAACAAGGCTAGAAAAAAATTACGAACAAAATCGATTCCCCGGAACACCCCCAAATGGCCGATTATATAGGGGTGGAAGGAGAAAAAAATTCTCACTTCGTTGTTTTAGGTAAGGCGGTTGATTTTATGGCGGATTATCAAATCCAACGATAAAACGAGGCCAGAAAAAAATTACGAACAAAATCGATTCCCCGGAACACCCCCAAATGGCCGATTATATAGAGGTGGAAGGAGAAAAAAAATTCTCACTTCGTTGTTTTTGGTAAGGCGGTTAATTTTATGGCGGATTATCAAATCTAACGATAAAACGAGGCTAGAAAAAAATTACGAACAAAATCGATTCCCCGGAACACCCCCAAATGGCCGATTATATAGGGGTGGAAGGAGAAAAAAAATTCTCACTTCGTTGTTTTAGGTAAGGCGGTTGATTTTATGGCGGATTATCAAATCCAACGATAAAACGAGGCCAAAAAAAATTACGAACAAAATCGATTCCCCGGAACACCCCAAATGGCCGATTATATAGGGGTGGAAGGAGAAAAAAAAATTCTCACTTCATTGTTTTAGGTAAGGCGGTTAATTTTATGGCGGATTATCAAATCTAACGATAAAACGAGGCTAGAAAAAATTACGAACAAAATCGATTCCCCGGAACACCCCAAATGGACGATTATATAGGGGTGGAAGGAGAAAAAAATTCTCACTTCGTTGTTTTAGGTAGGGCGTTTAATTTCATGCCGGATTCTCAAATCTAACGATAAAACAAGGCTAGAAAAAAATTACGAACAAAATCGATTCCCCGGAACACCCCCAAATGGCCGATTATATAGGGGTGGAAGGAGAAAAAAAATTCTCACTTCGTTGTTTTAGGTAAGGCGGTTGATTTTATGGCGGATTATCAAATCCAACGATAAAACGAGGCCAGAAAAAAATTACGAACAAAATCGATTCCCCGGAACACCCCCAAATGGCCGATTATATAGAGGTGGAAGGAGAAAAAAAATTCTCACTTCGTTGTTTTTGGTAAGGCGGTTAATTTTATGGGGGATTATCAAATCTAACGATAAAACGAGGCTAGAAAAAAATTACGAACAAAATCGATTCCCCGGAACACCCCCAAATGGCCGATTATATAGGGGTGGAAGGAGAAAAAAAATTCTCACTTCGTTGTTTTAGGGAAGGCGGTTGATGTTATGGCGGATTATCAAATCCAACGATAAAACGAGGCCAGAAAAAAATTACGAACAAAATCGATTCCCGGAACACCCCAAAGGGCCGATTATATAGGGGTGGAAGGAGAAAAAAAATTCTCACTTCGTTGTTTTAGGTAAGGCGGTTGATTTTATGGCGGATTATCAAATCCAACGATAAAACGAGGCCAGAAAAAAATTACGAACAAAATCGATTCCCCGAAACACCCCCAAATGGCCGATTATATAGGGGTGGAAGGAGAAAAAAAATTCTCACTTCGTTGTTTTAGGTAAGGCGGTTGATTTTATGGCGGATTATCAAATCCAACGATAAAACGAGGCCAGAAAAAAATTACGAACAAAATCGATTCCCCGGAACACCCCCAAATGGCCGATTATATAGAGGTGGAAGGAGAAAAAAAAATCTCACTTCGTTGTTTTTGGTAAGGCGGTTAATTTTATGGCGGATTATCAAATCTAACGATAAAACGAGGCTAGAAAAAAATTACGAACAAAATCGATTCCCCGGAACACCCCCAAATGGCCGATTATATTGGAGGGGAAGGAGAAAAAAAATTCTCACTTCGTTGTTTTAGGTAAGGCGGTTGATTTTATAGCGGATTATCAAATCCAACGATAAAACGAGGCCAGAAAAAAATGACGAACAAAATCGATTCCCCGGAACACCCCCAAATGGCCGATTATATAGGGGTGGAAGGAGAAAAAAAATTATCACTTCGTTGTTTTAGGTAAGGCGGTTGATTTTATGGCGGATTATCAAATCTAACGATAAAACGAAGTTTATCGATAAAAAAAAGTTCCACGTGGAACTTTCCTTCTCCGCCGATTTTGGTGCTCAGATTGGGGTAGTTCGGTTTATGATTTTTTATTCTTGGGACCCAGGTCTGTATACATAATGACCATCTGTAGCGCAAAGGACGTACCTGCCGTCATCGGCCGCCCTGAACACGACCTGACCACGCATTCGATGAGTTCCAATACCTAAAGGCAAAAATGTAATTTCCCTGTCACACATGTGACATTACAAAATCAACTTGCATTTCATACTAGAAAGTGTAATCAGTAAATTTTCTTATTTTTTAAAAATATTTTTTTGTTTCGCCCCCAACCCCCTATAATCGACTTTTCGGGGGTGTTCCGGGATACCGATTTCGTTGGTAATTTTTTTCTAGCCTCGTTTTATCGTTAGATTTGATAATCCGCCATAAAATTAACCGCTTTACCTAAAACAACGAAATGAGAATTTTTACGTATTTGAAATTCCGAACGTTCATAATGAACGAAATATTAGCTTAAAGTTTCTAATTTTCGTTAGAATTCGTCGTAGTGGTTTTAGTCGTGTCTGCAAGAGTGAGAAGTGAAGAGATACAGTTATCATCATTTTTTAAATATATTAAGTAGCCAAATTCGGCTAAATCTGAACATGGCAAAAATCTTTCGTTCACTATGTACGTTCGAAATCTCAAGCACCTGAATTTTTTTTCTCCTTCCACCCCTATATAATCGGCCATTTGGGGGTGTTCCGGGGAATCGATTTTGTTCGTAATTTTTTTCTAGCCTCGTTTTATCGTTAGATTTGATAATCCGCCATAAAATTAACCGCCTTACCTAAAACAACGAAGTGAGAATTTTTTTTCTCCTTCCACCCCTATATAATCGGCCATTTGGGGGTGTTCCGGGGAATCGATTTTGTTCGTAATTTTTTTCTGGCCTCGTTTTATCGTTGGATTTGATAATCCGCCATAAAATCAACCGCCTTACCTAAAACAACGAA
Source organism: Torymus aiolomorphi (assembly GCA_036365515.1). Taxonomy (NCBI): domain Eukaryota; kingdom Metazoa; phylum Arthropoda; class Insecta; order Hymenoptera; family Torymidae; genus Torymus; species Torymus aiolomorphi. Next base: position 107,381,796 of record CM070877.1, read on the forward strand.
GTGATAATTTTTTTCTCCTTCCACCCCTATATAATCGGCCATTTGGGGGTGTTCCGGGGAATCGATTTTGTTCGTAATTTTTTTCTAGCCTCTTTTTATCGTTGGATTTGATAATCCGCCATAAAATTAACCGCCTTACCTAAAACAACGAAGTGAGAATTTTTTTTCTCCTTCCACCCCTATATAATCGGCCATTTGGGGGTGTTCCGGGGAATCGATTTTGTTCGTAATTTTTTTCTGGCCTCGTTTTATCGTTGGATTTGATAATCCGCCATAAAATCAACCGCCTTACCTAAAACAACGAAGTGATAATTTTTTTTCTCCTTCCACCCCTATATAATCGGCCATTTGGGGGTGTTCCGGGGAATCGATTTTGTTCGTAATTTTTTTCTAGCCTCTTTTTATCGTTGGATTTGATAATCCGCCATAAAATTAACCGCCTTACCTAAAACAACGAAGTGAGAATTTTTTTTCTCCTTCCACCCCTATATAATAGGCCATTTGGGGGTGTTCCGGGGAATCGATTTTGTTCGTAATTTTTTTCTGGCCTCGTTTTATCGTTGGATTTGATAATCCGCCATAAAATCAACCGCCTTACCTAAAACAACGAAGTGAGAATTTTTTTTTCTCCTTCCACCCCTATATAATCGGCCATTTGGGGGTGTTCCGGGGAATCGATTTTGTTCGTAATTTTTTTCTAGCCTCGTTTTATCGTTAGATTTGATAATCCGCCATAAAATTAACCGCCTTACCTAAAACAACGAAGTGAGAATTTTTTTTCTCCTTCCACCCCTATATAATCGTCCATTTGGGGGTGTTCCGGGGAATCGATTTTGTTCGTAATTTTTTTCTAGCCTCGTTTTATCGTTAGATTTGATAATCCGCCATAAAATTAACCGCCTTACCTAAAACAACGAAGTGAGAATTTTTTTTCTCCTTCCACCTCTATATAATCGGCCATTTGGGGGTGTTCCGGGGAATCGATTTTGTTCGTAATTTTTTTCTGGCCTCGTTTTATCGTTGGATTTGATAATCCGCCGTAAAATCAACCGCCTTACCTAACACAACGAAGTGAGAATTTTTTTTCTCCTTCCACCCCTATATAATCGGCCATTTGGGGGTGTTCCGGGGAATCGATTTTGTTCGTAATTTTTTTCTAGCCTCGTTTTATCGTTAGATTTGATAATCCGCCATAAAATTAACCGCCTTACCTAAAACAACGAAGTGAGAATTTTTTTTCTCCTTCCACCCCTATATAATCGGCCATTTGGGAGTGTTCCGGGAATCGATTTTGTTCGTAATTTTTTCTGGCCTCGTTTTATCGTTAGATTTGATAATCCGCCATAAAATTAACCGCCTTACCTAAAACAACGAAGTGAGAATTTTTTTCTCCTTCCACCCCTATATAATCGTCCATTTGGGGTGTTCCGGGGAATCGATTTTGTTCGTAATTTTTTCTAGCCTCGTTTTATCGTTAGATTTGATAATCCGCTATAAAATTAACCGCCTTACCTAAAACAACGAAGTGAGAATTTTTTTTTCTCCTTCCACCCCTATATAATCGGCCATTTGGGGTGTTCCGGGAATCGATTTTGTTCGTAATTTTTTCTGGCCTCGTTTTATCGTTGGATTTGATAATCCGCCATAAAATCAACCGCCTTACCTAAAACAACGAAGTGAGAATTTTTTTTCTCCTCCCGCCGCTATATAATCTTCGATTGGGGGATGGGGGTTGCTTGGTATTTGATGTTTTTTGGTTTTTTATATGTATTTAATCATGTTTTGTTGTATTAAACCGAGTCGAAGTGGAAAAAACCGATTTTACAAAAATCTTTTTTTCGTTGGATCCCAACGTTGCAAACTTCAAACACATACCTTCAAAATGCAAGTTGGGTATGTAGAACACAAATTTATTTTTAAAAATTGGCCTAATTCTTTGAATTTAGAAAAAGTATTTAAAATGGAGAAATTTCAGAAATTTTGTGCATCTAATTATTCTTACATGTTTGTTGAAATACTTTTGTTAAAATAAATGTGCATATCACACTGCATTAAATCTGTTAAAAATATATTTTATTATAAACATTACGAAAATCATAATTATAAAAATTAAAATTTATATACGGTTTACATGTAATATTGTAAGTGATATTTTCTATGTCTGTAACATGGTTTTATATAAATATTTTTAAATTATATAAAACTTAAATTTGACAAAACGAAATCAGTAAAATTTTTATAAACAAATGAGCATGAAAGTAGATTTATTGAATTATCAAAAAGTCTTTATAATTATTTATGTTTTATTAATTAATTAGAAAATATCTCATTTTGTTTTTCTAAAGATATTTCAATATATTGTAAATCCTGTGTGCATACCACTAGAATCTAGACCAGAGTTTATTCCTCAAACTGTACCACTGCCGCTACCTCAATCATCACCAGTAACTGTAGTACCTCCCCCAGTAACGGCTCCACCTATTCCTTCAGTTTCACCATCACCTCCATCACCAGCTCCGCCACCTCCTCCTCTTACGGAAGTTCTAGAGGATCATAAACAGAAGCCTAATAGTGAAGCTAAGTACGAAGAATGTGAATATTATTCTATGGAAAATTCATCTCTAGAGGATCAAGACTTATGTAACTCGAAAAGCATAAATAGTGGAACTCACCCAACAATCAATGGCATAGTTAAATACAAAAAGTTATTTTCAGATCCTCCTTATTCTTTAAATTGCATTAGAAGAAAGCATGTTGTAAGTTATATAGTTCATCAAAAGATTCTTGATTCATTATCTCCAACTAAAAAAATATTAATTTTCCTTCAGAGAGAGTTACTTAAAGTTCGTGGATTAAGCCGATTTGGTTTGAGAAATCGAAGGAGACTTCTGGAAAGAGGTTTATTAATTAATCGAATGGATTCTGCTATCCGGCGTGAAGGAGGAGTCACATTCTTAGGCATTGTCATTTAGAGGCGTGAATCCTGCCAACATGTCGAATGAGAGCATGCAAGCTTGGCTAACTCAATGGCTATTAATATCATCGCAGATTAATGAAGATAGTATTTCTTTACTTCTACACTGCCCAATTTTCCTACCTTATAATGACAAGACCAACTGGACACTTCTACATCATAATAAGAAGAAAATTAAATAATATCGCAAGCCCGAGTTGGTTCAGCTGATAGGCTGCCAACCCCCAACTACTCGCCGACCACCGTCCAAGCTCCACATTTCCGCGCCTCTTGCAAACTTGACTAACCTCACGCATATATATAACAGCTCTCACCAGTCGGCCGGGCTCAATCTCAGTTCGTTAGATCGTAAGTATTTGTCTTTTTCTTTTATAGATGCGACAATGAAGTGGGTTTTAACTTTTTATTATTTTCCAGCGAGCGTTAAAGGTTGGAGAAACGAGCTCGCAAAGCGTAGTCGTAGCTGTCGACAGGATTTTTACGGGTTTTGTGAAAGCTCTGTGTCAGGTAAAAGACATCCCTTAGACAATCGGCAATCATTCTATTTCCTCAATAACATCCTCAGTTTATTCATTTAATTATCTCAGATCTCACTGGAGGACCTGGCGCATTATCCAACAGCAAAATGGGCTGTATCCGTCTACGTCGGTCACACATCTGGCAGGTGATCGGCGAGCACTTCGACCGCGTGAGCTACATTACGCGAGAGGACATCGTCTTTTTCGCGACCGACTCGCTACGCCAGCTCGCTATCAAGTTCATCGGAAAGGTCGAGTTTGGCAACTTTAGATTCCAGAAGGACTTTTTTTTCACCCGTTCGAGCACATCATGAAGAAGAATCGCTCACCTGTCATTAGTCATGAATAATAATAATAATAATAATAATAATAATAATAATAATAATAATCAATAATGTACTATATGCTTTTACTTCCAATTAAAAAAATTATTTGATAGTGTTAGCCTTGCTGAGGGAATTTTTTGTGTAAAACTTGAAGTACAATAATCACTTTAAAGTTATTTATATTATACGTTTTCTCAGCCTTCTGTATAAAATATAAAATATATTCTATATTTATTTATTCATTTATTTATTTATTTATTTCCAGAAAATATTTACATTATTATATATTATTTACATAGAGTTAAATTAAATTAAATATTGTTATTATATATAAATGAAAGGTTGCCATATCTCGATCAGTACTAAACCCAATAGTGCTGTTAATTAACTATTATAATAAAACTGGTTGGACTAAATCAATGAGTTATATTGAGCATCTGGAGAAAGGCCTTTTTCAGTGATTTAGTCTGATCAATTATGTAAAACAAGATAGAAACCAGAAATGTATCCCAAGTTTCAACGCCTTATATTTTGTTAGAATTTTATAAAAACTTATTTTGTTCATAAATTCTATTGTACTATATTCGTTAATACTAATTCCAAAATTTTCTCATAGTATTATTATTCCTTTATCGCTCCCATCGATTGATTTTGATATAGGTAAAGAGAATATAGGGTATAGTGACAAAAGGGAGATTGTTATTCTCTACTAGTCGCAAACCAAAGTTTCTTCGAATTGCCTATTATTAATGAAAACGGGAGAATAGTATATATTACGCACCTGGGGGGAAAAAATTTACCCTCGCCTTCGGCTCGGGTGGCAATTTACACGAGATATGGGCTGGCCAATTTTACTCCCGTGGAGCGTATACTATTTTTTCACCATACTCTGGCCGAAAGTGCCATTTTCGCTCCCGGTTCAAAAACGCGAATGTGGTATTTTCGGCCCGGGTATCGTGGAAAATAATATATACTCCACGGGAGTAAAAATGGGCAGCTAAAGTTTTTTCCTCCCTAGGTGCGTAATATACTAATTCCTCATACCGAGGCCGAAAATGCCACATTCCCGTTTTTGCGCCGGGCGGGAATGTGGTACTTACTTTCGGCTCGGTATGAGGAAATAGTATATTACGCCTAGGGAGGAAAAAACTTGGACAGTCCACAGCTCGTGTAAAGCTCGTGTAAATTGACACCCGAGCCGACGGCGAGGGTGGCTTTTTCCATCGATTAAGTTTCATATTTCGCGCCTGTAGTCATCGTGAAGTCTATTGGAATTCGAAACACGGAACGTGGAACGATCTGACATTTGAAGTAAAAATTAATTAATTAATCTGCAATTTCTGCTAATAACTGAGTTTTTCTAATACAATTTTTTTTTATCAGTATTTGCAAACTCTGCATACAATTCCGAAATCTATTTACATGGGATTAATTATTAATCAGCTGTAGCTGAAAAAAATTACCACAAGCTAAATAAATAAAACGCATAATTAAATAGAGCTATTTAAATCGTGATTTTTAGAATATTTTTTCTGCCGAAAATTGTTCGTTTTAGTCGGATAATTCAAAATTTCCCGCCATTTATACAGTTGCACATGCGCAATGCGCGCATCTTGTTGTCCAAAACGTTTTAATTTTTTATTTAAATAAATAAAATAAATTTCGAGAATGTAATTGTGGAGCTAATTAGAATAGCGTTGGAGCAATTTATACAAACCGCAATCGGTTTAAAATAATCATTATTTACCGAGATACAACTGTTTTTAGATTTCGAAAAACGAAATTTTTGTTTTTATTTTTTGTTGTGTTCCGGAGGGGGAGCTAATTAATTAATTAATACCATCGGATAGAGCTATTTAAATGCTATCTTCTGATATCTGGTATGGTTTTTTTTCCTGCCGAAAATTGTTCGTTTTAGTCGGATAATTCAAAATTTTCCGCCATTTATACAGTTGCGCATGCGCAATGCGCGCAGTTTGTTGTGCAAAACGTTTTAATTTTTTATTTAAATAAATAAAATAAATTTCGAGAATGTAATTGTGGAGCTAATTAGAATAGCGTTGGAGCAATTTATACAAACTGCAATCGGTTTAAAATAATCATTATTTACCGAGATACAGCTGTTTTTAGATTTCGAAAAACTAAATTTTTGTTTTAATTTTTGTTTTGTGATCCGGAGGGGGAGCTAATTAATTAATTAATACCATCGGATAGAGCTATTTAAATGCTATCTTTTGGTATTTTTTTTATCAAAATTCACGAAATTTTGGGGGCCGGGGGGGGGTCGACGTTGACTGCGGCACTACGGCAGTGCGCCGAAGGTGTGCTGAGAGTTCGCGCCTGCGCAGAAGCGTCCTGCGTGGATTGGCTGCCCGGACTGCGCGCGCGCTTGAACAGAGAGCGGTTGAGAACGTAACACGAAACGATTTCAAAATAATGATTTATTATTAAAAATGATATATTAAATTATAATATCTAATATTATCATTAAATAAAAGTAATAGAAACCATGTAAACTCAATATTAACAACCAAACCAAATATCTAAACCTAAACCCCGAAGGGGTAAAGATAATCATAAACGATCTCACGTTAGATGTTGTCACGGGCTGGATTTTCGGGCTAAGGCACGTTTCACCTGCGTACCTTAGCGGTTCAATTCCATATCTCTCGGTTCAACTCCCAGAGATATAATAGCCAGATTAGGTAACAGATGCTACAACGTCGTGCAATGTTAACCTAATCTGGTTACTTACCGTGTAACACGCAAGTCGAAGACTCGCGCTTTATTTCTCACCAGTGACTCGAACTCCCTCTCCCGGTCACTGGTTCGTGTGCCGGCTGCTCAGATGTAACGAAACGTATTCTCTTACGTAACGACCGCGGAGGCGGCGCGGAACGGGGAATGACTGGGTCGCGAAATAATAACTCGGGCAAGTTAAAGTTAATAATAAAAGACTATTGTTTATTAAATAAAAGAAATTGTGGTGTGATAATGGATCAGAAATATAAAAGAAATGAATTTAGGTTTGTGTATTCCCTATCTAAACGGTGCGCCAGCACGTTACCTCTGACATCAGCTGCCTCGGAGACTGACGTCACGCTCGCGGTAATTTACGCCGCGCACATGAGGTATAATACGCCTCATGTGTGCAGTACTCTACGCGCGCGCTCACCGAGTAAAGCGACGAAGTGTGAGAGCAGCCGCGATCGCCGCGCGAGGCACACACGTATAAGTGTGAAGGAGAGGGTAGATGGCGGGTTTACACGTGTGCGCACCTGTTGTGCACACTCGCCGGCTTTGAAAAAGCCGGTGGTTTGACCTCGCGTTTAACCTTGATGAAGTGCGAACCCGATGCCTACACTCTCTCCTCGCACTTGCTCTCACCGCACGAGAACGCCTACTCGAAGCCGATATCCAGGTACGACGAGCCTGGACAAGCGATTACGCGGATCTAATACGCGGCGCGGACGAATGCGTGCACGCTTACCTTCTATACGGATTAACAACGGCTCAGCAAGGTGATCTGTCTCGGACGTGTCGAGTCTTACTCCCTTGTCAAATCTATAGGCCTCGATGCTGCTGTGTAGTAGACGCAAGAAGTGCTACTCCTTCCTCAACACAACTAAGTGGTTTGAGTGCGGCAGGTGATACTAGCCTGTCGCACTTGAACTATACACTTTAACGCGCGAAAATCACAGAAGTACGTCGATACACGATTTTCCGTTTATCGCAACAAAAACACTCGTGATTCGCGCTCTTACACGGTACTTCTATCTTAAAAATCCGACGAGTCTTCTTTTAATAAAGGGCGAAACAAAGTGTAGCGAAAAGAAAAGCTGTTGCAGAATACCGTAGCGAACTATAAGATGGCCGGCTCGCCGCGGTCTGCTAGTCATCACGTCGATGCAGCTCAGATTCTGCATCGACACGCCATCTCGCGTTCGCGCGCATGAGTTACTTCAACTACGGCTTATACTCGACGTCGGTACGGCAGGCCGTGACAATGTATAGCGTGTCGTCGATGGCGGCGCGGTTAAGGCGCGCGCCTGTTGATCTTTTGCTTAAGGTTCAAATCCCGGGCGTTTTTTTTTTTTTTTTCAAGAATTTAAAATTGTTTAATTATCCTTTTTTTCGTTTCTGTTTTAAAATATTCTTACCATTATTTGTATGTATTACTACAATTAATGGTATTAACCATACCATTATTGATCAATAACAGTATCATTTCTGTAAATAATTCATTATTATTTTCTCTACAAAATATCTCCAAAAATGGTCTACCACTACATCTTTTAAAAAATCCTTTGATAAATTAAGTTACAAAATCTCGACAATCGTTTAAAAACTTTTGCAAACAACGAGAAATTATTTTCCAAACCCTTTATAATCCTTTTAGAAAAACTTTTGCAAACCGTAAATATTTTTTTCGGAAACTATAAAAATTATTTTCCGAAACCTATACAATCCTTAAAAATTATTTACGTTTTATTTTATGGAAAGGAATTCTACGAATAAATAATAAATTTTTGTGTTCTATAAAGTCGAAAAAAATAATCACCTTCGACATCCGTATCGTAATGTACTATTTTAAAACAGCCAACAAGATATTTTCTACAAGAATAATATAGTAACAAACTTTATTTTGAAAAAACTACAGAATCCTTGAAAAATGTTTTCTCTAAAAAGAAAGCATTAACATTTTTTTCTCGAAAATATTTTTTGATTTATACATTTATCCAAATTAAAGAAGAAATAAAAATTAAAGTAGAAATAATACAACTTTCTACGAAAGTATAAAATAAGGCAAGTATATGTTTCTCCTGGAATCTATAAAAATAAAAAGAATTATATTTTCATATGACTTTACAATTAATAGTATTGTTAATTGTTAATTTTTCATCATACCTAAAAAAATACACGTTTGATATTATTTCAAAAAGTTTACTAATGTAATCATTTTATCGAGCTCCTTAAAAAACATTCAAATTTAAAACTTTTGTGAATAACTATACTACCATTTAATAATGTTATTAATAATATACTATAACAAATCTCATAATGTTTTCACAGACTATGTAATTATTTATTATTTTCTCCTATAAAGTTGTGGAATCTATCTAAAAAAACTTTTTATAAAAGTTTAAACTAAGGCAAGTTTTAGTCTCTCTCTCTCTCCCTCCCTCTCTCTCCCTCAATGTCCGTTAAACTGAGTACCAAAAACTTTAATGCGAGCTTAAATATTTTTTCAAAACAATCAACACGTTCTTTAAAAAACTAATTTTTTAAGTATATTCTAACAACACAATTTGTCGATAGTCGTTTTATTTATTCTAGTCTCATCTATTCAACAAGCACTCTCTAAAAATGGTAATAATTTTTTTTATGATTGTACAAATAATAATATTGTTAATAAAACTTTCTACGAAAGTATAAAATAAAGCAAGTATAGAAGTTTTTTCTGTATAATCTATAAAATAATATTTATGATTTTTTAAAAGAAGTCAAATAAATACTAGTAAAAAAGTCTTTTACTTCATTGAGTCAATGTATGCTCAACAAATTATATGTAACTACATTCAAATTGTTCACTGCAAATCAAACAAACGAAAGTTGTAAAATCAATTATCGATAGTCAAGTAATGCAAACCATTCTCCGAAAAACTGTATGACTATGTTCTCATATAATGCATATACTACTATAATACTATATCTACTATAATGTCTTCTTTCTATTTCTAAAATTCATAAGAATTTTTTCAGATATTTACGAAAAGTCAAAGCTTATATAAAAAAATTATATAGTTACCAACATATCACTATTTTTCATCATTCCTCCTCAATTTTGAACTTTCTATAATACTACGCATCTTGGAAGGACAAGAGAAGTTTAGAGCTGCTCTAGCAGGAGTGGTCCTGCGATCTCCCATACATACTTGGTGGGCACCACGGTTTGCAGTTGAAGGTGTAAAGCATGGTCATTTTCATATAAATATTCATATATTTAAAGATCAGATAAAATGTATAAATGGGTTGCTTCTACATATTAACTACTGATTTATGAATCTATAACACTGTTTTTAAATAGAAAGTACAATCCCGCGGGAGATCGGAGGACCACCCCTGCTAGAGCAGCTCTAGACTTCTCTTGTCCTTCCAAGATGCGTAATATTATAGAAAGTTCAAAATTGAGGAGGAATAATGAAAAGTAGTGATGTGTTGGTAACTATGTAATTTTGTTATATACACGGAGAGAAATTTTGTAGTGAAAATTACAAATATTCGAGACAAAATTATCAGTTTCTATGGTAATGGATGGACAGACTGACAATTTCAAACTTTTTACCAAAGTGCCTTGGTAAAATTTTTTTTTTAGTTAATTTAAATTAAAAAAATTAACTTTTTTTATCCATATTGATGGATATATAGTATTTTAATATAGAAATAGAAACAGAAACAAGGATGAAAAAACATTAAACTGAAAAAAAATTTTTACGGAAGCGGGATTCGATCCGACGATCTTTGGGTTGAGAGTCCGACGTTCTACCGACTGCGCCACGGAAGCTGTTACCAACAGTCATTTGAATCGCCGTTATTACTTACTCAAAATATGTGTATTGTTTTCATTTTAACGTCGCGCACGCCTCTAGTATCAATCTTCTGAAACACAATAATGCGCAGTGCGCATGCGCGAGTACACAAATACCAGGTTATTTGGTAAAATTTATCAGTTTTCTTAGTAAAAATTCTTAGGTTACCTTGTAAAAATGACTAGATTTCAATTTTTACCAGTGTGTCTGGTAATTTTTATTCCGATAATTTGGTATTTTTTTTAAGTAGTTATGGTAGTTTTTCCTGGGAAACTTATAAATTGTATTAGAAACCAGGGAATATCACGGCTTTTGACAGTCTATCCATGCGCTACCAAGGCACCTTGGTAATTTTTACTCTAAAATTTCTCTCCGTGTAGGCTTTGACTTTTCGTAAATATCTGAAAAAATTCTTATGAATTTTAGAAATAGAAGGAAGGCATTATAGTAGATATAGTATTATAGAAGTATAGGCATTATATGAGAACATAGTCATACAGTTTTTCGGAGAATGGTTTGCATTACTTGACTATCGATAATTGATTTTACAAATTTCGTTTGTTTGACATTTTGTACAGTATTATACGGAAACGTATGCGAACGTACGCTAACGTACTCAAACGTACGGAAACATACTTATATATACTGATATGTACGGCTTTATACATTTTAAACGTGAAATAAAGGTTGAGAAGTAAATAGTTCTGTACGCCAATGTACGCCAACGTACGCCAACGTACGCCAACGTACATCAACGTACGCCAACATACGCCAACGTACGCGAACGTATGCCAATGTACGCGAACGTACGCGAACGTACGCGAACAAACAAAAATATACTTATATATACGCATATGTACGGCTTTGTATATTTTAAACATGAAATAAATGTTGATAAAAAATAGTTCTGTACGCCAACGTACGCGAACGTACTTTGCTGTACATTGAAGTATGAAATTTTGCAGCTATAAAAATAATTTTATTCCACACTCGACCAAAATGGCCACCTTTCACCTCCGAAAATCGGGGCAAAAGTCGCATAGGGGAAGGCGGGGCATGGCGTGTCAGGTAGGTAACTTTGGCACCCTCATATTTTTAATATTAATGAATGCAAAAAATGTAATTTTTACATAAACCTAATTAGATATGCTTTTAGAATTTTCCTCTATACTTTTGAGATTACAGATAATGTTTAACATTTAATTTAATAAGATTGAAAATCGGTGCTTAGAAACAAGGTTGACTTCATTTTTAAATCGCTTGGAGCAACGAGAAAATGATTTTTTTTCTAAATGAGACCAAACCTATTTGATAGTTTCAACTTTTATCTTTCAAGCCCTGTTTTTGTTTTTTTCAGAAAATCTTTATAAATAATATAATTAAAAAATGAAAATGGTATTAAAATGGGGCATGACGTGGCACCCTGGCGGGGCATGCGTGGCACACTCGGGCGTATCAGTGCGCCGCGGCGGCCGCCGAGCGAAGTGATGTAACCTACAAACCAAAAATGGAGCAAGACGGATTAACAACTACGCAGTGCAATAATTTAGTTTTAAGTAGTTTTTAGTTTCAATTATTACATTAATAAGTAAATAACGATTATTTCGACTGCGTATTAAGTTATAGAGTAGAAAAAACAATGGTAAAGAAGGAATCAATTGTAGATACTCAAACTGCCTTTTTCAATGGTCAGGTAGTTCAAATATGCTACATAGATGAAAATGATGCGAAATCTTTAAATTTAAACTTATTGTAATAATAATGATAATTTGTTAATCAAACAAAAGTATTATGTTGTGATCATATTTTATAAGAACGAATTTATAATATAAAATCATTTATTAAAATGTAATAATTTATTTTAAAATAAAAATTGTTATGTTCCTTAATAAAAATAAAATTTAAAATTTTCAATAGACTGATTAATTATTTGATTTTTTAAAATTTTATTATAGCATAATTATTAAAGTATTAATTACTGGAAAAAAGAATTGAAAAATACCTATAGTAAAATATTAAATTTGACCGTGCCATGCGTGCCCCGTCGTGGGCCACAATCCACCCGCCGGTGGGGCACGTAGAGCATTTTTTCAGAATTTCTTTTCTGTATTTTATCAATAATTAAAAGAAAATGAAAAAAAAGTTAATAGTTTATTTTATTTTATTTTTTTCTGATCTAATTATTCCGTTTTTGTACATTTTGAAATAATACACGGTTTAGTTGTTATTTTTAATCAAAGTTAGGGTGTCACACGTGCCCCGCCCTCCCCTATATTTCCTGCAAATCTCATTTGCGGGGCGAAAGTAAAAATAGATATTTTTTTACAATTTTTACAAAAATAATATTTATTTTGTAATAAATCCATGAAAATCTAGTGTAAAACAAATAAAAACGTGTCAGCCCCGCTTTTCAGAGTCAAACGGTGGCCACGGTCGAGTGTGGAATAATAGTATATTACGCAACTAGGGAGGTAAAGAGTTGGCCAGTCCAGAGCACGTGGAAACATGTCCTCTGAGGTGGCCCTCTTTATCCCCGTGTTGCGTATACGATTTTTCACCATACCATACCATAAATGATGAAAAATACTATATGTTACACGAGACGATAGTAGATTTTTCTCTTTGGTGGTTACGCGATTCGCTCGGGCAGTAAACGCACGCTTGTGAACTATCTTGTCGCTCGGGCAGTAAACTCACCTGCAGGAAAAATCTGCTACTTTCACCCCTTGTTACACAATGTGCTATTTTGAGTCTAAAGTACGTTTTTGTAGTTTTTTACTCGATACTGTAGATTTCTGTACGTTCGCGTACGTTTTTCGTACGTTGTTTAATAATAAAAAAAATTTTTAGCAAATGTACGTTTTTGTAGTTTTGTACTTGATACTGTAGATTTACGTATGTCGCGTACGATCGCGTACGTTTCCGTACGTATCCGTACGATGGCGTACGTTTCCGTACGTTAAAGTATGAAATTTTTTCATAATAAAAATAATTTTTTTAGTAAATGTACGTTTTTGTAGTTTTTTACACGTTACTGCAGATTTTCGTATGTTCGCGTACGTTCGCTTACATTCACGTACGTTTGCGTACAAAATGTCTGAATCGTAACCGAAACGTACGCAAACGTACGAAAACGTACGCGAACGTACTCAAACGTATGCATACCTACGTAAATGTAACAGGATCGTACGATTTTTATTTCCATTCGGGTCTTGCCTATTTAATAGTTTTCATTTTAATTCTTTATACATATTGAACTTTACTATACTACAAAATCTATAACACATACATTACACTAGAGTTTTTGTTGTGTAATATGGTACTACTTTAACATGCACTTTATAATATTAGACAATTTTGATTTTCATAGTTCAATCGCTTAGATTCTGTGAACATAATTAACAGGATAAGCTGTGTAATTTTATATGAAATTTCTATTTGTTATCAAAACAGTAAGATAACATAATTATAGATTTTTAACAACGTAATTTTTAAACATTTTTCTAATTTTGTTTTTATTATATACTAAGTTCTCTAGATCATGACAAGAAATTGTAGGTTTTGACAGCTTTTATGTAACAGTTTTTGTTAGTTATTGTTTTAGTTTTTTTGTTGGTATTTAAACGATATTTATATCTTTTGTATTTAAGAGTTCTATTGGAAATCAATTCTTTGTACGATAAACAAAAATTGTCTATTTTACATATATATTTTGGCGTTTAAAATCCTTTTTATAGATTTATCTTGTCAGGTATTTATTTTACATGAAAATCTTAAATGGGAAAAAGTTTTGTTTAACTATTATCTACAACTTATGTATTGAATATTTTTGTGTAGAATTAAATACTGCCAAGTATTACAGTATTATTTAGTTTTACAGTCGAAAATCGTCCATTTTTTGGCAAATATTTCTCGTACAAAAAAGTGTTCAACATAAAAAAGGTAATTATTTTTGGTAGATAGACCTACATATTAGCTTAAAATCAATTTTTCTAGGCATAAGGGTTAAAAATTGATTTTTTGCAATTTTTCTTTGTGCTGGCATTTTGAAAATTTTCTATCGACCGTTCTCGCTAGAGAACCAGAATTTAGGTGTGTAGGGGTTCAAGAGTCCTCTCTCTCCCCACTCTCTCCATCCGTAGTTGTTCCACTACCTCGCTCCACCGCTAGAGAGCGAGCCCCAATTATCAGGTACACTAACTCCCGCAAGTGGCCGAATCACCCTGCGGTTAGTATATATAGCGCGTCTAACGCAGTGCAGACATCCACCCTGTATGTCCAAGGCAGAGGTTACCATCAAACCTTGCTGATGAGCCCAACGATGGTAACCTTGGGACGAAACACAGTTACCTCACCTTTACCTTATCTACTGAACAATACACGTCTTAGACTTCTCGGTCACGCTCGGCCGAGAACGGATAAGGTGGTGTTCTACCTTATCCCTAGTGGGTCACTCCCAAAACCAGATTAGCCTCTACGCCTCTACGACGTCACAGTCGTAGAAGCGCTAAAGTGGTGACCTCGACGTGATCTGAACCACGCAAACCTTCTGATACCTTCCGAGTCAAACCTTCTGATACCTTCTGTCGGGTCATACCTCACACCTTGTCACACACAGCCTGGCCAGTGGCACCGGCTAGTGACACGCACACGGCATCCTCTGCCAGTTTCCGTACCCCCGGAGCAAGCCACACTCGCCCCAGGTCGCAGCACGTTACGCTCCCTGGCAGAGGACCGAGTGTAGCTACTTCTTCCGCAGAGCACAGTTTCATTCACATCCCCCAGGTCGCAGCACGTTGCGCTCCTTCTCCGCCGTCGCGTCTGGAGAACGCTATGGCTGCGGAGTTAGGAGCCCTCACACACAACCTGGTGACCCCGCATTCTTCTCACGCACCGCCAGCCCGGCACGCAAACTCACACACCCACACAGCTTCGCCTGCCTAGTGTACTGGACACAGATTCACCCGGCTGAGCCATACTTGCTCCAGGACACACTCTGCCTCAGGCCGCAGCAGCTCGCTCCCTGGTAAGACACACGCACACCTTCTCACCGAGTCGAGCCAACAAAAGGCCCTCGGCACCAGGAGTCACACACACATCTCTCTACGCGCAGATTTCTCATTCGCAGGACTGGACGCACTTACTCAATCGATAACTTCATTCCCGCATGTACCACTCGAGCACACAGCCTTGACACCAGCAGTCACTCCATTTTAGTGGTTCGCCCTACGGCCTCACCACTAGTGGGGGCGCCTGTGGAGTTCAAGAGTCCTCTCTCTCTCCACTCTCTCCATCCGTAGTTGCTCCGCTACCTCGCTCCACCGCTAGAGAGCGAGCCCCAATTATCAGGTACACTAACTCCCGCAAGTGGCCGAATCACCCTGCGGTTAGTATATATAGCGCCTCTAACGCAGTACAGGCATCCACCCTGTGTGTCCAAGGCAGAGGTTACCCTCAAGCCTTGGTGATGATGAGCCCAACGATGGTAACCTTGGGGCGAAACACAGATACCTCACCTTTACCTTATCTACTGAACAATACACGTCGTAGACTTCTCGGCCACGCTCGGCCGAGAACGGATAAGGTCACAGTCGTAGAAGCGCTAAAGGTGTAATTAGACGAGTATTTTCCCGGAATCCCGAAGGAATTGGTCCAAAATTCATTGAGATAATCGAGCAACATGCCTACATACGGGCGTACAGACATACATACATCACAGAAAACGCTTTAAACGCACTCATTCTGAGTGGAAAATGGTTTTTACACATTAAATTTTCAGTATTTGAATTCTTACAATTTTCACTCTGGTGAAATTATAAGGCTCTCCCGAGTAGCGGTCGTGCTTAAAAACGAGTTTTTGACCCGTTATCACACAAAGAAAACAAAAAAAAATGTGACCTGTCCAGTCAAAATCGATCGAGTAGAAGCTGAGATCCAGACGTACACACACACGCGCGCGCACACACACACACACACACACACACACACACACACACACATACATACACATCAATACAGATATTTTTCAAAAATCATGTTTTTTGATTCCTAACACTTCGAAAAACAATTATAACATGTTTTTACAATAACTCAAAAAATTACTATCACAAAGCTTTCTCTAGGAAGAAGCAAAAAAAAGTTCTTATGAAAACAGTAAAGATTACAAATAAATTTGTCTCCATGTGGATTTTTTTCTAATTCAATAGTATGTGATAATAATTAACCCTTTAACGTCCGAGAGGACGTTTTTTTGGAAACTTTTTCAGTCACGAAATTCACTATATTAAAATTTTTCGAAAAATTACAACGAAGATTTTTCTTATTTAAAATTTAATACTCTTTCAGAATCTGGCATCAAAATTAGTGAAAAAGTTAATCTTTAAAACGTTATAAATAATTATTTGTAAAAAAACACGAGTCTGTCAGAAAAAAATTTTTTTTGATTCAAATTTTTGTATTGAAACAGCAATGATCCGTGAGCCTAACCAGTAAATTCTGCGTCTATAGGCTCTAATCTTTAAAATAGTATAGGTCCGAAATCCAAATTCAACACGGCCACCAATATGGTACCAGAAAGCCAAAAAGTAATGAATAAATATTGCTCATTCTTTTTACTCAAAATGGATCAACTTTAATTAAAGTGATTAAAATCGTCCGAAAATTCTGAAAAAATTCATATGTGTTTTTTGGCCAATTCTAATCACTTTTTGTCTTATAACATTTTTTGAAAAATTGATACTTTTCGAATAAAAAAAAACGCAAAAGTTTTTACTATGAATATTTAGTAAAATTTTTACTCAAAGGAAATCTATTTTATGTAAAATTTAGATAGAGCAAAAAATGATCAGAATTGTCCAAAAAACATGTGTAATAATGTTATTGCAATGTCTGTTAGCCGACGATTATCACATCGCCGTTTCTAACTCTTACCACGGGGAGGTCGACATCAAAAAGAGTCTTTTTTATTTTTTGTTTTTCATTTTTTTTTTTAATTTTTGATTGTTTTTTTATTTATAGGCAATATTTATTTAAAAATTTTTTTTCTATTATTTTATATTTGCAATTAGTAATCAAATTTCGAAATGTTTCCAATGGCCCGAAAAATTCTTAATAAATTCAAATGTGTTCTATGGCTAATTTAGATTATCTTATATTCTATCAACTTTACGAAAAAATTTTATAGAACAAAAAGTGCTTAGAATTGATTAAGAGGACGAGTAAATTTTTTCAGAATTTTTTTGGACGATTTTTCAATTTAAAAAAAAAAACTTCGTGATTTTTTTACTCGAGAAGTTTCAACTTTACAAAAAAATGTTGTTGAACAAAAGGTTCTTAGATTTGGCCAAAGAAAACGTGTGAATTTTTTCAGAATTTTTTGGACGATTTTTTTATTTTTCAAAAGATATCCAAAAATTGCCCAAAACATTTTGAAAAATTCACACATGTTCTTTGGTCAATTCTAATAACTTTTTGTTCTATAAAATTTTTTCATAAAGTTGATCCATTTTGAGTAAAAAAATGAGCAATGTTTATTCATTACTTTTTGGCTTTCTTGCGCCATATTGGTGGCCGCCATGTTGAATTTGAATTTTGGACCTATACCATTTTAAGATTAGAGCCCACGGTGCAGAATTTATTGGTTAGGCTCATGCGTCATTGCTGTTTCAATACGAAAATTTGAATCAAAAAAATGTTTTTTTCTGACAGACTCGTGTTTTTTTGCGAATAATTGTTTATAACTTTTTAAATATTTACTTTTTCACGAATTTTGATGCCAGATTCTAAAAGAGCATTAAATTTTACATAAGAAGATCCTTTGTTGCAATTTTTCAAAAAATTGTAATATAGTGAATTTTGTGACTGAAAAAGTTTCCAAAAAAAAACGTCCTCTTGGAAGTTAAAGGGTTAAGTAGCACTTGTTCATATCACTTGCAAACCATACATATTAAATTGAAAAAGACAGTTTGAATAATTTTAACTCAGGCGTCGTTCATGTCAACACGCTAGTGTAGTGCGTATGAGTGTGCTGGGGGTCGGCTTCGATCGTGGGTCGGCTTCGATTAGCGCGCGCCCGAGACTCGTTAAACATCGTCTCGTCTTTCTCTTTTCTGCCGTTTGTTGTCGTCGAGAAAATTGTAGTTACCACATGTGGTAAATATAATACAAGTATAAATACAATACTATTAATACATACATTTATTATGTAATGTATGATTTTTTATATAATTATTTATAAATACTTTCTATTAATAAAGTTTGTTTCTAATAAAATTATCATTGTCTTAATGTTTTAACCTATTATAATTCAAATTGTATTATAATTATATATTAAAATCTCATTGTTGAAGAAGGTATTAAATAAACGCATTTATTACTATCTAGTTAATATTTTCATCAATATATTTAAAAAATTAGAATCGGAAAGTCAGCTGCGAAAACATCTGTGAAATCAGCTGCGATATGCGGCCAAAATCGCATCTGATTTCGCAGCTGAGTTCACAGCTAAGTTCACAGCTGATTTCGCAGCTGACTTCACAGCTGTTTTTGCAGCTGTTTTCGCAGCTGATTATTTTTAGCAGGGTAAACTTGATTAGTCCGGTAAAACATATGGCCCTGATCCGGCTCTGGTGCGGGCAACACGCGGCTTATTGTCTAAATAATCTTCAAGCAAATGAGTTCTACAACAAACATTACAACAATGAATGTATTATAATTATTTTATTTTTTTAGTCAGAGCTCTATTTGTTCTAAATCTTCTGATACGAAATTTAGTACATAACCTTGTTACTTCATTGTACACATCATATGTTAAGGGGATATAGGAGCGAACTTTACCGATGGTGACCTCCACCTCGAGCCGCATTTCCCATTGTTCGCGCGAAATTTACTTCGTAATACAGAAAATTAAGTTGCTAACGATTTTTTATCGTGCAAAGAACGCGGAATCACAGCATTTTCAATAATCAAAATGTTCAATAATTTATATAATGCAATATTCTTAAAATTGAAGCGTGGAATTACGTAAAAGTGATGGTCATCTTACAATTTTCTATGTGAAACGTCATCCTCACCTCGCCTCGTATTTCCCATTGTTTGGTTTAACTAAAAATTATTAAATGCTCTATGACATTTATAAACATTCCTTATTATAACAAGAACACGCGATCACCGTATTTTTGTGCTTTACGATTATACACTTTTTTTTATTTATGATATAAAGTTTTTGAGGTTAGGAAATTTTAAACCAATCAGCGTGGCTCCGACATCACCTTAACTATAATCTTATCGTTTTCTCAGTGTGCTCAAATACTAATGCTAATATAATATAACGGAAAAATAACACGTACCTTATCCGGGAAATTTCACGGTGTTATACCGGCCCGGATAAGGCTTGCAGGATATTTGTTGATCGCACGGCGAAAACGCAAGTGTCTTATAAAAGAAGCGTTATACATGCCACGCGAGGGCCTTGCACGGCATACCCAATCCGGCCCGTGTGATACCTACTAATGGCACGCCGTATTTCATTCTTACTCGGGCGTATGTATAATCAAGTTCCTCGACTTTTTTAAGACGACCTCCGTAAAGGAATAAAGACGTCTCTCGTGCCAGAGTTTTTTCAGTGTATGAAAACGTCTATATTTTTTATTGATTACAATATTTACTTTATTCTAGAGCGCTATATAAATAGTTTATATATTTTAAAATTTTATTTTCAATACTCTATTAAATTTCCATATGATTCGTTCCATTAGATTTTTGAAAAAACGTTCTGGAAATTTGTAATTAATTACAACAAAGCCTCAAACATTTCAAAATCGATTTTGGAAAAATCTAATGGTATTCCGGAGGGCGTGAAAGAACGTTTTGCTCTAAAATTTTTGTTCAAACACGATAAAAAAAATAAAATTCAGGTGCCGGTAAGGTAGGGATCGTGTCGGTACTTCTGCTGCTAAATTCAACAAAATTAATTTTCTATTTCTAATTTCTTAATTTAAAAGCTTTGATTTTATTTACTTGGTCTTAGTAAATATCCTTTACGAAAATGATCTATCTTACATAAAATAAATATTTATTCACATCAAATATCTCATCAAATAATTTTTTGTTTCTAAGATGTCAGTTTGCTTAATTTTGAAACCATGTGTTGGAACTAAAATTTAATTCACTTGGTTTTTAGTAAATATTTTGTATTACATTTCATCTTTGAATTAAATGATTATTTTATTAGGTTAAGTTATTGATGCGTCCAGTTTGAGTAAGAATTATTATATACTCTGTCACGGCCTGACGTACCGACGTCGATAATAAATCGGCAATATATATGTTCGTAGTAACGAACGTTAGATGGCGCCTCGATGCAGTTTTGGAGCTATATCGAGAGCATGACGAAGGTACCGGCACAGACGCGACCGGCATCAATGTTGTTGTTATCGTTTGGACACAGACGCGCGCGATAGTGAGTTCGTGGTGATATCGCATTTTCCGCGATAATTGTGAAGTGTTTGATAGTTGTAATCTCAGGAGTGCATACGTGATGCATCCTGAGGCCACTATCGTGATCCGCGAAATGTGTTATACCATACTTTCGACGGAAACACGAGGAGAGCTCAGAGATAGTGCGACAGGCTAGAACTACCTGTCGTACTCCCGAACCAGCAACATCCTAGTGCAGTAAGCATGTTCGTCTGGCACGAAAGCAGCAGAGAGTATCACGAGAGGCGATACAATGAAGCCAGCCTAGCAGCGAGGATGCTTGCGAGAAATCTAGGCCACACCGTATGAATCTAACCTACAATAGCGGTAAGCGTGCACGTATCAACCGCGTCGCGAGTAAGTACGCGTAACCGTTTGTCCAGGCTCGTCGCCACCTAGACAGCGGCCTCGAATAGGTGTTCTTGTGCGGAGGGAGCGAGCGTAGAGAGAGCACAGGCTCGGGTCATCAACCTTAGAAGGTCACCGACAATGATTTAGCTTGCCGGCAGTTTGTAACCGGCAAGTGCGCATAAGAAGTGCGCAGACGACATGCGTTAGTAGCCTGTTCTCTCTCAGGCTAAGTTAAGTGTGTGTGTGAGTCGCGACACGTGAGCGCGAGCGCTCTCTCACTCGCGTAGACGATGAGTACGCTACGTATATCACTGTATACGCGAGGCTTATGTTACCGCGCGTACATAGCGTATATTACCGCGAGCGTGACGTCAGCCCTCGAGACAGCTGACGTCTGAGATAACGTGCTGGCGCACCGTTAGGTAGGGAAATTAACCTATTTCAACGCGACACTTCCACTGTCTAAATTATTAATTATTCATTCAACTCATTTAACCTTTTATTTAATAAACCATAGTCTTTTGTTATTAACTTTAACCACTCGAGTTATCATTTCACGACCTTAGTCATTCCCCGCTCCCCGATGCCTCCGTGGTCGTTACGTAAGAGAATACGTTTCGTTACATCTGAGCAGCCGGCACACGAACCAGTGACCGGGAGAGGGAGTTCGAGTCACTGGTGAGAAATAAAGCGCGAGTCTTCGACTTGCGTGTTGCACGGTAAGTAACCAGATTAGGTTTAGCATTGCACGACGTTGTAGCATCCGCTGCCTAATCTGACTATTGGGTCTCCGAGAGTTAAACCGGAGAACCCGGAGTTGAACCACTAAGACGAGCAGCTAAAACGCGTCTTAGCCCGAAAATCCACCCCGTGACAACTCCGGTTACTAAATTGAAGTAAATTAACTTCTTGTTTCTAAAATAGCAGATTGCTCAATTGAAAGATCATGTATTAGTACTAAAATTTTATTTACTTGATTTTTAATGAACATTTTGTAATTTATTTCATCTTAGAATCAAATTATTATTATATCAGGTCAAGTTGATGCCTTTAATTCAAGTAAATATTCTATTGTGACTGCGGCTAGTGAGTACAAAAATATTAATGTCTTGTTTTTAAGATATAGAAGATCAATCAATTCAAAGGGCATGTATTAGTACTACATCAAAATTAAAGCTATATTTTCTTGAAACATGAAACCGTTACTTTAACATTAAAAAATCTGTTCTTTCATACGAAAACATTTTTTTTTAACGAAATCGAATAATAGCTTTATTCTAGTAGAGCGCTATCTATACAAAATGTTAATATTTTTCAATTCTGCATCCTGTGAATATATTTTTTCTTTAAGGAAATGTTTATTTATTCCTAGTCTGTCATCAACTTAATTTAAGAAAGCCATTTCGGAGTAAATTCTTAGTATACATTTTTTACATATTAATAAATAAGTTTTAGATTTCAAAGAGACACTTTTATACAACAAGTTATGTAATAAAGTTTTAGACTTGAAAAGTATATTTTCTTGAAGCAAATTCATCTGCGTTTGCTAGATTCAAGAATATTTTGTTGTTTGAAGATATCGGATTGCCTACTTCAAAAGATGTTTTTTCAACTAAGATTTTATTACCTTGTATTTAGTTAATATTTTTCACTATTTCTAAGTTTCAATCAAATTATTATTCTTCTTAAATTGAATTATTGTTGCTTTTAATTCAAGCAAATATTCTTTCGTCTGCCGAAGTTGCAATCGAGAAAATTAATTTTTTGTTTCTAAGATGTCCGTTTGCTTAATTCTAAAACCATGTGCTCGAACCAAAATTTTATTCACTTGATTTTTAATAAACGTTTTGTACTGTACACGATCCTTGAATGAAATTATTATTTTATTAGGTCAAGTTTCTGTTGCTTTTAAATTAAGTAAATATTATTATGAAACCGGCTACTTAATTCAAGAATATTAATTTCTTGTTTCTAAAGTAGACGTTCGCTCAATTCAAAGGCCATATATTAATATTAAAATTTTATTTCCTTGGGTTTTAGTAAACGTTTTCTAATTTATTTCATCTTTGAATCAAATTATTATTTTATCAGATTAAGCTTCTGATGCTTTTAATTTAAATAAACATTTTTATTTCTGCGGCTGCTAAATTCAGGAAAATTAATTTTCTATTTCTAAAATAGCAGTTTTTTTAATTCAAATGCTTTGTGTTGGCACTATGATTTCAAGTCCTTGATCTAAGTAAATATGTGTTTTACTATATTTAGTCATTGAATCAATTGATTATTTTCTTGAATAAAATTACTGATTTGTTCAATTTAAGGAAATATTTATTTGCTTGCGGAAGTCGAATTCAAGAAAAATCATTTTCGGTTTTTAAGGTAACCGTTAGCTTAATTTAAAAACTGTTTATATTAAAATGAAGATTTTATTTACTTGGTTTTAGTAAATATGATTTAAGAAAATTTGCTATCTTACTTTAAAGAAATATTGACTCACATCAAATGTGGGAAACTTAAATCAAGGAATGAGTTACTTAGTTCAAGAAAATTCATTTTCTAGTAAATCGATTTTCTTGAATCAAAAAAATTTTTTGTTCAGTGTACGGTGCAGTGTGCTAGCGCCCCCTAACATCTAGCACTAGAAATGTTACGAGTGAGAACTCGCAGGTAAATTAATGGAGGAGGATTTGATAAAAAAACGGCAGGGCGTGATCCGGCGGGGAATCGAACCCCGGACCTTTCGTTTTCGCGACGAGTGCTCTGACCACTGAGCTACCGATGCCGGTGCGCGTCTTTCCTCGAGTCGTTCTCATGTTCGCTGCTATACGCAACCCGATCAGCCTCGTCACGTTGTGCATACTACGCACACGTAACAATTGGTATACTTCTTTTTAAATATAAGTTATTTGCTTTTCTGGAAGTTGTATCGTTACTTTTATAATAGTAAAACGTATCACCATGAATTTTTTATACACGGAAAAAAATAAACAGTAAATTCTACTTTTTACACAGTAAATTTTACTGTAAAATGGCAAGTTAATTTTACTTTCATAAGTATCAGTAGAAACAGCTTTATAGAAAAGTAGAATTTACTTTTCGGTAAAATAAGATCTGCTTTCTGGAGTAAAAAGTAGTTTCTACTTTTTCTAAAAGGGAATTTCGGAATGAGCGATTTTTTCTAAGTCCGCGTAATTTTCCAAATTTTTGTTATTATTCGCCATTTTCAATTTCACATAGTTTTGCACAGAATCGATCGATTATAGCGATTCACAACTTAAATTAAAGCTCTATTCTTCAACTTGAATCGCTTCTTTGTGGAATTTGGTTTGGCTTACTGAATAGCTTGTTATTGGTTAATCATCAATGACCACTTTTCGTCAATTTTTCCCATGTTAAATTCCCATAACAAAAATTCATATGCATTTAAAACTTTGTCACAAACCCGCTTTCGCTTGTTCAACTATTTTTTCTTATAATATATGGTATAGAGATTGAGAAAAAACTTGTCGGAAAGATGTGCTCCAAAAAAAATTTTTTTCGAGTTCTGTGACACAAAAACTGTGACGGTTTCAAAGAGTTGCTCATATACTAATAAAAACATTTCATATTCACGCAGTATGTGTTAGCATGTAATTTTTTATAATTTTTATTTATTTATAATTTTTTATAAAACCATTGCAAATTCATTAACAATGAGCATCTAGAACTTAATTCATCTAAAAAGTAGATTCTCCTTTTTTTAAAAGTAGATTCTGTTTTTTTAAAAAGTATATTCTACTTTTTTAAAAGTAGATTCTACTTTTCAAATAAACTGTAGTTTCTACTGTATGAAATGTTGATTTTATTGATTTTATAAAGCAATTTTTACTTTTTCTTAAGAAAGTAGATTTTACTTGTGCGAAACAGTAAGAACTACTGTTTATTTTTTTCCGTGTACTCATTTTTTCCTTCGTCAAGCTACATTGAAATTTCGCACAGAGATTGTAATAATCATTATTTATCACGTACTTCAATTTTATTCAAAAATATTGGTTTTGATTTTGCGAAAGACCCTTCTTAATATGATAATAATCTAATACTTGGGATTGCTTAAACTAATTGAAACCCTTTATTTCTATATATTGATAATTTTCGCTATAAGAAACATTTTTTATTAATTATCTATTTTCGGCTATTATCGTCAGGACTTTGATGTATTCATAAATATTAAATACAAAAGTTGTATTAACAATGGAGGGTGCCTCTATCAACGTTAACTCTATCAACTTTAACTTTAACAAAAGTTGTAGATTATATTAAAACAAAACTTTTTTCTCTTAAACATTTTGTTGTTGAATGAATTCCTGCTTGCTAGAATTATAAAAACATCGTAAATGCATAATTTAGACTGTAAGAAAGACCATGATTCTTGCACCGTGATATATAGTATAGGTATAGTATGTACACACACGGACACACGCAAGCGCGCACACATACACACACACATATGTATAGGCGGTGCTGCTAACTTAAATCTGGGCCGAAAAAATTTGCGTGCGAGAAGGCCTTCTTCGGCCGGACGCCGAGATAATGCCTTCTTCGGCCAGACTCCCAGATAATGTCTTCTTCTGCGAGATTCCGAGATAACGCCTTCTTTGGCCGGATTCCGAGATAACGACTTCTTCGACGGACTCCGGGAAAACGCCTTCTTCGGCCGGACTCCCAGATAACGCCTTCTTCGGCTGGACTCCAAGATAACGCCTTTCTATTCGGGAGCGACGATATATGGGTTTAGTAGCTCAGAATACCAAAGAATACTAAAATCTGATCCGCCGGACCAGACACATTTCTTCTGTTGCGGGACTGTGTTATTGGCATTAAAAATTAACACAAGGAATCAATATATTAGTTTGAGGGAGCCATATGCCAATGAATTGGCAGTGGTTTTGCTATCGCAAAGATTTCTCTAGGAAAAAGCCATAAGTGTAAATATCTCATTAGTAAACTATAGCAACTTATAAAATCCATAAAAATGTACCACGGAATCAATTATAAAGTTGACTGAATATTTGTTACAAAAACACATTGTAGAATTAAACTAAATCACTCATTTACAAAAATTTATTGTAATTGCTTGATTGCATGATGCATTTCATAAATTAAAATATAAAATTCTAGATCACTTAGTGGACAGATTCCGATAATACGAATAATTCATTTCACACAAGGCTATGGTAGATTGATCATTCATTATGTGCCAATTTATGATAGAGCTGACTGGGAATATATTTCAAATATTACTTTCGTTATTTGTATGTATATTTTCATTAAGCTTACATTTTAAAACAATGTATTTATTTGCAACTTTTGAAAATTGTGGATAATACAAATTTTTGCTTAAAAAGAGTTTATTTCAATTTTTAATTCGGAGATTAAAAATCTCGGTATAAGTTCATTAAATAAACATAGGAGAAACAAATGATCATTTTTACTAAGAGGCGCGTATAAATAATAATTAATAGAATCTCATCCTCTTACATATCCTTGGCTAAGAAAGTTCTAGAGACAGCAAATTATACTTAATTGAAACAATCTGTGTCAATTGTAGTGTAACTGCCTCACAAAATGATCGATAGAACCTTCTAAAGTAACTATATTAAGATGTTATTTGATAGTTGATGATAGCATTTTAGTATTAAATATTTTAATATTAAAAGAAAAATTAATAATGTTTTTTAAGTGTAAAACGTGTCTAAATACTGGCAATTATTAGTCATTAGTTGTGATAGTAATTTTTTGAGTTATTGTAAAAACATGTTAGAATTGTTTTTCGAAGTGTTCGAAATCAAAATACATGATTTTTGAAAAATGTCTGTATGGATGTGTGTGCGTGCGTGCGTGTGTGTGTGTGGGGGGGGGGGGGGGGCACGCGCGCCTGGATCTCAGCGTCTACTCGATCGATTTTGACCGAACAGGTCTCATTTCTTTTTGTTTTTTTTGTGCGATGGCGGGTCAAAAATTCGTTTTTTGATTCGCCGATGCGTTTTTGTTTTATTTCGAATTTTTTTTAATGATAAGATCAAGATATTTGAATCGAATGGATAGCATTCGAAAGAGCATTAAACTACCTATATTTTCTAAAATAAAAAAATTTCTCTGGCTATCACGGTTCTTTTGTTATTAACAAAAACGTGTTTCTTTTTAAAAAGCTTATAACTCCTAAACTAAACGGTCAATTTTCTGGAGAAAACTCATGATAATGCAGAATGTAAGTAGCTATAATCTGTAAAAATTTGAATTCATTTTGTCGACTAGTTTTTGAGAAAAAAATTGAAATGTGAAAAAAATGAGTTCTGTATGTCCAACGATTACGGGAGTAAAATTGACTTAATCGCTTTGAAATTATTTGTAGAGGTAGATTTTTGATAGCTCTCTGTCGAGTTCTTTGGGCAAAATGATTAGTCCAGAAATTTCAGAAATATTTGAGGTTAAATTTTTTTTAACCTTTTTTTCAAATCGTAATTTCTCGAGAACATGTATCAGCTCCAAATTTATAGACAATGTTGTATGTGATATAGATAATATGTGTGCGAATTTTCACCAAGATCGTACGATTACTTTTTGAAATATTTGATATTGAAAATTTTCGTATTTTGTGAACTTTCTTTCTTTGTCGCCTGATAACTAGAGAAAAAAGAAATCGGTTTAATCATGTTGAAATTTTGTGGAAATGTAGAGTTTATATACTTATTACATAAGTCCTTTAGGTAAAACAATTGTCTCATGATTTTTAGAGATAGTTAAGGTTAAAACTTTTTTACGTTTTTTTGTTAATCGTAATTTCTAAATGACGACTCCATGTAGAAGCTTGAAACTTATAGACTATTTTTTGTTTGCGATATAGGCAACCACTTATTATATATATTATATATTACACTTATTAAAAATTATATTTGGTTAAAATTTCAATAAATTTTCTTCATTTGCTTTTGAGAAAAAAATTATTTTATTAAAAAGTATAAAACAGCAATTGATAAATTAGTTTGAGGAAGCTACGTGCCAATGAATTGGCAGCGGTTTTTTTATCACCAAACTTTATTTTAGACAATATAAGTAATTTAATTTGTAAAAAGAGTTTATTAAAAGATAATTTTGAAGCAAAAGGATAAACAGGATGAAATAAAATAAATATTACGAATGGATGTACGGTAATACTGTTAATGAGAGAAAAAGCAAGATTTTGATTGCCAAATGAAATTTCGGTGAACAATCGAAGGAATTCAAGTTTTTCCTATTTTGTTAAGACTTCATAAAAAAATATCATTAAAATATTCTGTTTATATTTACTTTCTGCACAGTGAATAGGGCTCCTAATACTTACATAAATGATCTTTATTAAAAATACTTTATAAAAAAAAATCTATAATACCAAAAATATTTGTTATCTTTGTTTCAGAGAATTTATTTAAAAATATTTATATTATGAAATAATAAGACCGGACGATAGGAACCCAAAATGTGTGTGTATGCGTGCGCGCGCGCGCGCGCGTGTGTGTGTGCGGGGGGAGGAGGCGTTGTTAAGGTATAAGAGATTTCCGTTATTCTGAGGAAGTAGGTGAAGTATACGTGAAAATAATGTCTATCCTTAGGTGTAAGAGTTCCCGTAAATAACTGTCTATCATCCATGTGATATTAGTCTATAACCGCAGCTGATGCGAGTAACCCTTCCATAATCTAGCTGGAAAAATATTTCCTTTTCTGTTCCAGATACAAATTTTTGTACAACCTGTTTGTAAAACAATTATTATTTACAATTCTATTTAAATGTTTTGCATTAAATTCGTCATATCGAGACAAGATGAAATATCTATAAATTCTTTAAAATTAATGGTTTCCGCATAGTTCATAATTATTTTTTTAAGTGTACCATTTTGCTCAATTTCTTTTATTGTACGTTTTTATTAGTAGTTCAACATTGTACAAATTAAAATTTGGTTTGCAATAGACAGATTACTAACGAAAATATCTTTCCCTGCAAAGCGCTTTCTTCGTATCAATATTTATGGAATTTTAGTCAAGTAACGTTCCGAGAAATTATTTAATATAAACACTTGACTGTATAATGAACGGTCGTAAGATGAACGGGCGTAAGATGAGGCTTATAAGAATATTGAATGAATGTGTCAATTTTGTAAAAGCTGAATTCACTCAATGATACCATGGAGGTAAGTAAAAAAAAGAAGATAACATTTCTA
Organism: Torymus aiolomorphi; assembly: GCA_036365515.1. Taxonomy (NCBI): domain Eukaryota; kingdom Metazoa; phylum Arthropoda; class Insecta; order Hymenoptera; family Torymidae; genus Torymus; species Torymus aiolomorphi. The sequence continues at coordinate 107,411,265 of CM070877.1, forward strand.
TGAATCTAAGTCAGAATCCGTATGAAAATGTTTATTTGAAAGATAGTTTGATTTGAAGGATAGTTTTATTGAAAACAGTTGGAAAGAGAAGCCTTTTATTTGCTGCTTTACAAGCGGAGCTTTGTGTAGTAAGTTTCGTTAAAAAAGCATACACAAGTAGTGTAATAAAAAAAAGGCTAAAAAGTGATGAGCACGCCCGGTCGAAGGAGAACAGTGTATTTGTTGTGTGTTTGAGAAAGCCAATCTTCTAGACTTTTTGAGACGCGAGAAAATTGCCGCAAATTAGTCTGTGAGCCACAATTGGATCACGTGACAAGACATGCTTTCCTACTGGAGCGCATGGAAGGGGATCCTCCCCAATTCTCTTTAAAGCGTCCGTTTCTCTCCGATCGTGCGTCACTCGCACACACCAGTCTGCCGGCCCTGTTCTTCTACTGCCATTACATAAGCTAGCCCCCGCCCCCCTAACTTCTTCGGACTTTTATTTTCCTTGAACAAAAATTGTTATTTTTTATTTTAAATACGTGCCGGTATAGTTGCTTAATTTTCCTTCAACAATGTCAAATCTCAAGATTCGCGTTAAATCTTCCAAGGTTAAGTACACATCAGAATCAATTATTTCGGAGTATGATTACCAGACTACTAGAGTGACTAATACAGATGACAAGATGGGTCCACAGTACAATGTAAGTGTTGTTTTCTTTTCATGTCCAGTCATTCTGTTTATGTTATCGTTCGGTACTTTACTGCCCTTAAATTTAGGTCGTCCCGGAGACAACAAAGCTTCTTATTAAAACTGATATTAAAGTGCCTAAATTAGGAGTCATGCTTGTGGGATGGGGCGGCAATAATGGATCCACTATCACCGCTGCTTTACTAGCTAATAAACTTAAATTGTCGTGGAAAACCAAGGATGGAATCAAGCATGCTAACTGGTATTTACTAATTTTGCTTCTTGCTTTTGAAAAATTAGCTTCGTCTTACATTAATGATAGATTTTTTTTTTAATTAATTTTAAAAATTTCTATAATTTCACATCGCCATTATATACAATAAACTCAATTTTGAGCAAATAACAAACGTTTTGAACAGAGATATGAACCCTACAAAATGGCAACAGTACTGTCGCACCTATTTTTAAAACATTAAATTTTGTATAGCAATTGCTTAAATATTCAGTCGAATTTATCAAAAAAGTCGTAATTATGGGATTAATTTATGGAGAATAAGTTATTCATAAAAGTATACGAATTGAAGTAGAATATCGTGAAGAATCGAGAGCCTACAAGTTTTTCATATAACAGAAAGTTAAGTACTAATTCAATTTATTTCTAATTGGATATGTAAATTTTCCTTTGGTGTTTATTAAATACAGGTATGGCTCACTTATCGAGGCATCGACTGTACGTCTTGGAAACACTGGTGGCACCGGCGCTGAAGATATCTACGTGCCAATATCCTGGCTGTTACCAATGGTCAACCCAAACGACATTGAGATCGATGGTTGGGATATTTCCAACCTGAATATCGCTGACGCAATGCAACGGGCAAAGGTTTTAGATGTTGATTTGCAAAAACAGCTGCGACCTCATATGCAGGACATGGTACCGAGAAAAAGCGTGTATTTTTCAGATTTCATAGCTGCTAATCAGGTAAAAATCTCTTGTAAGTTATAGCTGTTGCACCCAAGAATCATCTGTCAATGTCTATAATATCTCCTTGTGTAGGAATCTCGAGCAAATAATTTAATTATTGGAACGAAGATGGAGCAGTTAGAAGCTCTTAGAAGGGACATTTCTTCCTTCAAAGATACGAGAAAATTAGATAAAGTTATTGTTTTGTGGACCGCAAATACAGAAAGATTTACCGAAATTATGCCAGGTGTTAATGATACTGCAGATAACCTACTGAAGTCGATTAAGGAAGAACACCTAGAAATAAGTCCCAGTACACTTTTTGCTGTAGCTTCGGCTTTGGAAGGCGTAAGTAAAATTTTTATGAATGATAAATAGAATAGAGTTATTTTTTCTTCTAACTTACCTATATTAATAATGGCGGTATGTTATTCAAATATAATGTACATGCTCAGAACATAATATTTTATGGTAGCATTTGACCATTTAAAGATATTTTAATTATTTTAATAAACTTTAATTGGTATGACTTTTGATTTAAGTGTTGCATAAAAATGATTTTATTTTAGTGTATTTATTTAAATGGTTCACCTCAAAACACTTTTGTACCTGGAGCAATACAACTTGCGGAGAGGGAGAACACGTATATTGGCGGTGATGATTTCAAATCTGGCCAAACGAAAATTAAGTCAGTACTCGTAGACTTTTTGGTTTCGGCCGGTATTAAGCCCGTGAGTATTGTCAGTTACAATCACTTGGGTAACAATGATGGTTACAACCTTTCAGCGCCGCAACAATTCAGGTCTAAAGAGGTGAGGCTATAAATATATCGTATTAATAAATGCTCGATTTATGCAATGATGGTGGAAATAATGAAAAAGTTATTTGTACTTGCAGATTTCGAAGAGTAACGTCGTTGACGATATGGTTTCATCGAACAAGGTACTCTACAAAGATGGTGAAATGCCAGATCATTGCGTAGTCATAAAATACGTTCCTTATGTTGGTGAGTAGGAGGGAAGGTTAAATTTGATCGGAAATTTCAATATGAGCAACAATCTATGGTCTAAGGGTTGTTTTTCCACAGGTGACAGCAAGCGAGCGATGGACGAGTACACGTCCGAGATCTTGATGAGTGGACAAAATACGATAGTCGTGCATAACACATGTGAGGATTCGCTCCTGGCTAGCCCCATTATTCTGGACCTGGTGCTACTGTCGGAGATCTGCTCGAGGATTAGCTTCAAGCGCGCGGACCGACCGCATGAGGAGTTCTCGGGCTTCCGTAATGAGCTCTCGATCCTGTCGTACCTGTTGAAGGCACCGCTCGTGTCGCGCGGCACGCCTGTAATCAATGCTCTTTTCAAGCAGCGCTGCGCCATCGAAAATATTCTCAAGGCCTGCATAGGCATGCCGCCCGAGCATAACATGCTCCTCGAGCACAAAATCAACCTTTAACTCGAGTCCTAGACGCAAATGACACTACCATAACCATTCCTCACTTTTCAACTCTAGCTGCCCACTAGTCAGCGATGACTATTTCACAAAAACAGAAATTTCACCCGTTAACGATATTTTCAAACTTATTTTCCTTACAATATACATTTCTCTTATTTCAGTCCAAGCTCATTTTTTCTGCTTACCAAGCTCATTTCAATTGCACACTACTGTATACGTTATCGTTAATGATAATTTCAGCGAAAATTTAATATTCCTAGTCCAAAAATCTAGCTTCAGAGTTACAATACGAGTCAAAAACAGTATTACGCTTGTGCCTGTAGTGCATACATGCATGGTGCTTATTTTTTCGTCGTTGGAACGTTTACTATGTTAATGTATTATTGTTAAAGCAATGGTAGTTGAATATATGCAAAAGTGCGTTGTGTCTGCTTATTTTAAGTATGTCAACTGAATTTTACTTATTATTCTTGAAAGGTAAATAAACATGAAGTATATATTTTTAAAGAATGCTAGTTATTTTTGACTTCATCCATACAAATAAATATTGTGAAAGACTAAATTTTACTTTTATCAATTTTCAAATACTATAATGGCAATTTTGTATGGGTTTCCACGCGGGTAATATCTTCATTGAACCTTTCACAAATTTATGAAAAAACTAACAATGCACAGCTACCTTTACTTTAGACAGTATTGATCAATCAGCACGTAATGGAATAGTACAAGTTTTCGTATCCAAAGCGGGAAGAACGACTTTATGTCTCACAGTGGTGATTGTTGCGTACAGGGATCAGCCCAAGTGCAAAATAATCATCAGTTTTGAATAAAGACTAGGGGGGCTGTGCGCCCCTGCGTGTCTCGCTGCGCTCGACACGTCAACCACTCCGCGCCCTACACACACCTGCTCCTCGCTTCGCTCGTCGTCCCCCCCTCCCTATGTAAGAACTTCGTTTTTACATAAAAGGTACGACCGCAATACTCAGCAGAATCTTACAATTTTGCTATTGTAAAATTTATAATACTTTATTTTCATAATTTTTATCATAATAAAAAAAATTGTTTTTTACAGGTCTAGCTCTTTAGGAATTGATTTTGTATGAAATCTTTTTGAATAGTTTACGGAAAACTACTGTTTTAGGTGTGTTTAGTTATTAACGGGGTAGGCGAAATGATCACTTTAACTTCTGATTAATAAAAAAAATACAAAGGTACTTTTATACAGTTTTAACGAAAGGTGAGCTCTATCTAAGTAGCCGTTCACGCAAGACGTTGAATGAATTAACGTTAACTACAGGGGAAAACAATGTTAGCAGGTATTCCTATAATTACATAATATGTATATATTATATACAAACTCAATTACGAAAAAAAACTGCAACGCCACACACACATATACAAATACGGCGAAAATGAGAGAGAAGAAAGAAAAGGCTCAACACTAGCGCACTTGGCAACGGCAATCTGGTTATCTGCAGGCTCTTCTTTTCTGCCTTCGCACCTCGACTTTAGCGCCGGCCGCCGCGTGCATGAGCGGGCGCGCAGAATACTATTGCCGCAGCGGGCGCAGCCGTGACGGCTGCGTGCGCACTACGCGCGTGTTCTGTGATACTGTGATAAACAATCGCATCGCCCAGCTCCCGGCATCTGCTCATTTCCCAGCGATGACAGCAGCTGCTGTATAAGTACGGCGTCCTGGTGGATGTCGTCCCTCTCGTCGTGTTCATCGGGTGGAGGTGACTCGTCGGAGACAGCAAGGCAGCGGGATCGATGACGGAAACAGATTTGGTAAGCTCTTTATCTCGTTTCTAACCTCTGATGGGTCGGTGTACTTTTCTCTTGTTGCAGGTATCTGTAGCAGGACAGGACTGACATGCACAAGGAGAGAAATTTGTTACAAACAACGCATGGACTTTGATCATGCGTATTTTCTATCGTGCTCATTTACTATAAAAGTAAAAATCTTAAGAGATATTCGTATGCTTCTGGTGCATGTAAAAATCTCAAGACGTGCATACCCTATTCACATGAAACTCTTACTATTTTAGCACCAATTCCATGACAACGAGGTTGTGTTTACACCGCGTCGCGCGCACTCGCTTCTATCATTGGTCGTCGATGATGTGCGCGCCTGCTCCCGCAACCAATGAGAGAAGCGAGAGCGTGCGAGGCGGTGCGTGCCGTGCTCTATTCACATGGAACTGTTGCTCTTATGGCAACAGTTCCATGTGAATTCGGTATAGACGAAGCAATGCTTTCGTAGCATCAATCTCAAGGCAAGATAGCAGCAGCGGCGTGCTACAATCGCAATATAGAAGTTGATACGAAAGTAGCAACGCCATTCATACTATAAAGGCAACGAATTTCTCTCCGTGGTAGGAGCAAACTACGGGCATTGCTGCAGACTGTCTCTTGAGTATGGTAATATTGGTAATATTGTCTGCATCATCTATTTCTTTTTTATTTAATTAAAACTTCTAAGCCTTTTACAGGTTTTTATTATGGTTACATTTTAATTATATTATAAATATTATATTACAAAATAGCATTAGCATCAAATTAATTAGTATGCTCAAAATAATTATGTCTCAATTTTACAATGTTGTTTTTCAATGGTTACAATAAATTATATTTGCAAATCACAAGATTTAAGAAAATTACACAAACATTTACAAACGCTTTATAGTAGGTTCATATAGAAGATTTTCAATTTGTAATGAAAGTTGAAATTTTTGTTTAATTAAGTCTTTTATCAGTTTTTTCGTTGTTGATTATATGATTGATATTGCCTATTCGTATGATCTATTTATTCTCAATTGTGGTTTTTAGGTGATCAACTCTCCCAGCATGTCCCATAGTAGTGACTGTGTATATAGTTATCTTCTGCTTGTGCCTTGGTCGAACACAGGCTGAGGCAGTGAAAGGAGTGAAAATCTCCATCAGTCCTTCTCTTCCAGCAGATGGTGTGGGCTATTATTCTAAACAGACTGATGTTCTTGAAGTAGCGCCAACCTGGACCGGCCAGCCCTACTTTGTTGCCCCTGCAGTTCCAGCAGTTCATTTAAGAGTGTCAGTACTTCAGAATATGAGGGAATAAGTAACAAGGGAATAGGGAACAATTTTAAAAGTGCAGTGTGTGTGTGTTTAGGTGCGCTGTGGGTACGTTTTTATTACCGGGTAGGTTAATCAGGTTAATTTATAAGTTTAGGTAGGGCATAAGAACTCGCCTCAGGGGGTTTGTTGTATTTTAATAGCTGTTAATATTTACAAAAAGAAACTCTTGATTAACGTATGTGCTCTATTTAATATATATATATATATATATATATATATATATATATATATATATATATATATATATATATATATATATATATATATATATATATATATATATATATATATATATATATATTGTAACATGGCAAATTGTCATATACAAAGTTTGTAATGTATATACTAGCTGACTCTGTCAGTCTTACAGTGTGGTAGAAAACAATTAGATGGGTGAGTCTCGCTGGGTTGTCTGTGAAATACATAATGACATTAAAATACATCATTATATATTTTGCAGACTACCCAGTGAGACTTGACTATCTAATGGTTTTCTACGATACTGTGACACTGTGATACTGTGTCAGCTAGTACATTACATTCTTTGCATACGTTAATTTTCCATGTTACAAAATCTATATTAAATATTCAGAACATACATTACACAAGTTTTTTCTTGCTGATGCTATTTGTACGACAAATTTCCTAACCTCAAAATATATCAGTAGACAAAAGGAGTACACTAGAAAATTTTGAAAATTAGACAAACTTTGATAGATGACTAAAGAAATAATATCCCTTATTGTGTGCTAACTATTTTCTTACCTGCTCTATCAAAATTTCCCCACTCAAACGATACGCATTTCTGTCGTATCTATATATACAGATATACCACGAATACAATCTGTCGTACAAATAGCCGCGCCGTTTTTTTTTGTAAATATAATATTACTTTAATATGTATTTAGGTGTAAAAATGCTTGTGACCGTATAGAAACTCGTGCGAACTTGGTATTTTCCATAGACTATATTCTTAAGCGACAATTATTAGGCACGACTACTATTGCCCAATATTTGCAACAAAACAAAATATTTATCTTAACTGAATTTTATGGAAATAAGGAGATATCTAAAACATAAATGTATAACTGCTAAAATTATTTAGAAGACCTCTTTTTTATATAAAACATTTATTACAAACAATATTTAGTTTAATACAAAAATTTCAAATGCAAAAATGGTAGATAATTCTGAAACACAATATTATCCTGCACAATTACTGCACAAATTTGTGAATGAGCTTTTGAAGATCGAATCTGATATATGTCTGGATGCTGACTTGGCACTGTTATTTATTTTAGTCTTAGTTTATGTCCACCGAGAAGTCATTGTCTCATTGAGTCATCACTGAAGCATTTTAATTGATGTGTTATCGAAAAATGTCTATTTTAGTTAATTAGCACACAACTTGCCTTGAGACATTGAACTCTCTAAAGGATTAAATTCATTAGCACATGAATTACGTTGCTAAATAGTCATTAAGAAATTACTTTTTCAATTGAAGCCTATTGACACCAACCATATGATATGTGAATACTTGAATTACGTGAATCAAAAAATATTAAATCTCATTTCATAAGTCTTTTAATAAAGGTTTACTATTTTAACTTTGAATATTTATTAAATTTACCTTTCTAATATTACTTGTACCGAAGGATCTACCACATCCATTAAAAGGTCTCGCCTGTATGGATTCAAGGGATTTGCCTGTCCCTTTAATGGTTGTGGTAGATCCTTCGGTACACATGATATTAGAAAGGTAAATTTAATAAATATTCAATTGAGGCGTATAGGTGCAAAAGCTGCCAAGTCACATTGGCAATAAGGCTGAAAATCGAGTAATCGACCACTCAATTTTCAACCTTATTGCAAATGTGACTTGGCAGCTTTTGCACCTATACGCCTCAATTTTAAAATAGTAAATCTTTATTAAAAGGCTTATTTAATGAAATTCAATATTTTTTGATTCACATAATTCAAGTATTCACATATCATATGGCTGGTATCGATAGGTTTGAATGAAAAAAGTAATTTCTTAATGACGATTTAGCTACGTAATTCATGTGCGGATGAATTTAATCCTTTAGAGAGTTCAATGTCTAACATGTTTGCAAAGATCACCTGAAGTTTTGAAACACTTATCACAATCTTCAGCTGTGCACTTGTATGGTTGCGCACCTGTTTAAATGAACAAATGTGCAATTTCACATGTTGTAGCATTTTTAGTATTTCACGCAACTTTTTTTTCTCAAAATAAAAAAATTAAATATTAAGTATAAAAGTAAAAAAATATAATATAAAAAATATAGTATAAAAAAAATATACATATAATCTTTATTGTATTAGGCAGTTAACGTAGACAGTACTGTATGCCTAAGAACTAGCTGTGTTATCCCATGAACATGTTACCAATTCATTTTTGTGCCATCATAAGCCTCTAACAAAATCTGTATGTGCATTGTCCTCATAAATAGGTAAAAAGTCATTGAATAAATCAAAAACTTTAACTTCTGTAGAATCACAACAACCAGCCAGCTGATTTGGAGAGTTATGATTGAATAATAGTTTATGCACTCCATGTCGAAATTTGACAGATTCATGGATTGGAGTTGCAATAATGTTTCGAATATCAATAATTGCAATACTTCCATCAATTCCTCCAACTGCAACAATATTCTCATCATCACGTTTTCAAGATGAAATAGTGAGTCCACAATTAGCTTTTTCCCACAAACCTTAAAAGAATAAAAATAATAGTAAACAACATCAAATTTCATAATACAAGTGGTAAAGAAATATTAATTTTATAGGCAGGCTAACCAAGAGCAGGTTTGGATTTTCTTGTATCCTAAAGCAAAGCTCCAGAGTCCATTGATGTAAATAAAAATACCACATTATTGTTAATTTGAGTTTCTACACTCGTAACGACATCAGTTGGAGCTTGATGGTATGAAGATGTGATTATGTCTGCCGTATCCCATACTTTTATACTATAGGCCAATTAAATTGAAAATAATTGTCATAATTGAAAATAATAAAAAACTTTTCTAAAATGGTTACCATGTGTCCATTCCTGCAGTAACAATATTTTATTGTTGCTGAATGTTGAAATTGATGTTAAACTGTTATCATGTTGACACAAGTGGCCAGTACATTGTAATTCTTGCAATTGTGTTTCAGAAATTAATAATAATTCTCAAATTTGTAGAAGGCTAGTATCTTCTCCAAAACCAAATTTTTCATATTTATCTAAGCAAGTAGCCACAAGCACGCCACTTTCAGTACGTACTACTGCAGTATAATGGTTATGATCAAAGTTAGGAAGGTCAATGTAACCATATAGTGCCATTCCAATACCTATCTATCATATTACTAGCTCCAAGAATGAGACTATCATCTGTAAATAGCGCAAAAGTAAAATACTTGAAAGAATATGAACCATTAAAAATATTTTGAAATGTTTGAAATACGTTCGTAGGTTGTAATTATTTGAAGGAGTAAAAAACGGGCTCAAGACGAACCAATTTGTTTTGATGAATTTATTACACCAACGTTTCGAAAGTGTTGTTAACTTTCTTCATCAGGGCTACGAAAGCATAGTTTTAAACATGTAGATTTATATACAAAAAACAATATTAGACAAAATATGTAAAAAACATACCATAAAAACAATATTATAACATATTAAGTTCGTCAACGAGGAGTTTGAACTTCTCCTCACGAACGCAACGTCGCCAAATCACTATAAAATACAATTAGAGTTTTTAATAACTTAAGGAATTAAAATACAATGCATATATGAAAGAATATTTAAAAAAAATGAAGTAATGGTAAGAACTTAAAGAGTTTATGACGTTCTCCACACATCGTCAATTTTGGAAATGCCCAACTATATTGGGCAAACTCCAAAATGACACTAAAGATAAATTAAAATTAAGGTGTAATGAATAACTGTTAGGATAGAAAGGAAAGAGGTGGTGGGGGTCGGGAGAGGGAAATAGTGAGGGATAGCGGTTGCCTCGCTCACACCGGTGGAACAGGAGCGCAAGCGGTGAGGAGTAGTGGAAGAAACCCGTACGATTAGAATACGGAGAGTCTAGCGTATTAGGTGTGCCACCTCTCTAATCGCATGCTCACCTGATCCTATAGTACGAAACAAGACAGTAAGGTGATAGAGAAAAGAGGTTGTAAACACGTAGAAGGCAATTGTAAATATTATGAATTTAAATGTGTAGGTTCTTGATAGTATCTATAGTCTTTTTATATGCGTTTTTTAAGAAATGGATATCTTCCATATGGTTGAGTGTATTATTGTAGTAGTGTATGTGTATCATCTCCGAAAAAGTGCGCTCGAAATAGTTCGGTTCTTTGTCTAGTATTCTGATCTTATCGAAATTTATGGAATGTCTTGTGTCCTGTGTATGGCCAGCGAGTGCAGAATTTTCAGAGCCTAATTTGACTGCTCTTTTATGTTCGTACACACGTTTCGTTAATTTTCGTTTACTCATGTCGATGTATATGGCCGAGCAGTTATTGCAATTGATCTTGTAAACGATCCCATTAGTGTTTAATAAATCGAGACGGTCCTTTCCTAGTCTTATCAAATGATTAAACTTGTTAATGGTTTTATATATTGGAATTATATTGTGTGTATGGAGGATACGGTCAATTTTTGGTGTTAAATTCTTTATGTATGGCAGTATCATTTTTGTTTTAGAGACTATTGATTTAGTATTGTTAGCTGTGTTATAAGTTGCGACGTTACTATTGTTTTTACGGATCTGGTCGAGTCTAATGCCAATATATTTTTTAATAATATCTGAAGGGTAATTGTTACATTGAAGGTAATGTGTGGTTGTTTTTAAGTTATCGATATGGAACTGTGGATGAGAAAGTTTTATAGATTTGTTGACAAGGTTGTATATAATAGCTATTTTTTGTGACTGTGGGTGGTGGGAAAAATAATTCATGTAACGTCTAGAGGCTGTGTTTTTTCTATACCAATTGGTGATTATTTTGTTATCATCTATTTTTGTAAGTGTCATATCAAGGAAGTTTATGCTGTTATTATGTTCATATTCTATTGTAAATTGCAAATGGCTATTATAACTATTAAATGTAGTGAGGATTTCGTTCGTTTTATTTTTCTTAGTAATAAGAATACGGTCATCTACATATCTTTTGTACAGTAAGACTTCACTTTTGTATTTGTTAAGACACGAGGTTTCCAAAAGTTCGAGAGTAATATCGGCGAACCACGGGCTCGTGCAAAAACCCATCGGTGCACCCATAGTCTGTTTATAATACTTATTATTAAACTGTAAATACGTAGAATCTAGGAGTATTTTAATTCCTTTCAAAAAGTCTGTTTTAGATAAGTTTATTTTATTATTAAGGTATTTCCATTTTTTTGATATTGCAAGAATAATCAGATCCGACGGAATGTTTGTAAACAGAGAAACGACGTCAAAAGAGGAAAACTCAAATTCGTCCGTGATGTTTATTGTATCTACTATTTCTTTTAATTCGGTGCTGCTTTTTACTGTTAATTTTGGCCGGGGAAAGTATTTGGTGAAAATTAATGATAAACTTTTATCTAGAGCGTAAGTAGGACTACCAATTGCAGAAACTATGATTTGTATGGGATTGTCTTTTTTATGGATCTTAACAAGGGCATATGCTCTCGCCAGGTTTGTGTTTTTAATATCTGCGTGTAATACATGAGAAAAACATGAGTCTGTATCGAAAATCCGTTTATTGTTCCAATCTTTGATAAGAGATGAGATATTGTTCTGTAATTTGCTTAAAGGCGATTTTTTATGATTGAGTAATAATTTCTATCCGCGAGAGCAGTTTCTACTTTGTTAAGATAATCATTCTTATTCATGATGACGGTGACGTCATCATGAATCCCTTTATCGCCTTTAGTGATGAATATGTCTGGATTCAATTTGATAAATTTTTTAGTTTTATTTAAATTACTTTCTATTGTTTTGTCTATTTTACTAATATGTGTGATTTTATCTTTCTGTATAAAGTTGTTTAAGGTTGCCAAAAGATTATCCCTGATTTCTATGTTTTTTTCAGTGTTTTTTTCCAGGTTGCGCATATTTATTTCTATATTTTTGACATATTCAAAAAGTGTACGCCTATCTGGGTGGAGCATAAAATTGAATTTTTCTCCAAAGTTTAAGATGTCGATTTCGAAAGTCGGACAACTTTTGAACTCGAACTTTTGGAAACCTCGTGTCTTAACAAATACAAAAGTGAAGTCTTATTGTACAAAAGATATGTAGATGACTGTATCAAGGAGCGCGGGAGCGCTCCGAAGGCAAGTATAGAAGAAGCCTGAAGGAGCGACCCGTGCTACTTATACATTGAAATGAGTTTGCGAGAAATTCAGTGCACCTATAAAAGTATTAGATTTGTTTGAACTATATTAACATGTACTGTTAATCGAAAGCCATTTCATTGCTCTACTTAAATCGAAAGGTTTCATTTAAAAAGATTGTCCCGTTCAAAAGATTTAGAGATCTGAATATTTTTTATGTACTATTTCCGATTCTCCATATTCTTCAGGCAGCACAAACTATACATTTTTGTCCGACCGACTGGTAAAAGAGAGATGAGAGAGAGAAGAGAGGGAGAGTGAGAGAGAGAGAAAAAGATAAGAGCGACGTAGATAGAGAGAAAGAGAGAGAGATCCGTATATATAGTATATATATATAAATACCTGGTCAAGCTACCTAACCTTGTCATTTTATGTATACATAAAATAACTTTCAATATTACGCATTAGTCCGTATACAATCATCATTTGTACAAGTTATGTTCAAGACTTTTTAAATCATTGAAATCCGATTTAAATTGCCTTGGTGTATATATATATATATATATATATATATATATATATATATATATATATATATATATATATATATATATATATATATATATATATATATATATATATATTCAGATATACTTTCAGATAAGTAGCAAACTTTTATTATAAAATAAAAAAAAATAATGTTATTAATATCAATTATTGTTACTTTGTGAAATCTTTTTTTTTTTGTTACAGATTATTATATCAGAACAAAGATAATTGACAAGTAGATTATGATTAAATAGTTTGCAACATATAGAAGAGTTCAAAATCTCATTATTATTATGCATTATGCATTAAGGCCACCAAAAGATTATGTTCAAGTCTGTCAAAGAACGCAACTTCCTGTAGTAGAAAAAAAAGAAATACTGTTGCAGATAATATTCCTTTAGCAGAGCCTCGTTCTACTTTATAGTGTTTTAATTATGGATGCTTTACTGGCCCTATAATTTCTAAACTAGCATATTATTAAAACCCGGAAATAGTAATATATAAGATTTTCTTAGATTATTATTAAAAGTGCATCATGCTCAAGTATTTTTTTTACATTACATTAATTCTCTCAGGTTCAGGCCTCATTTCATTTTTTGCTTAAAGTTCAAATACTGCTTGAAAAAAGATATCATAAAAACACACTAAAAATTGATGAAGTTCATTGCATATCAATGCGTCAAAGAATAGATTACCACGAATTTTAATTATTACAGTGACATTAATTAAGTAGTGACATTAAGTGATTTTTCATTATTTTGAGAAAATAACGCGCAAAGATATTAGCAACCTGTTTAGATTGTATGTTACTTTCATAATAACTTTAATGTTTGTGGTTAAAGTTGGATAACAATTTCTCAGATTGTTAAAAGTGCATCATGCTCAAGTATAATACATTATTACATTACATAATTCTTTCATTTTCAGGCGTCATTCCATTTTTTGCTTAAAGTGCAAATACTTGAAGAAGATATTAACATAAAAACAAACCAACTAAAATTTGGCGAAGTTCATTGTATATCAGTGCATCAAAGAATGACCAAGAATTTTAATAATAGTGACATTAAGTAGTGACATTAAGCTATAACTAAGATGTTTTAGATAATATTGTTGTTGTGATTAAATAGTGACATCAAGTAATGGTTCATTATTTTTTGAGAAAACAACGCGCAAAGATATTAGCAACCTGTTTAGATTGTATGTTATTTTCATAAATAACTTTAATGTTTGTGGTTAAAGTTGGATAACATTTTCTCAGATTGCTAAAAGTGCATCATGCTCAAGTATAATACATTATTACATTATTTACATAATTCTTTCATATTCAGGCGTCATTCCATTTTTTGCTGTAAGTGTAAATACTTCTTGAAGAAGATATTAACATAAAAACAAACCCACTAAAATTTGATGAAGTTCATTGCATATCAATGCATCAAAGAATGAGCAAGAATTTTAATAATAGTGACATTAAGCTATAACTAAAATGTTTTAGATTGCAGTTGGTATGAAAACTAAACTTTTTAGTCAACTTTGAGTTTCAAGTTTTGTAAAAGCTTCTGAAAACTGGGCTGTCGTAAAAGCAGCATTGACAGTTGGCGTATACCCAAATAAAATTGTATATAGACAAGAATATAATATATAATAAACTATTGGATATGAAAAGATATGGAATTGAAAAATCCATCGCAATTATGAATATATTTATATTTTATAATAGTGATATTAAGCTATAACTAAAATGTTTTAGATTGTAGTTGGAATGAAAACTAAACTTTTTAGTCAACTTTGAGTTTCAAGTTTTGTAAAAGCTTCTGGAAACTGGGCTGTCGTAAAAGCAGCATTGACAGTTGGCGTATACCCAAATAAAATTATGTATAGATAAGAATATAATACTCATTAAATTAAAGTCGAGTACTTTCAATAAAAGAATCATTTCTGTAAATTATTCATTATTATATTTTCTCTACAAAATATCTCCAAAAATGATCACTACATCTTTTAAAAAATCCATTAATAAATTAATTACAAAACGTCTACAATCCTTTACAAACTTTTGCAAGCAACGAGAAATTCTTTTCCAAAACCCTTACAATCACTTTACAAAAACTTTTACAAACTCTAAGAATATTTTCGGAAACCATAAGAATTATTTTCCAAAACCTATACAATATCCTAAAAAATTATTTACGTTTTATGAAAAGGAATTCTACGAATAAATAATAAATTTTTGCGTTCTAAAGTCGAAGTAAATTTTTTTCACGCGGATACTGAAACTCAAACCCACAAAAGTTGTGAAATCAATTAAAGTGTAGTTTTATACTTAACAAACATTATTTATAATGTACTTTTACTCTTAAAAAGTTGTGAAATCTCTCTAAAAAATTTTTTTACAAAAGTAAAAACTTATAGGCAAGAATAAGTTTGGTTACTATTCCATATAGTTTTATACTTAACAAACATTATTTGCTAAACTCTCCCATCCTCTCTTTCTTCCCCCCTCTCTTTCTCTCTCTCCCTCTGTACGAAAAACTTTAATGAGAGCTTAAATATTTTTTCAAAACAATCAACACGTTCTTTAAAAAACTAATTTTTTAAATATATTCTAACAACACAATTTGTCTATAGTCCTTTTATTTATTCTAATCTCATCTATTCAATAAGCACTGTCTACAAATGGTAATAATTTTTTTCATGACTGTACAAATAATAATATTGTTAATAAAACTTTCTACGAAAGTATAAAATAAGGCAAGTATAGAAGTTTTTTCTGTATAATCTATAAAATAATATTTATGATGTTTTAAAAGAAGTCAAATAAATACTACTAAAAACGTCTTTTACTTCTTTGAGTCAATGTATGCTCAAGAAATTATATGTAAGTACATTCAAATTGTTCACTGCAAATCAAATAAACGAAAGTTGTGAAATCAATTATCGATAGTCAAGTAATGCAAACCATTCTTCGAAAAACTGTATGACTATAATATTCTCAGAAATGTATTCAAATTTCTTCATTCTTCTATACAAATTAAATTAAATTAAATAAATTAAATGCAAGAAAGTACTGAAATCAATTAATTGTAGTCAAGTACCGGCCATAAGAACTTTTCGTACCTCGGATGTAAAATTACATTTTACGCCCACGTTGTAACTTCAAAATTATTCAGCCAGCGGGCATGAAGTACTACTTAACGCCCAAGAGGCCCAATAGCTCGCACACTCCTACAAAACTTTATAGTACCTACGTACTTTACGCCCGTGTGGGCGAAAATTATTTTAATTATAGGTATAACTATATTAATGCCTTCTTTTTATTTCTAAAATTCATAAGAATTTTTTCAGGTATTTACAAAAAGTCAAAGCCTATATAAAAAAATTACATAGTTACCAACACATCACTATTTTTCATTATTCCTCCTCAATTTTGAACTTTCTATAATATTACGCATCTTGGAAGGACAAGAGAAGTCTAGAGCTGCCCTAGCAGGGTTGGTCCTCCGACTTCCCGTACATACTTGGCGGGCCCGTCGGTTTGCAGTCACGTGGGCTAATTAAATGTAGAATACTAAATTTTTACATAAATTCATTAACAATATTTAGACCTATAAGTCCACCATAAATAATTACGTTGGCTCTAATTTTTAATTGATGCCGTTAAGTACAACATATCCGTACATGTGCAGAATCATGATTTATATTTCATTATCGAACATATTTTTCCTTGTGTCCGTCTTTGTTAAACGAGAATAAAATAAAAAATTCATATAAATTTGTAGCCTACTCAAAAGTCCTTTATATTTTACTAACCGTTTTATAAGCAACATATTTTATATCCTTTTCCCCCGTGTAAATATCATATAAGATCTCATATGAGAATTTCAGACAGCGCATATCTCGTATGAGATCTTATATGTGATGTCATATGCAATTTTATATATTATGGGATCTCATATGAGATCTCATATGATATTTTCACTTGGGTGTGTACTTTCTATTTAAAAACAAAGTGATAGATTCATAGATCAGTAGTTAATATGTAGAAGCAACCCATTTATACATTTTATCTGATCTTTAAACATATGAATATTTATATGAAAATGACAATGCCTTACAATGGAAACTGACGGGCCCGCCAAGTATGTACGGGAGGTCGGAGGACCAACCCTGCTAGGGCAGCTCTAGACTTCTCTTGTCCTTCCAAGATGCGTAATATTATAGAAAGTTCAAAATTGAGGAGGAATAATGAAAAATAGTGATGTGTTGGTAACTATGTAATTTTTTTTATATAGGCTTTGACTTTTCGTAAATACCTGAAAAAATTCTTATGAATTTTAGAAATAAAAAGAAGGCATTATTATAGTTATATAATTAAAATAATTTTCGCCCACACGGGCGTAAAGTACGTAGGTACTATAAAGTTTTGTAGGAGTGTGCGAGCTATTGGGCCTCTTGGGCGTTAAGTAGTACTTCATGCCCGCTGGCTGAATAATTTTGAAGTTACAACGTGGGCGTAAAATGTAATTTTACATCCGAGGTACGAAAAGTTCTTATGGCCGGTACTTGACTACAATTAATTGATTTCAGTACTTTCTTGCATTTAATTTATTTAATTTAATTTAATTTGTATAGAAGAATGAAGAAATTTGAATACATTTCTGAGAATATTATAGTCATACAGTTTTTCGAAGAATGGTTTGCATTACTTGACTATCGATAATTGATTTCACAACTTTCGTTTATTTGATTTGCAGTGAACAATTTGAATGTACTTACATATAATTTCTTGAGCATACATTGACTCAAAGAAGTAAAAGACGTTTTTAGTAGTATTTATTTGACTTCTTTTAAAACATCATAAATATTATTTTATAGATTATACAGAAAAAACTTCTATACTTGCCTTATTTTATACTTTCGTAGAAAGTTTTATTAACAATATTATTATTTGTACAGTCATGAAAAAAATTATTACCATTTGTAGACAGTGCTTATTGAATAGATGAGATTAGAATAAATAAAAGGACTATAGACAAATTGTGTTGTTAGAATATATTTAAAAAATTAGTTTTTTAAAGAACGTGTTGATTGTTTTGAATCCTTATTACTAAGAAAAATAAAACGAACGAAATCCTCACTACATTTAATAGTTATAATAGCCATTTGCAATTTACAATAGAATATGAAAATAATAACAGCATAAACTTCCTTGATATGACACTTACAAAAACAGATGATAACAAAATAATCACCAATTGGTATAGAAAAAACACAGCCTCTGGACGTTACATGAATTATTTTTCCCACCACCCACAGTCACAAAAAATAGCTATTATATACAACCTTGTCGACAAATCTATAAAAATTCTCTCATCCACAGTTCCATGTCGATAACTTAAAAACAACCACACATTACCTTCAATGTAACAATTACCCTTCAGATATTATTAAAAAATATATTGGCATTAAACTCGACCAGATCCGTAGCAACTCATAACACAGCTAACAATACTAAATCAATAGTCTCTAAAACAAAAATGATACTGCCATACATAAAGAATTTAACACCAAAAATTGACCGTATCCTCCGTACACACAATATAATTCCAATATATAAAACCATTAAGAAGTTTAGTCATTTGATAAGACTAGGAAGGGACCGTCCCGATTTATTAAACACTAATGGGATCGTTTACAAGATCAATTGCAATAACAGCTCGGCGACATACATCGGCATGAGTAAACGAAAATTAACGAAACGTGTGTACGAACATAAAAGAGCAGTCAAATTAGGCTCTGAAAATTCTGCAGTCGCTGGCCATACACAGGACACAGGACATTCCATAAATTTCGATAAGATCAGAATACTAGACAAAGAACCGAACTATTTCGAGCGCACTTTTTCGGAGATGATGGACATATACTACTGCAATAGTACACTCAACTATATGAAAGATACCCTTTTCTTAAAAAACGCATATAAAAAGACTATAGATACTATCAAGAAGCTACACATTTAAATTCATAATATTTACAATTGCCTTCTACGTGTTACAACATCTATTCTCTATCACCATACTGTCTAGTTTCGTACTTTAGGATCAGGTGGGCATGCGATTAGAGAGGTGGCACACCTCATACGCTAGGGTCTCCGTATTCTAATCGTATGGGTTTCTTCTACTACTCCTCACCGCTTGTGAGCGAGGCAACCACTATCCCTCACTATTTCCCTCTCCCGACCCCCACCACCTCTTTCCTTTCTATCCTAACAGTTATTCATTACACCTTAATTTTAATTTATCTTTAGTGTCATTTTGGAGTTTGCCCAATATAGTTGGGCATTTCCAAAATTGACGATGTGTGGAGAACGTCATAAACTCTGTAAGTTCTTACCATTACTTCATTTTTTTTTAAATATTCTTTCATATACGTATTGTATTTTAATTCCTTAAGTTATTAAAAACTCTAATTGTATTTTATAGTGATTTAGCGACGAACTTAATATGTTATAATATTGTTGTTATGGTATGTTTTTTACATATTTTGTCTAATATTGTTTTTTGTATATAAATCTACATGTTTAAAACTATGCTTTCGTAGCCCCGATGAAGAAAGTTAACAACACTTTCGAAACGTTGGTGTAATAAATTCATCAAAACAAATTGGTTCGTCTCGAGTCCGTTTTTTACTCCTTCAAACCATTAAAAATATGTTGATAAAATAATAAAAGGATTTCATTGAAAACCATTACATTTTAACTGCGTTCAATAATTATTTATTGCAATAAAAAAAAAGTAACTTTTAAAGTTCAATTGTGAAAAGGAGAGGGGTTGCACAGATCAATAAATTTTTACAATTAGAGCTTGGAATATTAATAAAATATATTAGAATGAACAACGAAGAAAAGAATTTTACTTAAAGATGAATTATGTCCTTGTTTGAATTTTTTTAAATTCAAAATTTTGAAAAGCCGGTCGATGTCGTTTCCTAACCTATGACTTACCCTTGTGTACCATAACGACTCCGAGTTGCTTATCGAATGTCGGTGGGTGATTTGCTGCAGTCAAGTTTCTATAAGCATCCGCGTTGAGATTTGGATCGATTTGGTGGCTTTCCTGCTCCATTTTATTTTTCTTTACGACGAAATTATAAAATAAATAGCGGCTCTGTCCTCACGGCTCTGTGCTATGACTGGTAGAAAAACCTTTTTTACATTATGGCTGGGGTCACATGTATGGCTGTTAATTTAGAGAACAAAATATATTAAGTTACATATTTGAACAAATTTAAATAAATAATTTTTTTGTACTACATTATGGTCACAACTTTTTTAATAAATAACCCTCTCATACTTTTAATCCCAAAATTTTACGAAAATGAGTTGCTTACATGGAATACTTAGCATCGGAGGTGGTACTTTAGTTACATTTGGTTGCTTACTGAGGAGTGCTTGATCTTCAACATATTTCTACAATCGTTCTCAAAACACTTTATGGCTCTTGCTTATCTATACAGATATCCTCCTCTATGCTTTCGCCAAGATTTCATAAACAACTTGTGCCTTTGTGAAGTCCTCCATTGCTGGTGCCCATTGTTGAAGCTCAAAGTTTATAGAACCTTGAATGCAAGCTACATAGGCTTGAGCTTCCAACTTTGTTCTTGCGTCAAATTGAACACTCTGAAATATTTTATTACTGATTTACTACAAATATTTTTCAACATTATCAAGTGTAAATTAATATTTAATTTTTACAGCTACTCAAAGTTTCATATTTATTATAATTTTCTAATATTTTTAGATATTAAACATTTTTTTTGTCTAGCGGGCCGAAAGTACCACTTTCACTCCCGGCGCCCGATCGCGAAGGTTGTATTTTCGGCCTCGCTAGGCAAAAAAATAGTATACGCTCCACGAGAGTAAAATTGGCCAGCCCCCAGCTCGTATTTGCCACCCTCGCCTTCGGCTCGGGTGGCAATTTACACGAGCTGTGGGCTGTCCAAGTTTTTTCCTCCCTTGGTGCGTCATATACTATTATAATCATAACAAAGAAGCAGTGGATAAAAATGCTCAGTCAATATAAGTGAACTATGACTTAAGATAATCGTTATATGCATATTTACAAATAATCATTTTACCTCAATATGCTGTTGTGAATCAAATGCACGAGATAATACACTCAGTATTATCAGGCCCGTTCGGACGCAGTCAATGTAATTTGCACAAATTTGTCATCTGTAACCATTACAGTTCAATTACTATTGTATCATCTTAATTATAATAACTATAAAATGGGTAGAATGCTCCTAGCTGCGTCCATCAATTGCGCAATGGTTCTGAAGTATTACCATAAAAAACACATATATCAGCTTCAACTATAACCCCATAACCCAACAAATAACCCTCTCATATTTTTAATCACAAAACATTTCGAAATAAAAGTGACTTACATGTAATGATTTGCATCGGAGGTCGGAATTTATTTACATTTGGTTGTTTACTGAAGAGTGCTTGATCTTCAATATATTCGCATGCTATCGTTCTGAAAGCACTTTCTTGCTCTTTATTTGCTTATTAATACAGATACTGTGGGCATGAGCTGCACATTGTTCATCTATATAATGAATGGTTCCAACTTGACCAACTAATTTTTCAGGTCAATTGCTGTAATGTAATAGTGATAAAATTAATAATAAAAATTAATTTACCTAAAAGTTTCTGCTTATCGATCCTTAATAACATTGAATTCGCCATGGGTCATGGGGGGGGGGGCGCCTCGAGGTTATGTGCTGACCTATTTTTAACAGTGTAAACAGAGAGGCATAGAATTGTGGGGATTCTGGCCCCACGGCTCTACTCGTTCCAGGAAATAGGAACGGAGAGAGAAATGAAGAGAGTCAGGAATAATAGTAACGAGGTTTATTAAGGTAGCTCATGCGTTTGGTGCCGTATCAAGTCGGGGCCCCGCAAGGGTCTTCTTTATTATTGCCAAATTAAGTTAACTTATTTTACGTAAATTTATTGTAAATAACTTCTAAATGTTCAAACAAAAAAAAGATTTTATAAGTAAGTAAAAACTTTGCTAATTTGTCGCTACATTTATATGACTGTTCGCAGTGCGCATGCGCAGTAGCACATTTGTAACGTTTATTGTTAATATCTTTTTTGTTTGGTCGTTAAGCTATAATTCTGATGATATCATTAGATTCTTCACAGAAAAATCTTTAATTTCATATATTGTACATTAAAAACTGCTTTTTTACAAGTTACTACGAAGCAATAAACTGTTCATTCCCATAAGGTTATGTGTTAAACGTACCTATTTATAAACTCAGTTTTTTCGATAATTTGGTCGTTGACCTACAATTTTCTTAGTACAGATCGAAAGTTTAATGTCTAAAGAACATATTTGTTAAGTTTAAGATGTATTTGCTTTTTTATAAGAAATCGCATGAGCCACCTTAAGTGATAAGGAGGTGTACAGCAGACACACGTCCGCACGCTCGTAGACTTGAGCTCTGACTGCCGCTCGCAGGCGGCTTCTCGCCGCACGCAACATGACCGCTTCCCCACTCTCGCAGAGAGAGCGAGAGGGAAGATCGCAGTCCCTATACACTCCCTTCCCCCTCCGAGTACTAACGAAGTACATAAATGTAAAAATATAAAAATATAAATAATAATCACTGTGCTCGATAGCACTTACAAACTAAGTGATTAGTGTACATCACAGTTACATTACGCTCTAGTCGCAGGAGCAAAGGACACTTTTTTCTTAGCGTAAGTTAAATACTGGACGATCAACGGTGGTGGGCTGATTGACCTTTGGATCACCACCGGGAGGCACATCGGGAAGATTATCTGATTTTGAGAAGGAGTGGGTCTAACCTGCGGGAAACGGATTTTAGCGAGCATTGAAGAGTCGATTTCTGCTACCTAAAAATGAAGCCCAGTGCCCACAATTTCATGCAATGTGCCCTTTTTCTTGAGATATGGGCAATTTAATCTCAAATATCCTCTATTTCGTTAAAAAATTATGTTTTTTTTATTAGATAGTGTACGAAAATGATTAAAAATACGATTCATTTTATCGGTTAAAATGAAGACAAAATTTTAACCAATTTCGTACGCTACTTTTGAATGTTTGTAACTTCCTGAAAAATCAATATTTTTTAACGAATCAGGGCTTAAATTGTATCTTTTACTGTTTACTTTTATAATCTTCTTTGCTCGTTTTCATATCATAAATATTTGCAATGTGACACTCCATAGAAGAGACATAATTTTTTAACGAATAGAGGATATTTGAGATTAAATTGCTGATATCTCAAGAAAAAGGGTACATTGGATGAAATTGTGGGCATTGGGCTTCATTTTTAGGTACCAGAAATCGACTCTTCAATGCCCGCTAAAATCCGTTTCCCGCAGGTTAGACCCACTCCTTCTCAGTGTTTAGTTATAATTTTTATTTAGTATTACTTCCCCATAGAGGAAGCTTTGTAAGGGTGAAAAAAATTTCCGAGACAAAAAATCTTCAAAAAGATGTTTTAAGGCGATATATGTCGATATTTGTTGATTTTGAGAAATTTTTTTTTTTATAGATGTGTGTGTGTGCGTGTGCGTGTGTGTGTGTAACAAGAGTAAAAATTATCCAATCGTCCTCACATTCGGCACATATGTAGTTTTTATATATCTTCAGGTCGCGTTCGTTGCCCAAAAAAATTGGTCCATTACGACCAAAGATATTAGAGGTAATAAAAATTTTTTTTTAATTTTCGAATCGCGTTTTCTCAGAGACTACTTCATTTATCGACTTAAAATTTTAACCACTTATTAAATTCATTGAAGACTATATTTGGTTAAAATTTTAAGAGATTATCTTTATTTGTTTAAAAAAAAAATTATTTTAGAAAAAATTTGCGTTTTTGTTGTCTCATGATAACAGGAGTAAAAATTATCCAATCGTCCTAACATTCGGCACAGACACAAGGCAAGCCTCGTAATTCAGACTCTTCGTAAAGAGTCATTTGAACTGACTTACACGGCTTATATACTCTCGGCTATCCAGTGTATCCACAGAAAGCACTACCGGAGCCGCATAGCGGATAAATAGCCGAAGCTTACTTATTGAGAGCCGCCCATCACAAGTTTTCCTTTGTCACCGCAATGCGCTGCTCCGATAGTGCTTTCTATGGATATATTGGATGGCCGAGAGTATATAAGCTGCGTAAATCAACCGTTCAAATGATGGCCTTCCATTGACGTCGCCGAGTCAACATCCAGTACACCAGCAGCAGAGATTTGAACCGACCATCTGCCCTTCTCAGGGCAATCACACATCTGAAGCAGTATTCAGCATTCACCTCCTCCATCCAAACTACAAATTCGGCTTCAACAGTCACAAAATGGTTGCAGCAGAGGTGCGGGCCTCCAAGGTCACCATGGCATTAACCTCCAACCAAATGGAGATTATTCATGATGCAACCCATCCAGCGAAGCGTGACAACATAGACGACAACGAAGATGGCTTCAGCATGGTCTCGTCAACGAACAAGAAGAGGGCTAGGACTTCAACAAAGGGTAGCTCCAGCATTACAACAATCACAAGTAAGATAAACACACAACCTTCTGATGTGACCCTCTCGAACAAAACTAGGAACTATTTTGAAATCCAAGCTAACAACGAAACCGAAAAAACGATATCGATCGGTTGTTTACATAACCCCAACGACTCACCAGTAAATAACGTGACGGACCCTAAAATCAAACGCTAGACTATAAAACCAGTGACAGCCAAAGTTGACGAGCTAAACTTCCCTTATAAAATGCTCAAAGTTATTCTGAGGAAACTTAAGTTTCCACCGGTAGTCCAAACAATTGATAGCTCCCACATGTCAGTGGGGGTTAGTACTCTTGACGATTACAGGTTGCTATGTAAGGGACTAGAAGAAATTAAATTTCAGTACTCTCTGAGACGACCTGCCGATTTCACTCTCCCTGCGAAAATTGTAGTACGAGGCCTCCCCTCGTACACAGAAACCGATGACACTGTGACAAACGGACAGCTCTCCGCAATATATAAAAAATAGACGTTTTACTTGAAGAGACGTTTTACTTGAACATTCACAAATAAAAGATGTCCGAAACGTTGCTAATGTGAAATAAATTTGTTGTTTTATTTATTTTTTACCATCTCGTACAACAAATATTGGTAGTAACCTTGGCCATTAGATGCAATCAACATTTAGAAACCGATGAGATTAAAAAAGAGCTATCTGAAATAGGGCTAAAAGTAGAACGCGTTGCACAGATGAAAAGAGTAAGTGGAAGAACAGCCACGCCGCTTCCTATTTTTTTAGTAACTATAACTAATGACGAAAATTTAAAACTCTTGAATGAAGTCAAATCGATTAACTACTTTAAAATAAAACTGGAAAAATACAACAAACCTAACAAACTTGTGCAATACTTCATCTGCCAGGAATTTAATCATGTATCGAAATTCTGCCACATGCTACCTAAGTGCGTTAAATGTGGAGAAATACCTAAATCTACCGAATGAAAACTTGACTTCTCTAAAGAAACTAACAACTTAAAATGCGCTAATTGTGGAGGAAACCACACGGCAAACTGCCGGGGCTGTCCTAAATACAAACAACAACACGAACTAATCAAGAACAGGACACAAAAACAAACAAACGATAAACCCACTCAACATGCAAAAACTTACGCATCTAGACAGCAACCAATACAAAAACAAACAAACGAAAACAACAAATCCAACAAATTCAACAACAAAATTACAACACCAACACTAATTACGAACGCAACTTTCCACGACTCATAAATAAACAAAACACAAATGCAGCATGGACGCACACACAAACAAACATGATAAATAATAATAAAATCCAAACTAAAGATGCCAAAAACCTAATGAACATTATAAACGAGGTAATAGGGTTAACACTTCAAATTACAACAGGTATACTCTCACTTAAAGATGCTACAATACAAACAACTAATCTAATAAAACAACTTTTCTCTACAGCCCTTAACGCCAGCAATGGATCAGGAAAATAAACAATTAAAAGTTTACGCATGGAACGCGTGTGGTGGATTATATGCTAAAACACTTGAATTAGAATTCCTCTTAATAAATAACAAAATAGATATCTGCCTCATAAGTGAAACTTAATTAAAGTAAACAAAACTTTAACATTAAAAATTACAAAACATATAAAAACAACACTAATAGGGGCTCGGTAATACTCGTTAAAAACGTCAGTCACTACGTAATTCCGATTGATCTCGAAAAATTAGAAGCCATGGCTATAAAAATTAAAACGCGAGGCCAAGAAGTCGCGATAATTTCCACGTATAACTCCCCTAGCGTAAAATTCAATAAAGCAGACTACACTAAAATCTTTAAATTAGCTCCGGTCGTTATAGCAGCCAGCGATTTCAATGCAAAACACACCATATGGGCCAGTAGATCTATTTAACACCCTCGGTAAGAATATTCATAACTTCTGTTTTAAAAATGACCTTTCAGTTCATGCACCTCCGGAATTTACACACTATCCATTTAACACAAAATTACAATTAGACTCAGATCACTACCCCATAGAAATCATTATTAATTTGAGCGCCGAATTCATCACTAACCATCCTAAATGTAACTTAGCTAAAGCAGATTGGAATGCATCTCAAAGCTACATAGATAACGCGATTAAAGAGCACCAAAATGACTTAAATTCAATCGATAATATAAATCTTGCAATTCTAAATCTAACTAACTCAATCTCGGAAGCAATTGCTTCCTTCTAGAGGAAGCTTTGTGATAGTAATTTTTTGAGTTGTTGTAAAAACATGTTATAATTGATATTCGAGGTGTTAGGAACGAAAATACATGATTTTTGAAAAATGTCTGTATGGATGTTTGGAGTTTGTTGGAAGGGACGGATTGAAGAGAAACTCGCAGAATACAAAACAACTTAGTATTTATTAAGTAGAAGGTAAAGAGACTGTACATGGGACACGAGGTCCGAGTCGACGCGCGGGGTGCGTGTGCACGCGGTGCCGGCCATTGCCGAAGAGAGCGAGAGCGGAAATCTTCTCCGCTTCTTCGCTCCAGTGTCGCTGCTGTAGCGCCTGCTTGCGCTGCCGGTGCGCAGGGGCTCTGCGCACCATCGGAGTCCCCACAGGTACTTCCCCCTCAGTGACCTTCGTAGGGGTAGAAGAGAACGAAACCCTTTTCCTGAGCAGGATCGGCAGGGCTGGTCTGCTGGGCTGGGCGGCGGTTATCTGCTGGTGGGGCTGCGGTGTGGTTAACTGCTCGGCTGGCCTCGGAGCAGTTGTCTGCGGGGCAGGTTGCGGTGAAGGCTGTCGGCCTTCATCGGCCGTGTCGTGGTCGGCCGCTGGAATGCCCTGCGGGGGCGCTGGTGTTGGCAACGGTTGTGCTAGCGGTTGGTTATGCCTGGGCAGCTCGTCCGCTGCGTCTAGGTGTGCTGGTTTGAGGCCGTCCGTGGAGACGGTCCTCTCGGTCCCGTTGACCTTGATAACATATACCTTGTCGCTGATCCTCCTCACGACCTCGTGGGGGCCAGAGTACGGAGGCTGCAGCGGTTTGCGCACCGCGTCGCTCCGGAGGAAGACATGCCTACAGGTGTTGAGGTCGTCGTGCTGGAAGGCACGGTACTTGGCGTGCATGGAGGCTGGTACCGCCCGGATTTGCTGAAAGAGAGTTTTCAGCTTCCCCACAAAGGCGCGCGGGTCTGCTGGGATGCTGTCTGGCACGAAGAATTCTCCTGGCAGCCTGAGCGTGGTGCCATAGAGCATTTCTGCCGGAGATGCTTGGAGATCCTCCTTCCAGCAGCAGCGGAGTCCTAGCAGTGTGACAGGAAGTCGTTGCGGCCACTGCGTGTGCGGCTCGCACATGAGCGCAGTCTTGAGGGTGCGGTGCAGTCTCTCCACTATGCCGTTTGCTTGAGGATGATACGGGGTGGTGTGTACGTGCTTGGCGCCTGCCAGGCGCGCAAGCTCCTTGAAGAGCGCTGATTCGAACTGCGTGCCCTGATCCGTGGTGATGGTGAGCGGGCAGCCGAATTGCGCAATCCAGTTTTCAGTCAGTGCTGCGGCCACAGTCTCGGCCCTGATGTTGGTCAGGGGCACGGCCACGGGCCACCTGGTGAAGCGATCCATCATCGTGAGGCAGTAGCGGTAGTTCTCTACCTGCGGCAGGATGATGATGTCCACGTCGAGGTGCTCGAAGCGGTTGTCGGGCACGTCAAACGAGCTGAGCGCAGCTCGATTGTGTCTGCCTACCTTGGCTCGTTGGCAGGGCTCGCAGCAGCGTGCCCAGCGAGGAGCGTCCTTCCTGATGCCCGGCCACGCGAATTTCTGGGCCAGGAGCTTGGCCGTTGTGCGGGGGCTCGGATGCGCTGGCGAGTGGAGCGCATGGAAGGCCTGCCAACGCAGCGTGTCTGGTAGGTAGGGCTTGACGACACCGTCGCTGATGCTGCAGGCGATCTCCGCGTCGTCCACGGTGAGCTGCTGCAGATCCAGGAGATCCTTCGCTAGCAGGTGAGGAAGCTCCTCGTCCTACTGCTGGGCTGCTCGGATATCCGCTGCGAGGAGGCCGAACAGCATGCTGATGGTGCACGTCCTGGAGAGTGCATCTGCCACGACGTTCAACTCATCCTTTATGTGCTGGAATTCCACGTTGAACTGGAGCAAGAAGTCCAGTTGTCTCTGTTGACGTGGGGAGGCCTTGTGCGACGGTTGCTGTCCCGCAAACGTGAGCGGCTTGTGGTCGGTGCGCAGCACGAAACTGCAGCCCTCCAGGATGCGCTGGAAGTGCTTGACGGCTGTGAACGCTCCCAGCAGGTCCCTGTCGTAGGTGCTGTACCTTCTCTCTGTTGGAGAGAATTCTCGTCAGAAGAAGGCGATGGGTCTCCACACGCCTCCCTGCTGTTGCTCTAGTGCTGCTCCAATGTCCGTGTCGGAGGTGTTTGTTGCCAGCGCGAGCGGCGCTCTCGGCGACAGGAAGGTGTTGGTGGTGGCGTCTTTCAGCGCCTACTTGCAGGCCTGGAAGGCGGCTTCTACTTCTGGAGTCCAGGTGATTGGGAAGCGTCGGGTCCTTCCTCTGCCAGCCAACATGCTGTTGAGTGGAGCTTGTAGGTGCGCTGCCTTCGGGATGCAGCGCCGGTTGGTTGATGATCCCGAGGAAGCGTCGCAGCTGCGTGCTTGTAGTTGGTTTCGGGAAGCGCATGATCGCCTCTATCTTGCGCTCTGGCGGCCGGAAGCCCTGACCGGAGATCGTGTACCCGGGGAAGTTGACTTGGCGTCTCCCTAGTACACACTTCCCGAGCTTGATTGACAGACCTGCTCCCTGCAATACCTGAAACAGCTTACACAAATGTTGAAGATGCTCTTCGTGGCTGTTTGAGGTGACGATGATGTCATCCAGGTAGCAGTGAGCAAAAGGTATCTCCTTCAGCAGCGAGTCCATGAAACGCGGAAAAGTCTGCGTGGCGTTACGCAAGCCGAGCGGCATGCGCAGGAACTCGTACATTCCGAACGGAGTGGTGATCGCAGTCTTGCTGACATGCGCCTCGTCCATCGGGATCTGGTAAAAAGCCTCTCCAGGTCGATGATCGAGAAAATTGATGCGCCGTGGCACTTGTAGATGAGGTCCTCTATGACCGGTATGGGGTAGCGGTCTGGCTGAGTGTTGGCGTTCAGGCGGCGGTAGTCGCCTATCGCGCGATGTCCTCCTTCTCTCCGCTCTACCATGTGTAATGGACTCGTCCATTGACTGGAAGAGGGGCGCACGACGCCCCGATCCTGCAGCTCCCTGAAGTACTGCTGCGCTGCCACGAGACGTTCTCCGTACAGCCACGGGGGCGCTCGAAGACAGGTGGACCAGACGTGCGGATTGCGTGCTTGACTGGTGCGCCGTTCAGCATGGCTTGCTCCTTCCTGGGCTTTGTGAGTTCAGCGAACTCTGTCAGCAGCTCGTCGTACACTCGCCTGCCTCGCATGTCGAGGTCTGTCAGCCCGTGGGCTGCGACAGTGTGCACGGCGGCTACGTGCACCTCGCCTGCGACGCTGAGCGTGGTGCAGGAGTCCACCAGGCGTCGGTGCTGCATGTCCAACAGCAGATCGGAGTGCGCGAGGAAATCAGCTCCAAGGATGGCATCGCGGACGTCCGCGATGATGAATGGCCAGTCAAACGCTCTCCTGAGCCCCAGATCCAGCGAGAGCATGCGTCAGCCGTACGTGCGTATCGCTGACTGGTTGGCCGCGGCCAACTGCAGGGGTTGCGCGCTGAGTCTCTGCGTGGCTGCGCTGCGCGGGAGTAGCGACACAACCGAACCCGAGTCCACCAGGAAACGCATTCCTGTCTGTTTGTCTGTCACGTGCAGGCGGTTTTCACTGAGTGTTTCGCTGCCAAAAGTCGCCTGAACTGCTGGCAGCGCGGCTAGTTTCCCGCGTGTGCTGCTCAGCTGTAGTCGTACGGCAGCTCGCAATGGCGCGCGTCTGCGCCGAACTTGCGGTGAAAGTAGCAGCGTCCTCCCTTGGCTGCACTGCTGTGCCGCTGTGAGCGGGAGAGACTTCGACCGCGTCTATTCTGTTGCTGTGCCGGCTGCGAGGGCCTGTCGAGCATCAGTCGGTTTATGGAGAGCAGTTGGCTCATGCTGCTGCGTAGCGCGGCCATGTCGGCGGCCATTGCGTTCAGCGCGCCGCTTGCGTCCACAGGCAGGTATGCTGCTCCGTTGTGCTGTCGGCGGCTTGGTGACGCGTTGCGCGAGTCCCTGCCTCCTGGCGAGGGCGTGCCCCTTCCTGGTGAAGGCGTGCGACTGGCGTTGTAGTATGGGCCGGCCGCATGGACGCCGGGCGCAGAGTCCACGAACTTGTCGGCTGCCTCTGCGAGCTTGTCGAGCGAGACGGCGTCGAGCACGCTCAAGACGCCAGGTGCTGAGCTGGGCAGCAAGTTCAGCCACTTAATTTTGAGGAGGTCGTCTGTCGCCTGGTCGCCGGCGAGCCTCCGAATGTGATGCAGCACTTGCGAGGGTTTGCGTCCCTCGGTGCTGACCGTGGCCAGCATCTTGTTGAGCCGCTCCTCCATCGTGTCGCCAAAGTGCTTCGTGATGTGCTGTTTGAGATACTCAAACTTACCTGTGGCCGGCACTGCGCGAAGCACATCAAGCATCTCCTGCACGGTGTCGCCGTCGAGCTTGGCTAGCGTGAAGTTGTAGCGCGTATTGTCATTTCGGATCTGGTTACCTGTTAGCGCTGCTTCGACTTGGATAAACCAAGCTTCCGGCGAGGCCTTCCAGAACAATGATAGCTTGCAGGAGTGTACGCTCTCTATGGGGCCGGGGGGCTGCAGCGCTGCCAGGGGCGGCTGTTACTGTAGCTGTTGCTGCGGCGGCAGCTCATCGTCGTTGGCCATGCTGGCTTCGTTGTCGAAGAGCGCTTCGAGATTGCAAGCTGCGTGCGCGGCTGCACGTATGCGCGGCGGTAGTCCGGGCTGCGCTGACAATGGCGTGCGAAACGCGTCCTCCTCGTTTGCCACGATACTGTCGTCGAATCCGTCCGCAGATCACGTCAGGGTCACCACTTTGGAGTTTGTTGGAAGGGACGGATTGAAGAGAAACTCGCAGAATACAAAACAACTTAGTATTTGTTAAGTAGAAGGTAAAGAGACTATACATGGGACACGAGGTCCGAGTCGACGCGCGAGGTGCGTGTGCACGCGCGAAGAGAGCGAGAGCGGAAATCTTCTCCGCTTCTTCGCTCCAGTGTCGCTGCTGTAGCGCCTGCTTGCGCTGCCGGTGCGCAGGGGCTCTGCGCACCATCGAAGTCCCCACAGATATACATCTGTGTGTGTGTGTGTGTATGCGTGTGTATGTGTGTGTGTGTGTGTGTGTGTGTGTGTGTGTGTGTGTGTGTGTGTGTGTGTGGGTGTGTGTGTGTGTGTGTATACGCCTGGATCTCAGCTGCTACTCGATCGATTTTAACCGGACAGGTCTCATTCTTTTTGTTTTTTTTTGTGTGATGGCGGATCAAAAATCCGTTTTTTGATTGGGCCGATTCGTTTTTGTTTTATTTCGAATTTTCGATTTTCTCAAAATTGTTTTTGGCTTTTCTTCAATGATAGAATCGAGATATTTAAATCTGAAGGGTAGCATTCGAAAGAGCGTAGAAAAACCTATAATTTCCAAAAAAAAAATTTCTCTAGCTATCCCGGTTCTCTTGTTATTGACAAAAACGTGTTTGTTTTAAAAAGCTTATAACTCCGAAACTAAACGGTCAATTTTTTTGAGAAAAATCACGATAATGCAGAATATAAATAGCTATAAACTCTAAAAATTTGAATCCATTCTTTTGGTCAGTTTTTGAGAAAAAAATTGAAAAATGAAAAAAACGAGTTTTCTATGTCCAACGATTACGGAAGTAAAATTGACTTAATCGCTTTAAAATTCCTTGTAGAGGTAGATTTTGTATAGTTCTCGGTCGAGTTGTTTGGGCAAAATGATTGGTCCAGAAATTTCAGGGATATTTGAGGTTGAAGTTTTTGTAACCTTTTTTTCAAATCGTAATTTCTCGAGAACGGCTCTATGTATCTGGATCGGATGGGTAGCATTCGAAAGAGAATTAAAATATCTATATTTGGAAAAAAAAATTTATATCTAGCTATCACAGCTCTTTTGTTATAAACAAAAACAAAAACGTGTTTTTTTCAAAAAAGCTTATATCTCCTTAATCCTATCTCCTATCTTCAAAAAATGATGGATTAGTTATGATATCAATTTATTAGTGGTTTGGTTGGTGGGTGTAGTGGATTGCTAGGTCACAAAAACGAAAGTGGTGTAGTTTCGATGAAATCACAGCGCTCACCGCACGCTCCGAGAATACTAGTGATGTTATATATGTATATATGTATATATTATGTTAAACCTGGAACATTCTTGCCGGTTGATATACATAAATAAATGAATGAATAAATTTGAAAATTAATACTTTTTAATCTTCAAAATAAATTTAATTATAATTATGGCATACTTTGTTGCAAAAATTATAAATTTTGTTATTAAACATTAATTAAAGGAATCACAAAATTAAGTTTGAGGAAGCAACGGGCCAATCAATTGGCAGCGGTTTTGAAATTGCCGTACCTAAAAATGAAAATAAAACCGGTCAACCCTCTCTGCCACAAACAATACTCGACCTAATCAACTCCAGAAATAAAAATATACGAGAAAACATGTCAGAGCAAATCCTTTACTAAAACTAGAAATTAATCAACAAAGAAAAAAAATCGATAAAATGATTAAAGAATTTAAATGTATCTCGTGGAATAACACAGTTAAAAAACTAAATATCAAAGATAACAGCCTCTGGAGAAGGACAAAAGGCCTAACGCGTAAACAAACAAATATTCCAGCTTTTAAAAACGAGAATAACGAAATTAAATACTTTTCTCCAGAAGACAAAGCTAGCGCATTTAGAATGCACTTTGCTAACACATTCGCCCGCATAAAAACGAATCTGAAGAAGCAGAGATCTTTAACACAGAAACCGACCGCGTGGTTTCCTCGTATTTAAAAAATCTGGAAATTACTGACACTAAATACAAAGCTGCACCATCCGAATTTTTTTTTTTTTATTTATTTATCTAGATTAATTACAGGTATGTAATTCTATAAAGGTAGACGCAGCTACCTGTACATAGACTGGAGGAAACATTAAAAATAACTTACATAACTAACTTACTTACTAAGATTTCACCAAAATATATTACTCTTATATTAAAAAACAAACTTAGAATTGCTACTATGCTTAATCAGTTTAAAATATAGAGTTTTTCAATCTATTTTTAAAATTTTTAGACTTATTTTTCTTGCTGACAAATAGTGTCTTAAGTTCATTAGGTAGGGTATTGAAGGTTTTTAAAGCTACTAAGTAGCTATTCTTATTACTAATAGCCTTCTTTGTTTTAGGTAACTGAATACCCTTTTTTCTAGTCTTAGATGTACTTGCTTTATATATTTCTGACAAATCTTCGTAGTGATAAAGTAGAGCCTCAAGCGTAAATAGTTGATTTCCATTTAACGGGATATTTGCTAGATATTTGTTTTTACTTATAAGTTTCAATATTCTTGTTTGTATTTTTTGTAAAAGAGTTAAATTGTTATTGTATGCTCCGCCCCAGGCAATTATACCATAATTTATTAAACTATGAAAGAAGGCGTAGTATATTATCATTAGTGTTTTAGTATACATGAACTTTTTGATTTTTGCAAAAATATATAATAAGTATTTTGTTTTATTTATAATATATTCAATGTGCTTATCCCATTTCATGTTGTAATCAAATATCAACCCTAGGTATTTGTGGCTTGTTACTCTTTTGATTTTCTGTTTGTGTATATCTATATCGAGTTTTATTGGAACACTATCACTATAGTTACCCATAGTCATGTAAACAGTTTTATTTGTATTTAAGGATAGTTTGTTGATAGCTAACCAGTTTGCTATATGCTCTAAAGATTTGCTCATTTTTTCCCGAGCAGATACCCACGTGTTATCAGCAGCGATGACAACGGTGTCATCCGCATAGGACAGAATAGTGTCTCTTTGCACATCTAACAGTAGATCGTTAACATATAGTATAAAAAATAGTGATCCTAAAACCGTTCCTTGTGGCACTACCGTGTCAATTTCATTTTCAATACTTTTTTCGTCTGATATCCTAACTCTTTGTTTTCTATTAGTTAGATCGCTAGTTAGTAGTTCCAATGATTTGCCCCTTATCCCATATATTTCAAGTTTATCGATTAATAGCTTATGTTTAACAGTGTCAAAAGCCTTTGCAAGATCTATAAAAGTGACTATTAGTGGAATGCTTTTATCTAATTTGTTATAAATTGTTGAGGATTCATCACCTACGGAAAGCACGGCAAGCTCGGAGAGCACGGAGAGCACGGAAAGTACGCTCGAGCTCGACTTTAGCCGAGCACGCTCGAGCTCGAACGAAGCCGAGCACGCTCGAACTCGAACGAAGGCGAGCACGCTCGTGCTCAATGCTCAACCAGGCGAGCATGCTCGAGCTCGATGCTCGAATAGGAGAGCCCGCTAGGGAGCGCCCCCCTTCTTCTCCCACCACTGGCTCTATCGGCGATCCAGCGCTTTCGTCGCAGTCTCTACATCGCCAGTTCACGCGCGACGGCCAGAGAGAGAAAGAAGCAACACTTGTACGCCAAGAGGCACGACGGCACTTGAATAAAACCATTTCATTTCTCTACACGACAACTTATTCATTTGTGAACCTCTCCAGTCCACGATCCCATCATACCGACGGCTCCTATTCATAAGGTACTATCTCATCTGCCGGAGCAAGAAAGAGTTATCTCAATGACAGTTCAAAATAGTTCTATCTGAGCGCCCAATGCAAAAAGGATCTATCTCGGCGTTCAGTGCAAAAAGGATCTATCTCGGCGTTCAGTTCAAAAAGGATCTATCTCAGCCGTCGGCCGTGTTGCCAGACGCTTTCACAATCCCTCTCCAAGTACCACTTAGTTTTTCTCTAAATATCTCTAGATACATTATAAAAATCCTCTAGAAATCCCCTAAACTATTTAAACCTCAAAATAAAAAATCTAATTTCATCATATACGGTATAGTCTGTACAATTGTGATAAAAAACGAAAAAAGCACACCCTAAAGCACTCAACCCACTTACTCTGTGTAAAGCAAGCTGCAAATATAAATAATAAATACCAAGCCATAAACTTTTAAACTTAACAACTACACGTTCCGCGCCCTGCCTATAAAAAGCTATTACAAAATATATACCCGAAGCTCCTAAATCCACCTACCCCACGCACAGCGATTGGCTAATAATAAAATAGTTAAATAATCAACCCTAAGCTCCTAAACTCACGTACCCCCCTCACAGTGAGTGAGTAATAATAAAATAGTTAAATAATAAACCCTAAACTCCTAAAATCACCTACCCCACGCACAGCGAGTGGCTATAGTAATAAAATAGTTAAATAATCAACCCTAAGCTCCTAAAACCACGCACAGCGAGTAAGTAATAATAAAATAGTTAAATAAGAAATTCTAAACTCCTAAAACCAACTACTCCACGCACTGCGAGTGGCGAATAATATAATAGTTAAAATATAAACCTTAAGCCCCTAAACTCATTTACCCTACGCGCATGCCCAGGACTTTTGCGCAAATATGAGCTTTTAGCGAAAGGGTTTTTCGATCTGCTGCGTTTATTTCTGAGCTTTCTTTAAATTTATAACTGAAACTACATGACTGGGAGATGAGTTTTGTGTAAACCACAACTTTTAGCGCTGATCGGAAATTACTTAAAGGTTTTTCTCGACCGGCTAATTTTGGATTTGGTTTCCGACGTCCATTTCGATTTTGCGTAAACAAAAGCCTTTATCCAGAATCTTAGAATACCCAGTAGCTTTTTCAACAGATTGAACTCGATTTTGAGATCTATTTAAGTGTATAGCTATATGCCCAGGAGACGATTATTGCACAAAGAAAAATTTTTAGCGAAAATTAGAGGGCAGCTAGGAGGTTTATACACGACGTCCTGGGCATGCGCGTAGGGTAAATGAGTTTAGGGGCTTAGGGTTTATATTTTAACTATTATATTATTCGCCACTCGCAGTGCGTGGAGTAGTTGGTTTTAGGAGTTTAGACTTTATTATTTAACTATTTTATTATTACTTACTCGCTGTGCGTGGGTTTAGGAGCTTAGGGTTGATTATTTAACTATTTTATTACTATAGCCACTCGCTGTGCGTGGGGTAGGTGGTTTTAGGAGTTTAGGGTTTATTATTTAACTATTTTATTATTACTCACTCACTGTGAGGGGGTACGTGAGTTTAGGAGCTTAGGGTTGATTATTTAACTATTTTATTATTAGCCAATCGCTGTGCGTGGGGTAGGTGGATTTAGGAGCTTCGGGTATATATTTTGTAATAGCTTTTTATAGGCAGGGCGCGGAACGTGTAGTTGGTAAGTTTAAAAGTTTATGGCTTGGTATTTATTATTTATATTTGCAGCTTGCTTTACACAGAGTAAGTGGGTTGAGTGCTTCAGGGTGTGGTTTTTTCATTAAAAATATTACTTATGTCGACTGCAATTTAATATCAACTGATAAGAATTTTTCCATCGGTCTTACAGTCTTACAAATTAAATTAAAATAATTAATATTTATGGCAGTCAGATTGCCCTTGTTTATAATCACCCCCGCAGAATCTGAAATAAAAACTTAATTAAAATCTGGAAAAAACTTTGTTAGCAAAGGACGATCTGACTGCCCACCACCACCACATTGTCCGACGTTTCGAGCCTGCTCCGGCTCCTCCTCAGGGACTGAAATAAAACCCGCGATACACCTCCTTATATACCATGCACCCATACCCCCTTCTTTTCTCTTACCCCACCACCCTCCACATTCCCCTCTCCAACTTGCCATTCTCACTTAAATTAATAAAGAATGATAAATGTTATCTAATTTACTTGACTCTATCATTAAATTTACATTATTCCGATTTCTTAGAATGTGAATACTTTCAAGGCTTTCCCTCTTATATTTATTCTTAATCCCCTGTTCCAAAATATCCACACTCCCAAAATCGAAAGAATGCAAACTATTTAAACAATGTTCTTTCAAACCCGATGTACAACTTGAGCTGCGTAAACTATATTGATGTTCATATATTCTCTTTTTCAAATATCTACCCGTTTGACCAATATAACACCCATTACAATCCCTACAATTAATTTTATAAACAACTCCCGATTTCAAACATTTATCATCCTTGTCTTTACACTTACTAAATAACCTTTCTAAATTATTATCATTTCTAAAGAAAACTTGAATATTATGTTTACTAAAAACCCTTCTAATCCTTTCCGACAAACCTCTAACATATGGTAAACTAAAATATGCATTCTTTCCATTTCTATTCCTTGTTTGATTATCTACCCGCTGCTTCAATCCACCATTATAAATTTCCCACACTCTCTCATCAATCATTTTATCAATAAATTTTACGGGATAACTATTTTTAATAAATGTTTCTCTAACTAAATTTAAATTCTTTTTCCTAAAATCTTTATGTGACAATTTAATCGCTCTGTCAATGACACCTTTGATCGCACCTGTCTTGTTTCCGAATTGGTGGTGAGAATCAAAATTTAAAAATCTACCTGACCATGTAGGTTTTCTATACCAATCTAATTTCACTCTATTATTATTACCTCTAATGACTCTAATATCTAAAAAACTCAATTGATAATCTTTCTCAACTTCTTTTGTGAATTTAATTCTATCATGGATAGAATTAAACACATCCACCATTTCATCCACAAAACATTCTGGTACAACTGCAAAAATGTCATCAACATATCTTTTAAAAATAATTGGCTGAAAAACCAACTTAGACAAAGCAATACTTTCCAATTTTTCCATTACTAAATTGGCTATAACAGGTGACAAAGGTGATCCCATTGGACAACCATATCTTTGTTCATATAGACTATTATCAAAAGAAAAAATTGTGTTTTTAAAAACCAAATTAAGTGCCTTTATAAATTCATCTTTTGTTAAACTAGTATGTACTTTAATTTCAGACCATTTATCTTGTATAATATCATTCAACAACTCTAAAGGTATATTTGTA
The DNA here is from genome assembly GCA_036365515.1 of Torymus aiolomorphi. Classification (NCBI taxonomy): domain Eukaryota; kingdom Metazoa; phylum Arthropoda; class Insecta; order Hymenoptera; family Torymidae; genus Torymus; species Torymus aiolomorphi. The sequence continues at coordinate 107,450,073 of CM070877.1, forward strand.
AACAAAGATACTACATCCAATGAAACCATCCTATGATCATTCGGAATAATAATATCTTTCATTATACCATAAAAACTCCAACTATCTTTAATATATGAATTTGTTTTACCCACTATCTTGAACAATATATTAGACAAAAATCTAGCAAGTCTATACGTCGGAAAATTTATCGATGATATTATTATTCTATATGTCAACTGTTCTTTGTGAATCTTAGGAAGCCCATAACATTTAGCTACAGTGCCATTTTCACATTTTAAATATTTAAACATACTATCTTTAATATAAGCTTTTGTTTTCCAATGCATCAATAATTCTTTCAATTTATCTTGTAGTCTATTGATATGTGGATTCCTAATTTTCACATAAGTGGTATCATCCTCCAACATAAGTTGAATTTTATTAATATAATCCCTTTTATCTGAAACTACAGTTACATTTCCTTTATCTCTTTTTGGAAGATCATATTCGGATTCTCTCTCAAGAATTTCTTCGTTATTTTTAATTCATGGAATAAATTACTGTTCAAATAATTATCAAATCTATGTTCTCTTTTAAAATTATCAACAACTTTAACTAAAGAACGCCTACATTCTTTTTTAAACTCCAGATTAAAACTACTCATACTACTTTCTACCTCAGCGATGATATTCTTGATCGGAAGAGATTTACTTGAATATGATATTCCAAATTTAGCACCCTTTGACATGATATTTACCACTTCTTCTGGTATTACTTTGTCAGTTAAATTTCTAAACCAATCCTTATTAACATTGTTAGTTTGATTGACCTGAGAGTGTTTTCTATGCTTTAAATATTCAAATTTTCTTTTTAATTTACTCCTATGGTTATATTTTACTTTTTCAAAGTGCCTCTTTTGACCACGAAAAAATTCTTGCAAATCATTCTGTTCTATTTTATTATATAAATATCTTTCAAGCTCTAATAATAAATATTTATTCAAACGATTAATTTCAAAATTCAAATCTCTAATTTCTAAGTTAAGTAATTTATTTTTGAAAAAGAAAATATTTTTCCGTAGATCATAAGAAACTCTTTTATTGTAATCCCGATAAAAACCCTTATCATCAAATTTTTTTCCAATATGTTTAGGAAAAATATTTGATTTTTACACCTTAGAAGAAAAGTGAGTTGCTCCTTTAAAATTACAATCCTTAAAACCATTTTTACCCATTTTGAGCAATAATCTTTTACCACCTTCCCATAAATCCCATATATATCTCTAAAAAACATTTTACCCCACCTTTAATAGACCTTAGTTTTATCATTAAAAATATTACTTATGTCGACTGCAATTTAATATCAACTGATAAGAATTTTTCCATCGGTCTTACAGTCTTACAAATTAAATTAAAATAATTAATATTTATGGCAGTCAGATTGCCCTTGTTTATAATCACCCCCGCAGAATCTGAAATAAAAACTTAATTAAAATCTGGAAAAAACTTTGTTAGCAAAGGACGATCTGACTGCCCACCACCACCACATTGTCCGACTTTTCGAGCCTGCTCCGGCTCCTCCTCAGGGACTGAAATAAAACCCGCGATACACCTCCTTATATACCATGCACCCATCCCCCTTCTTTTCTCTTACCCCACCACCCTCCACATTCCACTCTACAACTTGCCATTCTCACTTAAATTAATAAAGAATGATAAATGTTATCTAATTTACTTGACTCTATCATTAAATTTACATTATTCCGATTTCTTAGAATGTGAATACTTTCAAGGCTTTCCCTCTTATATTTATTCTTAATCCCCTGTTCCAAAATATCCACACTCCCAAAATCGAAAGAATGCAAACTATTTAAACAATGTTCTTTCAAACCCGATGTACAACTTGAGCTGCGTAAACTATATTGATGTTCATATATTCTCTTTTTCAAATATCTACCCGTTTGACCAATATAACACCCATTACAATCCCTACAATTAATTTTATAAACAACTCCCGATTTCAAACATTTATCATCCTTGTCTTTACAATTACTAAATAACCTTTCTAAATTATTATCATTTCTAAAGAAAACTTGAATATTATGTTTACTAAAAACCCTTCTAATCCTTTCCGACAAACCTCTAACATATGGTAAACTAAAATATGCATTCTTTCCATTTCTATTCCTTGTTTGATTATCTACCCGCTGCTTCAATCCACCATTATAAATTTCCCACACTCTCTCATCAATCATTTTATCAATAAATTTTACGGGATAACTATTTTTAATAAATGTTTCTCTAACTAAATTTAAATTCTTTTTCCTAAAATCTTTATGTGACAATTTAATCGCTCTGTCAATGACACCTTTGATCGCACCTGTCTTGTTTCCGAATTGGTGGTGAGAATCAAAATTTAAAAATCTACCTGACCATGTAGGTTTTCTATACCAATCTAATTTCACTCTATTATTATTACCTCTAATGACTCTAATATCTAAAAAACTCAATTGATAATCTTTCTCAACTTCTTTTGTGAATTTAATTCTATCATGGATAGAATTAAACACATCCACCATTTCATCCACAAAACATTCTGGTACAACTGCAAAAATGTCATCAACATATCTTTTAAAAATAATTGGCTGAAAAACCAACTTAGACAAAGCAATACTTTCCAATTTTTCCATTACTAAATTGGCTATAACAGGTGACAAAGGTGATCCCATTGGACAACCATATCTTTGTTCATATAGACTATTATCAAAAGAAAAAATTGTGTTTTTAAAAACCAAATTAAGTGCCTTTATAAATTCATCTTTTGTTAAACTAGTATGTACTTTAATTTCAGACCATTTATCTTGTATAATATCATTCAACAACTCTAAAGGTATATTTGTAAACAAAGATACTACATCCAATGAAACCATCCTATGATCATTCGGAATAATAATATCTTTCATTATACCATAAAAACTCCAACTATCTTTAATATATGAATTTGTTTTACCCACTATCTTGAACAATATATTAGACAAAAATCTAGCAAGTCTATACTTATACAAGTACAAATGTTATATACAAGTAAAAATGGTTTTAAGGATTGTAATTTTAAAGGAGCAACTCACTTTTCTTCTAAGGTGTAAAAAATCAAATATTTTTCCTAAACATATTGGAAAAAAATTTGATGATAAGGGTTTTTATCGGGATTACAATAAAAGAGTTTCTTATGATCTACGGAAAAATATTTTCTTTTTCAAAAATAAATTACTTAACTTAGAAATTAGAGATTTGAATTTTGAAATTAATCGTTTGAATAAATATTTATTAGAGCTTGAAAGATATTTATATAATAAAATAGAACAGAATGATTTGCAAGAATTTTTTCGTGGTCAAAAGAGGCACTTTGAAAAAGTAAAATATAACCATAGGAGTAAATTAAAAAGAAAATTTGAATATTTAAAGCATAGAAAACACTCTCAGGTCAATCAAACTAACAATGTTAATAAGGATTGGTTTAGAAATTTAACTGACAAAGTAATACCAGAAGAAGTGGTAAATATCATGTCAAAGGGTGCTAAATTTGGAATATCATATTCAAGTAAATCTCTTCCGATCAAGAATATCATCGCTGAGGTAGAAAGTAGTATGAGTAGTTTTAATCTGGAGTTTAAAAAAGAATGTAGGCGTTCTTTAGTTAAAGTTGTTGATAATTTTAAAAGAGAACATAGATTTGATAATTATTTGAACAGTAATTTATTCCATGAATTAAAAATAACGAAGAAATTCTTGAGAGAGAATCCGAATATGATCTTCCAAAAAGCAGATAAAGGAAATGTAACTGTAGTTTCAGATAAAAGGGATTATATTAATAAAATTCAACTTATGTTGGAGGATGATACCACTTATGTGAAAATTAGGAATCCACATATCAATAGACTACAAGATAAATTGAAAGAATTATTGATGCATTGGAAAACAAAAGCTTATATTAAAGATAGTATGTTTAAATATTTAAAATGTGAAAATGGCACTGTAGCTAAATGTTATGGGCTTCCTAAGATTCACAAAGAACAGTTGACATATAGAATAATAATATCATCGATAAATTTTCCGACGTATAGACTTGCTAGATTTTTGTCTAATATATTGTTCAAGATAGTGGGTAAAACAAATTCATATATTAAAGATAGTTGGAGTTTTTATGGTATAATGAAAGATATTATTATTCCGAATGATCATAGGATGGTTTCATTGGATGTAGTATCTTTGTTTACAAATATACCTTTAGAGTTGTTGAATGATATTATACAAGATAAATGGTCTGAAATTAAAGTACATACTAGTTTAACAAAAGATGAATTTATAAAGGCACTTAATTTGGTTTTTAAAAACACAATTTTTTCTTTTGATAATAGTCTATATGAACAAAGATATGGTTGTCCAATGGGATCACCTTTGTCACCTGTTATAGCCAATTTAGTAATGGAAAAATTGGAAAGTATTGCTTTGTCTAAGTTGGTTTTTCAGCCAATTATTTTTAAAAGATATGTTGATGACATTTTTGCAGTTGTACCAGAATGTTTTGTGGATGAAATGGTGGATGTGTTTAATTCTATCCATGATAGAATTAAATTCACAAAAGAAGTTGAGAAAGATTATCAATTGAGTTTTTTAGATATTAGAGTCATTAGAGGTAATAATAATAGAGTGAAATTAGATTGGTATAGAAAACCTACATGGTCAGGTAGATTTTTAAATTTTGATTCTCACCACCAATTCGGAAACAAGATTTTAGGAAAAAGAATTTAAATTTAGTTAGAGAAACATTTATTAAAAATAGTTATCCCGTAAAATTTATTGATAAAATGATTGATGAGAGAGTGTGGGAAATTTATAATGGTGGATTGAAGCAGCGGGTAGATAATCAAACAAGGAATAGAAATGGAAAGAATGCATATTTTAGTTTACCATATGTTAGAGGTTTGTCGGAAAGGATTAGAAGGGTTTTTAGTAAACATAATATTCAAGTTTTCTTTAGAAATGATAATAATTTAGAAAGGTTATTTAGTAATTGTAAAGACAAGGATGATAAATGTTTGAAATCGGGAGTTGTTTATAAAATTAATTGTAGGGATTGTAATGGGTGTTATATTGGTCAAACGGGTAGATATTTGAAAAAGAGAATATATGAACATCAATATAGTTTACGCAGCTCAAGTTGTACATCGGGTTTGAAAGAACATTGTTTAAATAGTTTGCATTCTTTCGATTTTGGGAGTGTGGATATTTTGGAACAGGGGATTAAGAATAAATATAAGAGGGAAAGCCTTGAAAGTATTCACATTCTAAGAAATCGGAATAATGTAAATTTAATGATAGAGTCAAGTAAATTAGATAACATTTATCATTCTTTATTAATTTAAGTGAGAATGGCAAGTTGGAGAGGGGAATGTGGAGGGTGGTGGGGTAAGAGAAAAGAAGGGGGTATGGGTGCATGGTATATAAGGAGGTGTATCGCGGGTTTTATTTCAGTCCCTGAGGAGGAGCCGGAGCAGGCTCGAAACGTCGGACAATGTGGTGGTGGTGGGCAGTCAGATCGTCCTTTGCTAACAAAGTTTTTTCCAGATTTTAATTAAGTTTTTATTTCAGATTCTGCGGGGGTGATTATAAACAAGGGCAATCTGACTGCCATAAATATTAATTATTTTAATTTAATTTGTAAGACTGTAAGACCGATGGAAAAATTCTTATCAGTGTGGTTTTTTCGTTTTTTATCACAATCGTACAGACTGTACCGTATATGATGTAATTAGATTTTTTATTTTGAGGTTTAAATAGTTTAGGGGATTTCTAGAGGATTTTTATAATGTATCTAGAGATATTTAGAGAAAAACTAAGTGGTACTTGGAGAGGGATTGTGAAAGCGTCTGGCAACATGGCCGACGACCGAGATAGATCCTTTTTGAACTGAACGCCGAGATAGAACCTTTTTGCACTGGACGCCGAGATAGATCCTTTTTGCATTGGGCGCTGAGATAGAACTATTTTGAACTGTCATTGAGATAACTATTTCTTGCTCTGGCAGCTGAGATAGTACTTTATGAATAGGAGCCGTTGATACAAAAACAAAAAACATTTGGTCCTTCGAGCCGGATCATGGGAGAAGGAGTGCCGTCGCCATGGCCATGCCGAAGAAGCCTTTCTCTACGCCCTACGTCTACTCACGAGTGGCGTAGGACTAATCTTTCTTCTTCGGGTACGCATCTAAAGTGTTCGTGGTCGGGAGTGCCGATACAGTCGCATGCTCACGCATGCCGACTGCGCGCGTACGTTGCTTCTCTCTCTCTCTCTCTCTCTCTCTCTCTCTCGTTTGTTACGCCGTCGCGTGAATTCGGAAGCCACCTTCTAATGCTTCCGAGGGGAAATAGCACATCGATTGCTATTGTCCCCATTTTCTGAAAGCGCCTTGGAGTGTGCGTGTCAACCGACTCCAAGACGTCGCCAAGAGCGTGCGCTGTAAAGCCAGCTCTAGAATTACCGCGTTCGTACGGTGATCGGCAGCCATCTTGTTGGAGTCAAGACCAACAAGTGGTAATCTATAGAAGTGCGTGCATTGTAAACCAGCTCTAGAATCATCGCCATCGTACGATGATCTTCTAATCGTTGCCGGCTAGTGCAAAGAGTCGAAGCGCGGTTCACGCCCCTCAATTCACGGACTACCCGCGTGGAGCCTACACGCTACGGGGTCCACATCTCTCATTTCAAGGAGTACCCGCGTGGCACCTACGCGCTAGGGGGTCCACGCCAGTCAAGACAAAGAGTACCCGCGTGCGGCGTACACGCTACGGGGCTCACACCGGTCAATACACGGAGTACCCGCGTGCAGCTGGCGCTACGGGGTCTACACCAGTCCATCCAAGGACTACCACAGGAAGCGAACTGATACCTCGACTGTCCTAATACTTGGACACACGTATCTTTCCAATTTGATTAAATTAAATTTGCAACTATCGTCTAGTCAATCTAGTACATTTATTACTTTTAATGAGAATTTAATGATCTCTATTTAGTCACATTACTTTAATTAAAATTGAGTAAATTTAACTTGAGACTAGCACTATTTAATTTGAGTTTAAGTTTATTATAAAATTAATTGTAATATTTAACTAGTCTTGTGAAAATTGAATGCAATTTTCGACTTACCAAATACTTATATTATTGAACCTTGCAGTTTTACTGCTGCCTGCGGATGCAACATCGCGACTCAACTTAGGCTGCTTATCTACATTTGGATACCCTTCCGGATTCAGTTGCTGATTACACGCTGCAGGAGTTGCTGAATTCAACGCTGGCAGTTACTCCCCTTCGAGCAGTCAACACTCATCAACAGCTGAATCACCGTGGGAACGTTAGCAGACGCGCAACGTCGCATCTTCAAGCGAATATCTACGTTCATACTATCATAAGTATTATAACCTAGGCTAAGGCTTAATTGTAACAATTTTCACTTATGGTTATTCTACTTTCGAGTGGGTAAACATAGTTCAAGCAATACTTAGGTTCAATAATCAAATTTGCTACTAGTCTAAATTAACTTGATCTCAAAATGGAGGCGTTTCATGCTAAGTAGATGGCACTCCAAGCAAAAATTACAAACTCCTTTAAAAATTTCAAATCTAAGGGTAAAGATAATATGAGGAAAGATTATGCAAAATCATGTCTAACCGGACTTGAAACTAATTTTACGTCGTTTCGGGTAAATCACGAGAAACTTATGCTCGTTGAGGATATTGATCAAGATCATGCCTATTTTACATCTAATCTCTTTGATCTGGTTGAGGATAGCTTTTACCTCCGCAGAGGAGACTTTCTTGATTACTTAGAAACTTTTGAAACTAGAGATGCTGCTCAAGGATCTTCTAATTCGACTGCTGAGCCAGTGCCTGCAAGCACTGCTCGATCTACGAACGTTTCGTTTCAATCGTTGCCGAAAGTAGATTTACCAAAGTTTTCGGGGAAATTCTCGGATTGAGAAAATTTTAGAGACGTCTTTCGTTCAGTCATACATGGTCGCGAAGACTTAACGCCTGTTCTAAAATTGCATTATCTTCGCACTCACCTTACAGGTGAAGCACTTGAGAAAATTAAATCTCTTCCAATTTCTGGTGATAATTATGACCGAGCATGGACAGCCTTAATCGAATATTACGGGAATCAACGTCGCATTGTTAACTCTCACATCTCAGAAATCTTCTCAGTTAAATCCATGAAGGCAGATTCTTCGTCGGAAATCAAACGGATTTATAGGGAAATTTTCAATCCCATCGCTAGTCTGACCTCTCTAAATAGAGCGGCTTCTTTAGGTAGTGATTTAATTGTTTATTTTACGCTGAATCGGCTTGATTTAAATACTTGTAAAGAATGGGAAAAGCATCTAGATGACAGTGTCGATCCACCGACAATGAACCAACTTCAAGCCTTTCTTCGAAGTCAAACCCTCACTCTAGAGGCCGTCGAGGCTGGCACTAAATCGTCTTCGAACAATAACCCAAAAACTCAGTCATCTAATTCAAAATCTCGAAAACCAGAGCAAGACAATGCTCACTCGGCTTATTCTCATCAAGCGTTACCTCAAAACGCGAAAAATCAATAAAAAAGGAAACGTTTGCTATGTAATGAACCGCATTACTTAAACCGATGTGGACAATTCATCAATAAGACGAGCCAGGAGAGGAAAGACTTTCTTAAGTCGTACAATCTTTGTTTTAATTGTTTAGGTAAGCACCCCGTACAGAATTGTCCTTCCTCTTATCGATGCTTTGTTTGCAAAGCTAAGCATCACACTTTAGTACACGTTGATGGTTATTCGCATAATCTATCGGATAATTCGTCAACACCTGTTCAAACAGCCTCAGTTACAGACTCTTCAAGCTCAAATTGTGGCAATGTTGTCGTCCCTAACGACATTCAATCTGCTTCTCAAGCAGCCTCCCTTAATAGTGGAGTAAGTGCTAAATGTACAGGAGTACTTTTAGCTACCGCTAGGGTTAACGCCCTTGGTCCTAACGGAACCAAAATTCAAGTTCGTGCGCTGATCGATCCTGGATCTCAAATCTCACTTGTTACACAGACTTTGTGTAACTTACTTTCTGTAAATTGTAGAACCAGTCACACGCATATTCAAGGTATAGATGAAAAGACAGCTGCCGTGTCTTCTAAGGTAGCTCGTCTTTCTATACAACCTCATTTTGATTCAACTTATTCTCTAGAAGTTGATTCTATAGTTTTGCCAAGACTATCTTCATATAAGCCCCCCCTCGTAGGTGGTATTTCTAACCTCGAATACTTAAGAGGGCTGCAGCTAGCAGATCCCAAGTACTTCGAACCCTCATGCATCGACAGTCTTCTCGGTGCAAGCGCTTATGCGCAAATCATTCAAAGCCAAATTGTTAAGGGTCAGAGCCTTCAGCCGATAGCACTAAGTTCTAAATTCGGTTGGCTCTTAACAGGCAATATTTCCACTTCACCCCAGAAATCGGGCCAGACCCTTTCTCTCTTCATTGCTCGAACGAATGTGAGCATGAAGCCAAACTCTTGGAGCTCGTACAAGATTTTTGGAGGGCGGAGGAAATAACAGTCGACAAAAAATCTTACTCGCCTGACGAACAAGCATGCGAGGAGTTCTATCAGAAAACTTCTCGTCAAAATGAAACAGGGCAATATATAGTAAGTCTACCCTGGAAAAGTCGAGACAAGTTGAGTTCTGCTCATCTAGAAAACTCTCATTCTGCCGCACTACGCGCACTTAATCGTCTCGAAGCAAGCTTCGCTAAAGATGAAAAACTGAAATTAGCTTATACTGAATGCATAAAGGAATACATTGACTTAGGTCACATGTCTCTCTCTTCGAATTTTGATTCATTTACGAGCAAATCTCAAGCCTTCTTACCACATCATGGTGTGTGGAAGGAAACAAGTACAACTACCAAATTACGTACTGTGTTTAATGGCTCGAGTAAATCAAAATCAGGGATCTCGGTCAACGATCTTCTACACGTTGGACCCAATCTGCTTCAAAATCCCGTCGCTTTGATTTGTGCTTGGCGTAGATACAAGATCGCTCTCTCAGCTGACGTGGAGAAAATGTTCCGACAAATTGGAGTCGAACAATTTGATCAACCCTATCAGTCGATCTTATGGCGTTTTGACAAGAGTGAACCCATTCAGGTCTATCGATTGACCACAGTGATGTATGGTTTGGCCTGCTCGCCTTTTCTAGCCATACGCACGCTCTTAAAATTAGCCGAAGATTATGGCAAAACTTATCCGAATGCTGCTGAAGCTGTTCACTCAGAAATGTATTCTGATAATGTGCTATCGGGTGCACATTCGTTAGAAGAAGCTTTACTTAAACAAGATGAGTTAATCCAACTCTTTAAACGAGGTCATCTTAATCTTCGTAAGTGGACTTCAAATAATGCTGAAGTACTCACGGCTTTACCATCGCATATGTTAGCTGCAGATTCAATCGCTTTATTTGCCTCCGAAGCATCTGTACCAATTCTAGGTATAGATTGGCAACCTAACACAGACTACTTTAGTTTTCATATCGGAGATGCTCCTTCTGACTCGCCCTTTACCAAACGCACCATTCTTTCAAAAATCGCTCGAATCTTCGATCCCATGGGATGGTTGGCTCCTGTTGTAATAACCGCAAAGATTATTATGCAGTCTCTGTGGATTCTTACGGTTAGTTGGGATGAAGAAGTTCCTCACGATATCTCCAATCGGTGGCAGTCTTGGTTGCAAGATCTTCAATATATAAGTCACATCAGAATCCCACGTTGGAGTGGATACACTCTACAATGCGAATTTCTGGAAACCCACGGATTCGCAGACGCATCTAAGTTTGCGTATGGTGCAGTAGTCTACCTGCGCTTAATCCGTACACAAGAAGTGATCGTCACTCTTCAAGTGGCTAAAACGCGAGTAGCTCCACTTAAGACGCTAAGCATACCTCGTTTAGAACTTTGCGCAGCGTTGCTACTTGCTCGCCTCGTTCAAATGTTTATCGAATCTTTCCCAATAAAGGTTGAGAGTGTTCACCTTTGGTCAGATTCAGCGGATGTGCTTTTTTGGCTGAAAGACCACCCTTCAAGATGGGGTGTTTTCGTGGCTAATAGGTACTCAGAGATTCACACTCGTCTGCCCGATGCATATTGGCATCATGTCAGATCAGCAGATAACCCCGCTGACGTCATATCACGAGGAATTGAGCCCTCAAAATTAGCCTCGCATAATCTCTGGTGGAAAGGTCCCGCTTGGTTTTCTGACAGCGTTGAACCATGGACAAGGTCTCATGACGAGCTCAACTTCACCGTTAATAGTCTTAATCTGCAACCTAGTCACACTCTAGTCGCTAGTAAGAGCACCACAAATTCTGTTGAGAACACTCCAGAAGTTTGGAGTCTTATTAATGAGTACACTTCATTGGATAAATTGTTACGAATGGCTTCGTACTGCTTTAGATTCATTAGTCGAATCTGTACCAAAGTAGTGCGTACGACGTCTTCAAATTACGGCGTTAGGCCCCTTTCTGTCTTTCAATCCCTACTATACCATCCCACTCCAATTTCCAAGGAGGTTAGTGCTAGTGAGATTGGAAACACTAAATTGTGTTTGATCCACTTAATTCAGACAGCCTATTTTAAGCCTGAATTTCAACGAAGGTGGGCGGAATGTTGAGGATTCATCACCTACGGAAAGCACGGCAAGCTCGGAGAGCACGGAGAGCACGGAAAGCACGCTCGAGCTCGACTTTAGTCGAGCACGCTCGAGCTCGAACGAAGCCGAGCACGCTCGAGCTCGAACGAAGGCGAGCATGCTCGTGCTCAATGCTCAACCAGGCGAGCATGCTCGAGCTCGATGCTCGAATAGGAGAGCCCGCTAGGGAGTGCCCCCCTTCTTCTCCCACCACTAGCTCTATCGGCGATCAAGCGCTTTCGCCGCAGTCTCTACATCGCCAGTTCACGCGCGACGGCCAGAGAGAGAGAGAAGCAACACCTGTACGCCAAGAGGCACGACGGCACTTGAATAAAACCATTTCATTTCTCTACACACGAAAACTTATTCATTTGTGAACCTCTCCAGTCCACGATCCCATCATACAACAAAAAAAAACATAAATGATGTCCGAAATTCTGTTTAGTGTGTCTGTTGTGCCTCTACCTTTTACAAAACCATATTGGGCATCTGAAATAATATTACATTGTTGTAGAAAGGAGAATAGCCTATAATATATAATTTTTTCAAATATTTTTGCTATGTTTGAAATTAGTGATATAAGTCTGTAGTTAGAAACTACAGCTTTGTCCCCGACTTTGTGTATAGGTACAACCTCAGCACTTTTCAGAGCATTTGGCCATACGGCCTATTCTATTGACGTATTAAAAATATGTTGTAGTGGTGTCACTATAAATGGGGCAATGGTTTTGAGTGTTTTGCATTTGTATTGTCAACTCCTCCTGATTTAGCTTTAAGATTTTTAATTATTTCACCTATTTCGACAGTACTCGTTGGACAAATGAATATTATTTTTGCGTTTCTTTCTACTGGTTTTCTATAGGTGTTGCTTGGTTGTTTAATGTTTCTGCTTAGATTGGAGCCAACTTTGCAGAAGTATGTGTTCATGTAATTGGCAATGTCTTCTTGCTGCTCTATTTTTGTATTGTTTCCATATATATATTTAATCGGCTCTTTCGATTTCTTACTTTTTCCTAATTTACTATTGATTATTTCCCATAATTTTGTTGGATCCCTACTACTTGCTGCTATCCTGTTTTTTTCAAATTTGATTTTAGCATCCTTTATAACTTTACTAATAATTTAGAATAATTTTTATACTCATACTTTAAATCTGCACAGGTTGGATTTTTTTTTCCATAATTAAAAGTTATATTAAAAGAACAAAAAATAATAAAGCCCCAGGACCAGATAAAATCACAAATTGCATGCTGAAACATTTACCCTCCAGCGCCATAAGTCACATCACAAAAATTCTTAATGCATGCTTCAATCTAAATTATTTCCCTATAGAGTGGAAAAAAGCAGCTATCCTAGTGTTTGCTAAACCCGGTAAAGATCTAACCATGACCACCAGCTACAGACCCATAAGCTTACTAAATACGATGAGCAAAATTTTCGAATCTATCATAATCTACAGACTTAAAGACGAACTAAATGATAAACGTCAACTCCGAGCAGAACAGTTTGGTTTTAGAGATGGACTCGACAGTACAGGCCATAACAGAAGACATCACCAAAAACTACAACTGCAACAGAAACACAGGCAAGGTTTTTCTAGACGTCGCGAAGGTTTTTGACAGCGTGTGGATAAATGGACTAATCCGCAAGCTGATCGAAGCCAAAAGAAATAAAAATCTAATTCACCTACTAGCATCATATTTAAAAAATAGAAAATTTAAAGTAAAATTAAATGACGTAGAATCTATAGAATTTAATATCCGTGCAGGCATACCACAAGATAGTCAACTCGGTCCTATACTTTTCATCATATACATCAATGACCTTCCAACAGTTGTAAGAGTAAAAATAGGAATTTCGCAGATGACACGGCTGCGTGGGCTACCTCGTGGAGTAATGATAAAATAGTTAAACTTTTAAATAAATTCCTTAGCAAAGTAAATAACTGGAGAACTTTTTGGCGCATAAAAATTAACGCTTCTAAATCGGAATCAATCCTTTTATCGCGTAAAAAGAACTAAACAGTCGAATTAAATCCACCCAATCTAAACAATGAAACAATAGACTGGAAAAATCAAGTAAAATACCTAGGAGTAATTCTTGATAAAAAACTAAACTCCACAGCCCACGTTAATAGCACACGTAACAAAGCAATAGGTGTCATAATGAAACTAAAACCAATCTTAAATGTCCACTCAGCGCTAAATATAAATAACGGAGTTATAATATACAAAATGCTAATTAGACCAATATTAACCTACGCCTCGACGATCTGGGCTAATACAGTCAAATCAAATCACAAAAAAATACAGACGGTACAAAATAAAACGCTTCGTAACATTTTAAACGCCCCTAGATACACTAAAAACACATTAATTCATAAAGATTTAAACGTAGAGCCCATCGAAGACTTCATCAAAGAAGCTGGCAAAAAGTTCTATAACAGAATTTCGGAATCTAAATGCCATATAATTAAAAACTTAGGCAACTATGACTATGACGCGAGAGACAAATACAAAAGACCCAAAAACGTTCTGCACATAGATCCTCCCACATAAATCCTAGAAAATAACACAAATTTGCGATGTTTAGATGCAACGGATTCAAGCCAAGGACAAATGCTGATATACAGATATACCTTCCCTTTACTAATTTTTTCTTTTCAGGAACTCAAGAAGACGCACTTTATATACCAAAATCTCTCTCTCTCTCTCTCTCTCTCTCTCTCTCTCTCTCTCTCTCTCTCTCTCTCTCTCTTTTCACACAAAAGGAGACGCAGCGACCACACCCTGGCGTCTGACTTTTAGTGCACCTCAAAACCGTAACAAATACCAGACCAGTCCGGATGCCGGCCGCGGCATTTCCCTCTGGGTGGATCCTTTTCCTTCAATTTTATGCCGCATACCACTCTTACCTACCTACGGAACTTACTCATCTATATAAATATCTCTCTAATAAAGCCATTCTACGCGTCTCAATAACTAACACAAGATAAATGGGCTTTTACTCCTGGCGAGGTTTTTCCCCATTCTACACTCCACTTATTGTTAGTAGTTCAGCCATACAACCGTTTTTGCTCTATAACTTCTAATAGTGTAGAAATGCCCTTACAGGGCAACGCACAACTTCCTCTTTTATGATTTCCTTCTTCAAGGAGAGGTAACTGGAATCGTCCAGGCTCCTCCTACGTGGATTTATTTCTACGTAAGTGGCTCCTGGACGGTGACACGGGCAGATGTATTTCACTGGTAGGGGCGACGGAGGGGGCCTCCACCAACCCTTCTTTCTTTTTCTTTCTTGTTCAAATGACTCTTAACGAAGAGTTTTAATTACAAGGCTTGCCTTGTTTTTGATATCCCCCGTTACTTACAATGGGAAACTTAAAATTTTACGCCATATCTGCGTGAAATAAATTCATTTTGTTTTAAGGATTGATTTTAAAACATAAGTATAAAAATTGAAATTTAGTTATACTATAGTTATCTAATAACCCATGAAATGGTATCCGAAAACACTACTGACAAGTGGTTCGACATAAGTTCAGCCAATAGTTTAGGCAGTAATGGAGCCAATAGTTTAGCCAATAGTTTAAACTGCAGTTTATTTTCGTAAGGGTTATTACATAATATAATGAACTTTTCTTGAGAGGTATTTAAATTACCGATATTTTCTTTTTTTAACATTTAAATTATCTTCACTCTGTCATTTGTTATTAAGGAAAACTTTTTTATATTTCATAAATTAATTTCTTAAAAAATTATTTATTTATCGACTTGAAATAAATAACTAGTTATGACACTAATTGAAGACTATATGTGGTTAAAATTTCAAGAGATTATCTTCATTTTTTTTTAGAAAAAAAATTATTTTCCAAAAACGAATTTTGAATTTTTAGTTTTTTTGATTTTTTCAAATCTTATAGTCATTATTACATAATGTAATAAACTTTTCTTGAAAGGTATTTAAATTACCTATATTTTCTTTTTTTTTAATTTAAAATATCTTCACTCTGTCATTTGTTATTAAGGAATAGTATATTACGATACGTGGGCCGGAAATTGGATTTCCGGGCCGTGCGTGGTATGACGCCCGAGGCGAAGCCGAGGGCGTCATAACGCACGGCCAGGGCATCCAATTTCCGGTCCAAGTATTGTATACTATTTTTCTTACTCCCCGGCCGAAAGTACGTTCTGTAATTGTTAAATAATTGATAAAATTGCGTTGTCGTCTGCTAGCTGTGTTTGAGTGTTAGTTTTTCTTTCGGCCCGCTCGATAGTAGTGCCTCTATCGGCCGCTTTGGGTAGCTCGGTCGATATTACCGACTGTTTTTTCTTTCGGCCCGGCGTAGAGAGCTGGTTTTTTGGGCGTCTGCTACTTTCGCTATTGTACAGATGGGCTGATGCCCGCCCGACATTTGCAAGACCGAGGCGAAGCCGAGGTTTTGCTGGTCGGGGCGGGCATCAGAAACACATTCATTAAAAAAAGACAACACCACTTTTTATTTCAATTAACTCTTTTTCTCGTCACACGAGCACTTTCATCTGTCTATTTCGTATGTGTCTAACCTTCACACCGTACAAACATATTTTTCTCGGACGCTCCCGTCCATACGTTTAAAAAACAATAACCACGATCAAACAAAACCACTTTTTATTTCAACTAACTTTTTTCTCGTCACCCATGCACTTTCCTCTGTTTATTTCGTACGTGTCTAACCTTCACACCGCACAAACATCTTTCCTCGGGCATGCGCGCGGGCGCTGAAGCGCCGCGGGTCAGGGAATTTCGGCAGCCAATCAGAGCGCGCGGTTGGTCTAAAATAGGATGCGAAAGTTTCTCTTTCGGCCCGGAGATGCGGGCCGAAAGTACGTACTTTCGGGTGGGCGAGTAAGAAATAGTATATTACTAACGCGGGCGGAAGAGGATTATTTACCTCATGCGACGTTTTTCGGCCGAGCGAAGCGAGGTCGAAAAGTCGCATGAGGTAAAAATTCTCTTACGTCCACGTTTCAGTAACGTATTTTTCCGTCCGAGGCCGCAAAATGACATTTAAGATGGCATTTTGAGGTTAAAGGGCGGAAAAACTTTTTTATATTTCATAAATTAATTTCTCAAAAAATATTTTATTTATCGACTTAAAATTTTAACCAGTTATTACACTAATTGAAGACTATATTTGGTTAAAATTTCAAGAGATTATCTTCATTTGTTTTTTAGAAAAGAATTATTTTAGAAAAAATTTTCGTTTTCGTTGTCGCACGATAATTAGAGCAAAAATTATCCAATTGTCCTGAAATTTGGCACAGATGTAGCTTTAAAATATTTTCAGATCGAGTTCGTTGCCCAAAAAAATCGGTCCATTACGAAAAAAGATATTTGAGGTTAAAAATTAAAAAAAAAAATTTTCGAATCGTGTTTTCTCAAAGAATACTTGATTTATCGACTTAAAATTTTAACCATTTATTAAATTTATGGAAGACTATATTTGGTTAAAATTTCAGGAGATTATCTTCATTTGTATTTTAGAAAAAAATTATTTTAGAAAAAATTTGCGTTTTTGCTGTCGCACGATAACAAGAGCAAAAATTATCAAATCGTCTTGAAATTTGGCACAGATGTAGTTTTTATATATCTTCAGATCGAGTTCGTTGCCCAAAAAAATCGGTCATTACGAAAAAAGATATTTGTGGCTAAAAATTGTTTTTTTAATTTTCGAATCGCGTTTTCTCAAAGAATACTTGATTTATCGACTTAAAATTTTAACCACTTATTAAATTTATAGAAGACTATATTTGGTTAAAATTTCAGGAGATTATCTTCATTTGTTTTTTAGAAAAAAATTATTTTAGAAAAAATTTGCGTTTTTGCTGTCGCACGATAACTAGAGCAAAAATTACCCAATCGTCCTGAAATTTGGCACAGATGTAGCTTTTAATATCTTCAGATCGAGTTGGTTGCTCAAAAAAATTGGTCCATTACGAAAATAGATATTTGAAGTTAAAAATTTTTTAAAAAAATTTTCGAATGCCGTTTTATAAGAAAATAATACTTGATTTATCGACTTGAAATTTTAACCACTTATTACACTCATTGAAAACTATATGTTGTTCAAATTTCAAGAGATTATCTTCATTGGTTTTTTAGAAACAAATCATTTTAGAAAAAAATTTGCGTTTTAATTGTCGCACGATAACAAGAGCTAAACAGGAGCACTTTCGATGATCAATTTCAAACTTTTATAACTTTGGAAGGAATCGATATTTTTTGTTCTTTAAAAACGCAAATGAAAGCTCGTTTTCTCTAGTTTTATTTTCTCTACTTGAAATTATATTTAAGACTTTCTAAAGTTTAATAGTTGCCATTTTTAGAGAAGGTTTTTTCAACACTTTCTTCAAAATAAAGCTAAAAATTCCCAGAACTTTAGTTTTTTTTAGCGTTAGGGTCTAATATTGCAGCTTTCTTCATATTTGTACATCCAAAAACATATACCACAGTTTAAGCTGAATCCGGACCCATGACCCTCTCCTTGTTAGTCTAACCGTACAAGATAAAGTATTAAATTTTAAATATTATAGAAGTAAAAATTAATTAAAGGGATCAATAAATTAAGTTTGAGGAAGCTACGTGCCAATGAATTGGCAGCGGTTTTTTTATGGAAATGATATATGAAGAATCTTGAAACAATTCTTTTGTTTTCTCTCCTAAAAAAATATTGTTTCAGAATTTACATTAAAATAAACTATATGGTTTTAATGTAAGAATAAATGAGATATAGTTTAAATTAATCTTTGTAACATCATAGTTTAAAAGGTAATATATTATTTTTATAATTCATATTTGATCGTGGTAGGATATAATAATAAATCTTTAATTGAAAATACTTTAAAATAATTTAGAACTCGTTTATAATATTCTTAATATTTCTTTAGAAAATGATTTATGAAGAATCTTCAAACGATTTTTTAGTTTTCTTTCCTAAAAAAATATATTTTACCAATTTACATGAAAATAAACTCTATAGTTTTATTTGAAGTATTAATTAAATAAATTATTTTGTATTAATTTTATCAAATGCATAGTTTCAACTTAAATAATATTTTATAAACAAAAATTAAAATTTTGATTGTTTCACAACAGTTCTTTATATACAATATCTTTTTTATAAACTTCATTATGTGATAATTTTTTTCTTATTTTATGTTCATTATTGACTTTTCTGTGAGCAAAATTTTTAAATTTTCTTTGCTTATCACCCGAGAAAAGGCTACATATAGTTGACCATGGCTAAATACAGGATTGGGTAAGTAAACCCTAACTTTTTTTAAATGATTAACCTTGGGCTTTATTAATAGTCATTGCATGAGCAAGTCTTACTGGAAATTGTCTTCTTTTCATGTAAAAAGGAATTTCTTCAATCGAAGGCGATAAATCAATTCTCGGTATCAACACACTGGTTCCAGCCTTACTACCACTTAGTATTTCAGCTAATATAGTATACTCTCTCAAATCTTTTACAATTAATCTGGTACCATTGCATAGTCCTTGATTTATATTAAGATTTCTTAATAACATTATAACATCACCAATTTTTAATTGTAACTTATGTGGTGGTAATGAATTTAGAAACTCTGAAGGTAAGATTGAAGTTAAATTTTCATTATTTTCATCTTCAGGAGAATTTACGCTTAAATATATTTTTTAGTAGGTCCATTAATTTTTTGTAAAATTTCCTTATTTAATTCACTAAGATCTGCATTTTAGGTGCTAAAATTATACTTTCATTCAACCCCGGATTTTCACAATAAATCATTTCATTTCCGCAAATTTTGTCAATTAAATTACCATTCCAAAGAATTTCTTTGGGAAGCTTAAGTACTTCATGTTCATTTTCAAATGTTGAAGAAAACTTTCCATTACCAATATTGAAAAGCCATTTCAAAAATTTTTATCATTATCTTTAATACGTTTTTTTTCTTTTAAAGTCATACATTTGAATTGTTTCCATAATTGACTATTTTTCACACAATTTTCTACTATTTGAACTCTATTACCATGTCTTACGACAGGTAACGTTTGTCTAAAATTTCCAGAAACTATAATAACTTTACCTCTGAAATGTAAATCGTTATTAAAAATATCTTTTAACATCCGATCAATAGCTTCAAATGCATATCTTGAAGTCATAGTAATTTCATCCCAAATTATAATTTTTAGGTTTCTCATTTTGTCGCCATCTTTGCAATTCGGCTTAATATTACATGTTGTACTATTATTCAAATTTAATGGCAATTTAAATGTTGTATGAAGTGTTATGTAGTAGATCCCTGTCCAAGAAACTGTAACAGTATTTATATTATTTATTGTACAATAAGTTATTAATGTCATCAACATGGCGTCGGGTAGAAAGGAGCCGCCCGATGCTACGTTAAATAAATTCTATAAATGTTACTTAACTCAAAAAGTTGGTGCAGTAGTGTGTATTTTATGTGGTGAATTTCAACATACAAACGAAGTAGTTACAAAATATAACGCTGGTGTGCCTGTGAAATTTCTAAGCAACTCATTTATCATCTGCCAAGATCACCCTAACTTTGCACTAACCTCAAAATTACCATATGGTGAACTGAAAGGACCTGTTGCTGCTTTTATAGCTCAATACAAAGGCGAAGACAGGGAACTATAGAAGCAAGAGATATTAAATGGAATTGATCTAGAGTCAAATAAAAGAAAAACACTAAATGATACCATCTATGAAGAACTAAGTGAAAATGAAAAATACAAAGTAGAAAACAAATTATTAAAACAAATAGTTCAGGTACTGCAAGAAAAAAATGAACAAGTTAATAAACTACTAATCCAAGAAAAAGAAAAAAATAACAAAAATGAAAACCAAACATGGGCAACATATGCAAATGTCCTTACACAAAGCAATATTAAGCCAAAAAACAAAAAAGTGCCAAAGCTCATCATCAAGAAAACCAACAGCAAAGATGAAACAAATATCGTGAAAACTGTGTGCAATTACTTAACTAATGACAAAACAGTACAAACAAAAAATGTTAATACTAAAATCAAGGACACTGTGGTAATAAACTGTATGAACGTAGAAATGTAGAGAAAATAGAATTAAATTTAAAAAATAGTCTAAACGACAACTTTAAAATTGGAAAAGACCAAATAAATAAACCTACAATGAAAGTAATAGGAATAGATAAGCATTTGTCAACCAAAGAAGAAGTAGAAACTGACATAAACCAAAGAAACTTCAGCAACATGGATGAAAAGTGCAAAGTGCTACATATTTTCACAAACCAAACATCAACTAGTGCAATAATAGAAGTAACTTCTAGTATATATAAACATATAAAGGAAAATAGAAGCAAAATTCTAATAGGCTATCAAAATTGCAGAGCCTATGACATTATTAATACAAATCCATGCAATAAATGTGCTGGCTACGGACACGGTGGCAAAAAATGCACGAACAAGGTTATGTGCTTTAAATGTGCAGGACCACATGAAGCAAGCAAATTCAATTGTAAGACTTTAAAGTGCGCAAACTGTGACTATAGTAATAAAAAATATAAAACAAATCATAAGGTAAATCATAGTGCAATTGATAGTGATCAATGTGAAATTTTAAAAAAGAAAATAAAAAGATACATAGAAGCAACAGATTATACATTACAACCTACTTATCAAAGATACTTTGGTAAAGTAGAAAACACAAAACATACAGATAAAGTTCATTAACTTTTAAAAATTAAAGTTCATTAACTCTTCATTAAGAGGAACCTACAGTACCAACAAATGAGACAACTTCAACAGCGATGATAAATAGAATCAGACAAACAAGTTTCAGAGATCTACCACTAATTGGACAAACATTCACAAATACAATAAGCACAAATAGATGGAACAGAGAAAATTATAAACAATGAAATAATAGTTGATACAGAAAGTAAACTAAACAAACTTCTGAATATTGAAAAATAACTAATTGTATGCATAAATATAAGAAGTATGAACCACAACTATAATAAATTACTAATATTCTTAAAGAGCTTTACAGTAAAACCATGTATTATAATTTGCACTGAAAGTTGGAATATGGATCATCATGAATACTTCAATATAAATGGATACAAAATATTTTACAATAATAGCAGAATAAATCAGAATGATGGGGTCGTTATGTACATAGAGACAAATTAATTGAAAAAACTGAGGTAACTGAAATAAACAAACTTAAAATAATAAATTCAATAATAATAATGGACAATAACAAACAAATACTAATGTCAGCATTATACAGATGTCATAGCTTAAAGAAAACAGAATTTATAATATATTTCAAAGAACTGTTGATAATGAACAAAAAATTTTAAAATAACCTAATAATCGGTGACTTTAACATAGACATAAACAGTAATGAAATAATAGACCAAGAGTTTTTACAGATCCTATTAGAAAATGGATATCACCCAGGATTCAATCAAATAACTAGACCAGCAAACAGTGAAATTGGTAAAGGTACTTGCATAGACAATATTTACTTAAAACTTGATAAAATTGCACACAAAAGTTATACGATAACAATACCTTTTAATGATCATTACCCGATATTAATGTCTATAAAGAAGATAAAATGATAACAAAACCAATTACAAAACAATGAATTATAACAAATTAAAAACTTGTAACGGCAGGCGCGTCTGTGTGTGTGTATGTGCGCGAACACGGAGCTCGGATCGAGCCGATCTCCGACGCACGGTATACACACGGGTAGTTGACCGTAAACATAAACATACCGCGGCCTTGGAGAAGGCAAGGCCGACAATTGCATGAGGATTCGCAAATAGAGTCGGGCTTGTCCTCGTATTTCTCCGGGGGCTTGCGTGTGTGTGTGTATAGTTGCTCGCACGTGTAGCTGTGCGAAAAGTACTCGCGACAACCTTGCGCGAGGGGGAAGGAAAGCGAGAGACAGAGCTCGGCAGTATCGCTTCTGCCGTAGCTGAGGCAGCTGCTCGTCTCCCGTGCGCGAAGACTTGGAGAGAGAGTTAGAGTGTAGTGCACGACAGGGAGAGAGAGAGACGCCGCAGCGAGCAGTGCAATAGTGCAGCGAAGGAGAGAGAGACGCAGTACGACGCCGAGAGCCGCGTTCCCTCGTGGTTGAGAGAGAGGGAGAGGGAGCCACGCTCAACCGCGGCCGAGAGCGCAAGTGAGAGAGAAAGGGAGCATCGCAGCCGAAGCCAGCTACGGCCGAGCCGACTCGCGGGAACGAAAGAGAGAGAGAGCCCCGCGGCCGAGAGAAGAGGAGAGAGAGAGAGAGAGAGAGAGAGAGAGAGAGAGAGAGAGAGAGAGAGAGAGAGAGAGAGAGAGAGAGAGAGAGAGAGAGAGAGAGAGACGCCGCTGCGCACGGCAGCCGACACCGCCGAGAGGGTCCGTTCCAGCCCTGACTATAGGCTACGGAAGTAAGTCCTGGCCAGGCGATCGCGTGCTCCCCCCGCGGTCGACGAGCGTCCGGGGAGCGCGACCCGCGCGCGAGAGTCGATCGCGGCACCACCCGAATCGGCGGGTACCTACAGTACGCGCCGCGCGTGTAAATAGTGAACAGCCTCCAGGGGCAATAAAGATAATTCTTTGCTTTTACTTGTTCGCGTATTATTTCACGCATCCTACTTTCAATTCCCTATTCGGTGGCACGGTGAAGAATACCGCCGGCCTCCGCGATCGCGAGTACGTAGTACTCGCGTGATAACTGAGCAGCTGGGGCAGCACGCTCGACAGAGAGCGCGACGACGAAGTCGCGCGTTATAACGGAGCGAAAAGACGCGGCTGCTGCTGAAAGCAGCCGACGGCGAGCAACAGCACGGAGCTGACGGGCCGCTAATCATCGAGAGTTGGCACGAGTAAGTGCTCGCGCCTGTCAATTGCTGCGCCGTTTATCGGCAAGTCCGCGTTGAGATATAGCGCATCGAGGACAGCTTTTAGCCCGTTACAACTGGCGCCCATAACGTGTGGATACACGGACACCTGCCACCGACGAGCGTGCAGGGAAATTGATTTTTTTTCCTAAGGATTGAAGGGAAAGCGGGTGGTGCTGATAACCGCGACGCGTCGCGTACCAAATTTCGTGAGCGCGCGATAACTTACGTCTGTAAGCGTGTGTGGGTGGATTCTGTCGGTACGAGAGAACGACAGTAAGAAATACATTTTTTTTTTCTCAACCGGGAAATTGGGATGTAAAATTTTGGAAACGGTTTCGTGGAAATTTTTATTTTACTTTTGAGATAAAAGTAGCGATTTAGCGTCTCCCAGCTGAAGGTACAAAATTATAAGACCTCAACTGGGAGTCGAACCGAAACAAACACACACACACACACGCGCGCACTCAAAGGGAGTGTACCTGGTTAGGCGGGAAAATTAAATTGTATTTATTTTTTACTTTTTGTAGTTTTGTTGCGCCAACCAGATACGTGCGTGCGATCGATTAGCCGCGCACAGGTACACTCCGAGAGAGATTAGAACTTGTTGAGAGCGAGTTTCGGGCGGCTAATAACCCGTAAACGAGTTGCGCTTAATAGATTTTGACAGCAATTAGTCAAATCAGCGATGGCGGGTTCGGTAAGAAAAGCCGTCGAGGATTGGTGTAGGTGCATCAGCGATGAAGAGATACAGCAATACATGCAAGTCCACGGTTTAAGAATGGATGGCAGACTGTTCACGAGATTGGTCCGCCTCAGCCGGTGGCTATCCGGCGACTACGATCCCAGGGATTTTGCGGGGTTAGTCGCCGATGATGAGGATTCGACACTGTTGGAGCGCATGAACGCACGTGAAGCGTTCGTGGATCACGTGATCTCCACCAGTGACAAGCGACATCCACTCGAGATACTGAAGTCGGACGCGACAGAAGCACAGTACCTCGAGCGAAGCACTGTACGGGCAGCGGATGCCCCAGGTGCACAAGTTGAGGGCGACTCGACCGAGGCTGAGGAGAGTACCGGACGTCAATTGGAAAATGGCACAACGCACACGATTACGATGGCGGACGGTACGTCGGTTCAAGTCCCGAACGAGTGAGCAGCATACGTCGAGGGAATGGAAGCCAGATTGCGGAAGATAGAAGAGACCCTCCGGACATTGAATGGCAAGTCAGCAACCCATCCGACGAGTGACACGACAGAACTCGTCGGGACAGGTGGAGAGGCCAATCACGACGATTCGGCAAACTCGACGCCCACTTGTCTGTCACAGGAAGAAGAAACCGCAGCGAGGAACTCTGGACAAGATGGAAGAACGATAAGAAGAGTCAGGATACAGCAACCATCCCCCGGTGATAGAATATCACCGTCACCACCCATCCCGCTCCCGCGCCGAACGAGCCTCGGCGATGCCTGGAGAGGGGGGGGGGGGAGCTCAGAATCAAGTGCGGAACACTTCCGATTCTGAGCAACGGCGCGATTCGCGGGATGCGACGTTGCTGACGGCGAGATACAACGTCAAAGATACGACCGGCGGAACACCAAGGGATGTCGGTCAAGTAGTTCGACGTTGAGGAATGAGGTTCGCCGGAGACCGAGAGGAAAATATCGACTCGTTCCTCGATAGAGTCGAAGAGAAATGGGCCCTGGCAAAGCTCCCAGAAGACGAGAAACTAAGTGCTTTGCCCGAACTCTTCGTCGGTGTGGCAGGGGTGTGGGTCCGTTCCCATAGACAGGGTTGGTCACGTGGAATGAACTTCCCCGGAAAATTCATCGATGGGTCGGCGTGAAAGACCGGGTCCACCAGCGCTTAGCCCACGAGGTGGAGATGCGCACCCAAGGACCCGACGATTCGGTGCGTGACTTCATCACCTGCCCCGAGGCAATGATGAGTAAGATGAAGCCACCACCGCCCCTCGAAACCCAGCTGGGAACGTTTCGTCAAAATACGAAGCCACGGCTGCAGCAGCGGGTTAAACGAGGGGAATTCGCCGATGTCGATACGCTATCCGACACAGCGGTGGAGGCCGAGTTAGCGGGGCACGCCGAAAAGCGTTATAAGCCCCCGCCTCCACCAGATGCTCGTGTTTACGCTGAGTTAGCGCACAGGGCACCCAAAGCGGCACCGTTAAGGGGGAAGAGAGCGGCGGTTGAGGCCAAGGAGCCGCCGCCAGTACCGTCCCCCCAGATCAATGAAACGCTGGATGAGATGCTGGAGCGCTTCTCCCAAATGATTTTGGAAGGGATGAAGCAGATCAGCTCCGGATACGCGCTGTCAGCCTCTTCATCAGAGACGTCTGCGTCTCGGACCGAATCGCCAGAGAGACCGAAAAAGAAAAAGAAGAACAGAAAATTTTGGCGATATCGGAAGGAGAGATCGGATAGCAGCGGCCCGTTCAGCTCGAGTAGCGGGACGAACATCGACGAGCGAGCAGGAACAGGCTCCGACGGAACAGTCAGCACGAGTGCAGCAGCGTACGGGCCGTTGAAGTGCTGGGACTGCCGGGTGCCTGGTCACATTCGCCGAGAGTGCCCGAATCGAACGAGAGGCCCTCGGTAAACGAGTTCGTCTGCTGACGACACGCAGTGAACTCGTGAACACTGACGGTTCGGGTACGGAGCGAGGGAGACGAATCCTTCCATCGTACGAACCAGCAGAAGGGGGGATTTCCCCCTGGAACAACGAGACATCCCCTCCAAGAGACGAAGAAGCCGTTCAAGGATGAGAGATCGCGACCGCCGAGGGATCGACCGGTGAAGAGCGACCCACCGAAATCCGGCGGAGCGCCGCCGAGCAGCGAGCGTCATGCGATCGGGTGTAAGCGTCCCCGGGGACGCCCGCGCGGATCGGTTCGCGTCACGATCCGGACGGCAGGAGGAGAAATCCGAGAAACCTCCGAAAGCCCTATAGAACGCGGAAGTTCCGAGGGCAGCGACGAAAAGGAGAGAGAGGTAAATCGGTTCGAGGCAGGATCGGACGGAAGTTCGAGTCCTGCGATATCTCTCCGGGGAGGTAGCCGACGCGCCCCCGTGTAAAGGATTCAAGGATGCAAAGCAGACTATCCAGGGTATAGTCCGCGTCTGGACGGGGGGTGTAACGGCAGGCGCGTCTGTGTGTGTGTATGTGCGCGAACACGGAGCTCGGATCGAGCCGATCTCCGACGCACGGTATACACACGGGTAGTTGACCGTAAACATAAATATACCGCAGCCTTGGAGAAGGCAAGGCCGACAATTGCGGCATGAGGATTCGCAAATAGAGTCGGGCTTGTCCTCGTATTTCTCCGGGGGCTTGCGTGTGTTTGTGTAGTTGCTCGCATGTGTAGCTGTGCGAACAGTACCGAGCGCAACTACAATACACAATGAGCCCCGAAATGAAAACTCGCAACAACCTTGCGCGAGGGGGAAGGAGAGCGAGAGACAGAGCCCGGCAGTATCGCTTCTGTCGTAGCTGAGGCAGCTGCTCGTCCCCCGTGCGCGAAGACTTGGAGAGAGAGTCAGAGTGTAGTGCACGAGAGGGAGAGAGAGAGATGCCGCAGCGAGCGGTGCA
Organism: Torymus aiolomorphi; assembly: GCA_036365515.1. Classification (NCBI taxonomy): domain Eukaryota; kingdom Metazoa; phylum Arthropoda; class Insecta; order Hymenoptera; family Torymidae; genus Torymus; species Torymus aiolomorphi. Next base: position 107,477,336 of record CM070877.1, read on the forward strand.
ATAGTGCAGCGAAGGAGAGAGAGACGCAGCACGGCGCCGAGAGCCGCGTTCCCTCGTGGTTGAGAGAGAGGGAGAGAGAGCCACGCTCAACCCCGGCCGAGACCGCAAGTGAGAGAAAGGGAGCATCGCAGTCGAAGCCAGCTACGGCCGAGCCGACTCGCGGGAGCGAAAGAGACAGAGAGCCCCGCGGCCAAGAGAAGGAGAGAGAGAGAGAGAGAGAGAGAGAGAGAGAGAGAGAGAGAGAGAGAGAGAGAGAGACGCCGCTGCGCACGGCAGCCGACACCGCCAAGAGGGTCCGCTCCAGCCCTGACTATAGGGTACGGAGGTAAGTCCTGGCCAGGCGATCGCGTGCTCCCCCCGCGGACGACGAGCGTCCGGGGAGGGAGACCCGCGCGAGCGAGTGAGGCCGCCGACGCGCGCGGCGATCGGCCTACGTCGGCGCGGGCGCACCACTCGAATCGGCGCGTACCTAGAGTACGCGCCGCGCGTGTAAGTAGTGAACAGCCTCCAGGGGCGATAAAGATAATTCTTTGCTTTTACTTGTTCGCGTATTATTTCACGCATCCTACTTTTAATTCCCTATTCGGTGGCACGGTGAAGAATACCGCCGGCCTTCGCGGTCGCGAGTACGTAGTACTCGCGTGATAACTGAGCAGCTGGGGCAGCACGCTCGACAGAGAGCGCGACGACGAAGTCGCGCGTTGTAACAGAGCGAAAAGGCGCGGCTGCTGCTGAAAGCAGCCGACGGCGAGCAACAGCACGGAGCTGACGGGCCGCTAATCATCGGGGGTTGGCACGAGTAAGTGCTCGCGTCTGTCAATTGCTGCGCCGTTCATCGGCAAGTCCGCGTTGAGATATAGCGCATCGAGGACAGCTTTTAGCCCGTTACAAACTATAAGTAATAACATAAACTGGGGAGATATCTCTATAACCACAGACCCAAATAATGCACTAGATCAGCTGATACTTAAAATTAAAAAATGCACGAGTCAACTAATAACAATAAAAAAATAAAATCTACACCCAGAAAATGCTGGATAACTAAAGCCATAATTACATCATGTGAAACGAAAGAAAAATTATACAACATATGGAAAAAAGACACACATAATACATCAAAAAAGGTGCTTACAAGAATTATGTAAAAATACTAAACCAAACTATAAACAAAGCAAAAAATGGCTATGATAAAAAACAAATAGAAAATAACCAAAATAACCAAAAGAATCTTTGGAAGATAATTAATAAAAAACTTGGAAAAGAAGCCAATACTAATAACAACATAAACTACCTAAAAAATAACATATAAAAATCACTGACTCAACTCAAATAGCTGAAAAGATGAATGAATACTTTTATAATATAGGAAGAAAAATGAGTGAGAAGATAGTAACTACTCAAAATGAAAATTTACAAATGCCATCCATGAATCCCAAAACCATGTATCTATTCCCAACTAACCAAATAGAAATGAATGACATTATCACAAGTTTAAAGAACAAAAAAGGAAGTATAGATGAAATAGATGCACAAGTTATAAAAACACTAAAACAACACATCAGCAAACTACTTGTAGACATCTACAACACATGCGTAGAACATGGTGTCTGGCCACATGCACTAAAAATAGCAGAAGCCATTCCGATATACAAAGGAAAAGAAAAACATTTACCAAACAACTATAGATCAATATCTCTTATCTCCAATATCGCAAAAATATTTGAAAAACTATTACACAAACGGTTACTAAGCTTTCTAGATAAAAACAAAGCGGCGCGGCTATTTGTACGACAGATTGTATTCGCGGTATATCTATATATACAGATACGACAGAAATGCTTATCGTTTGAGTGCGGAAATTTTGATAGAGCAGGTAAGAAAATAGTTACCACACAATAAGGAATACTATTTCTTTAGTCATCTATCAAAGTTTGTCTAATTTTCAAAATTTTCTAGTGTACTCCTTCCGTCTATTGATATATTTTGAGGTTAGGAAATCTGTCGTACAAATAGCATCAGCCAAAACAAAGTTATATCACAGAAACAATTTGAATGCTCTAACAAGCTTAATATACAATCAAATAGATCAAAGTGAACCTATAGCAGCCACCTTTCTTGATCTTGTCAAGGCATCTGACACAGATCATAAGATACACAGACAAGGATCATAAGATACTTCTCAATAAACTATACAACTATGGAATAAGAGGTAAAGTTTACAAACTACTAAAAAGCTACTTAGATAACAGAAAACAAAGAGTAAAAGTAAACAATTCAAATAGCAAATTCGATACAATACAAATGGGAGTCCCCCAAGGAACAATATTAGGATCATTATTATTTTTTATCTACACAAATGACATGTTTCAAACTATACCGGAACTTTCAATATTGGCTTTTGCAGATGACACTGCAATAATTGTAAAAGGAAAATCATGGCTAGAAATAGAAATAAAAATGAACCTATACCTAAATAAAGTATCAAACTGGCTGGCTCTAAACAAACTATCCTTAAACATTGATAAAACAGTTTACATGGAATTTGGAAGTACACGAAACAGCACTCTGGGAAATTTAAATATCTGTATACAAGGAAAACAAATAACAAGAGTTGACAGTACCAAATACCTAGGAATAACCATTGATAGTAACATGAGATGGGAAAACCACATCACAAATATTTATAATTAATCAAACATATTTAATCTTTATTTTTTATAAACTCATTAAAATACTATCGCAACAAAATCTCAGGATGCTCTATTACGCTCTTTTTCATAGTATCATATCTTATGGCATAATTGCATGGGGAGGAGCATACATAAACATAACTAGAACACTTCAAACTCTACAGTACAGAATTCTCAAAATAATAAACAAAAATAACTTTTTAAGTGAAAAACAGTCACTAAATTTAGATCAACAATTCACTTACGAATCTCTATTATATCATTACAAAGATTTAAAAGATAACCTTATAAATTCAAATAGCATCACGAGAAAGAAATGCATCATAGTTCCGAAACAAAACAAAAGAATAAGTAACAAGATCAGTTATTTAAGGGCCATTACTTGTTATACTGCCTAACAATCTCAAAACACTAACAAACAAAAACAACAGAAAAATTAAACTAAGAGAATGGATAAAAATAAATTAAGATCAACAAGTTATGAACACACAGCAATAGAAGAAATTAGAATAGACTGCAATAAAATCAGAACAATCTTACATAAAGTAAAATACACTAGAAAGGGCTATGCCCTAATATTAAAATATAAAGGAAGGAAAATAACCGTCAAAAGTATGACTGCCTAACATCGGAAGTCCATGTGGATAAGACTATGCTTGACGCATTATTATTAGATACTAGAACATACATCATGCTCGATAACCAAATGCATACGACACCAATTTCACTCACACCAACGAATGACAAATTATAACTACACGAAATTAAAAAAAATCAATAATGATAGATACTTGCAAAATATAAACATAATCGCAGACAGAATAATCCAGTTATTTACTACAGAAGTGGAAGAAAAAATTAAACAACCAAAAAAAGTATATTCTTTTATAAGGAAATTTACTAAGTGGTCCAACTCGAACAATAATCCACAAACAAAAACATACAACAAAAATTGTCCTTATTGCCATGATCCTAAAACACGTGGAATTAAACATACCCATTTCTTAAAAAGCACTGATACAACTGAAAATCAAGGAAAAAATAAGAAACCCACCAAAACAGAACATAATGGAATAGAAGAAATATATGATATGATTGACAATATAGCCAATGAAAATAGCATTAAATTACTACAAAAACCAGTAACACCAGCACCAGGAAACAAAACAACTACAAACAACATCCGTATGACATATGGTGATATTAACTACCTAGGATCAAACAAAGCACTTTTTTATTTTGATAGAGGAATTAGAGGCAAGCAAACTTTTACTAATTCAATGTACCCACTAGATGCACAACCAAAACACAAGGATATAGTAGTAATAGATGAAATAGTATTCACATCAAACTGTAAATGTGATTTGAGTAACCAACACAGAGACATGTTCCCTCATTATAGGGTCACTTGTGCAGTTGGGCTTACATGCCCAGCTCGACTCAACAAACATGAAAGGATAATTTATGCAAGAAACAAGAATGCAACAACAGAAACACCTACAACTGCGAGATCTATGCTAATAAGATATTGGTGAGAGTGGCAGTGACATAGTTTTATTTATAGTCGAATTTTGTTTCTCCCTGTAACCAAGTTACAGGAGAGTAAACAAATACGCTCTAAAAGAAATGTATTAGATTGTATGTTTAGCTTGTAAGTTTATTATATATACCAGACCAGCATACAGAAAGTGACTTCCTCTGCTGGATTACTTTTGTAATGTAATTTTGTATTACTCTGGTTAATAAATAAATAAAATAATGTATTGTTAAGTCCGGAAATAAGTGGAAATAAGTAGTAATTGGTTTTATGTAGGTTTATTATATAAAATACAATAATTTATTACCAATACAATCTGCTGGCTTCTGGTAGATCGATGCGTTGTAATTTCAATTACAATTCTTTTCTATAACACTTGCTTTTATAAATTTACTATAAATAACGTATACTATCTGCTTACTAGACGAGTAAGGCTTACGATTACAATTTCAATAACTTATAAAATCTGCTTACTAGATGTGTAAGGCTTACGGTTTCAACTTCTCGATGTCGTAGAGGTACACGGAATTCGCCAGGTTTCTTGTACGCTGTGACTGATTCGCGTGACACACATCACTTCTTTTATAATACAAAATAATTAGGCTAAAGATGAGCCCGGTGACGTATCGAATTCATCTTTTGACAACTTATGTATTACAAGTTTTCTGGGTCGTCGTACTTGCGAAATGCTGAGCATTGCAAAGTGTGGCCTTTCGACTGCCGCGGAGTTCGGTGGCTTGGATTCTAGCTCGACCGTATGTTAAAAACTGCATCCGTTGTCTTCCTGAGTGGGTGACTCTATACGTCACAAGGTCGCATAAGCAGAACGCTGCGTAGTATTAAGTTGCATTCTTGCTTTTATGTGTCAGAAAATATCTGATACTAATTATGCTTTTTCTTTAAAATGCGAATAGGTCTCCGGACGTAACACCTCCCCCCTTAGACTGTTGAATGTCGTAGAGATTCAACAAATGTATCAGAGATTTTCTGTTACAGAATTTGATTTAATGATAAACATAATAATACGATTTATAATAGTGATAGTAATATTAGTAATAATAATTATAATAATAATAATAATAATACTCGTTAGTCTTGGATCGATATGAATTTCTCATAAATTATGGTTTAAACAATTAATACTTTGATTTACAAAATCATGACCATTGGTTATTTTACATTCATGGTTATCAAGTTTAAGTTTTCTAAATTGTTAATTACTTTGGTGCGCATTGTTTAAATTGACAGTTGTATTTAGCGCATATTATTCTTGCTGGAACATAAAAATTGCTGTATTTGTATTTTGAAGAGTTCATTGACTTGGAGTGTCGCGAGGCCGTACAGTTAAAAGTGCATAGTTGTCGAAATATAAGATGGAAAGTTAACTATAAATACAACAACGTCTTTCATGAAATGTTTTGAGAAATTTTTAAATAATTTCAATATGGTTCGTTTAAAATTCTGGTTCATTTCGTACAAGAATGTTTACAATTTCCCTGTGTTGAAATTTTTTTCTCTACGCTAGTTGATACGTGGGTGTCAATAAATTTGCAATCACATAATTTTGTGGATCAAGAAATTACTGATGAGAATATGAATATTAAATGTAATTTAGGGATACGTCACGGACGTAATACCTCCTCCTTAGACTGTTGACTATCGTAGAGATTCAACAATTATAGGAATAGTTGAACAATCAGTAATTTCTTGTTACAAAAGGTTCAATAATACTAACAATTCAAATAATAAAAACAATAATAAAAATTCATATCATTAAATCCATACTAAAAATTTATATATATAAACAATAACAAAAACAATAATAAAAATTCAATAAATTTAAACAAAATTTCGTATCGTCTATAAATTTCTATAAAGTAAATCATTTATTTTTGTTCCTAACACTAGACTACACTTAACCTACGGTTTTAATTTTATATAACAATTGGTTAATAAAACGTTACGTAATAAATATAGCATACGTTATGCATTAGAATTTGTATAGAGATATATAATATCTTGTTTGAACATCGCATTTCGACAATTAAATTATTTTATTACGCTAATGTATAATAAATTTTGTTTTGCTGGTTTTACATAAATTAAAGTCATTGATTAACTGAGTTTAGAAATAATGTGTGTATTAAATAATTTTGTAATAAATAAAAGGTGAGGAGAAATATAGGGAATGATTCAAGTGATCATTCACTTCCCTCCCTGCTGAGATATTTGGCAAAAGATATATTATTTTTTCCTCTTTGTTTAAGTAGAATAACATTAAAGGGTTTTTGATATTATCATTATAAAAAAAAATATATTTCAACCGTATACTGAGAAAAATTATAATTATTTCCAAAAGAAAAATTTAATTATATTGGTAAGTATTTTTGATAAAAAAGGAAGGTTAATAGGACGGAGTGATTTTTGTTAATTTTGACTTGTTATTGCTCTTATGCATCATTGTATTACTTTTCTTTGAAAATCTCAGCCGTTTTAAAAGTTCATTTTAAAACTCAAGATTTTTTTCTGGCATGAGTAGCATTCACATATTTGCATTAGAGAGTATGCAGTGCGTTAGAGTAGAAAATTGCTTTGCTCAATACAGTGTCGAATAGTGTATCTTGTAGGATGATCATGTTAGTATATGATGAAACTGATCACTTCCAATACATTATATTCGATTTAATCTTAGCAATGTGAGTACAGCTACCTAAATTCTTTCTTTCTTTTCTTCTTGAACTATTCATAAAATTTCTTTTATGAATGCGAAAAATTTTTGTAGGCAAATACAATCTGATTTTGCATAAAATTACAGTCAAATTTTTTTTATCTATGTTAGGGTTGCAAGGTTTAGGAATGGTTTTGTTTCGTTTTCTTTTAGATTAGTTCTATATTTTCTTATTCAAAGATAGATAGAATAATAAGTTATTAAATTGATCCCTGAAATGTTTTTTACCTTGTGACTAAATAATTAAATATTTCTATTATTTAATAACACATAATTTTTACAAATAAAACTTTTGCTTGTTTCATTAGCAAACAAAAACTGAGGTATTTTAATATGTAATCGCAATATTTTTGTTTGTTGTTGTTAAAAAAGAAAAGAACAATGTATATATTTTTTTAATTGTCAACGATGTTATTGTTAGTCGTAGCATTACTTCAAATCTTTCATGTATGAATCTTCTTGCTGTCTTCGTAAAAAATTTCTTAGAATTTCATTATTCAAACTTATATTATTCCGATCGCATTTTTATAAAATATTAACTTTCTTAGAAAATATAGTTGCTTTTCACAAAATTCTTACAAGTTGATACGAACAATTGCAGACAAACGGATAAGTGGTTATAATTTTAAATTATATATTTGGTAAAATCTGGATCACCCTAGGGTTATATATTAGTTGACCAAGAAGTAGGATGGTTTTGCTTCAAATGGAAAAGTTCAGCTGCAATTATAATTCTCCATTCCTGTATTAAATTTGGAAAAATAAGAAGAGATTATGATAGATGTTAATATTGAGTATGTTGTCCACATCCTAAAACAAAAATGTTATGTTATTATTTGTTATAATATTGCTTTGCTTGTTTTTCATAATTAGTTAAGATATTATTTTGTTCATTTTAATAGCGTTGAAAATTCTTATTATGCTGATCCTTTTGAAACTTATTCATATTTGGTTCTTTAATAGGCCATGTTTTGTCTCCTTTTTTAAACCTTTTTCTGATAGCAAATTTATTGTAGTAACCTTTAGATTTTAATTTTAATTTTGTAATTTTTGATAATTCTTTTAAATATTTTTTATAATTAGATATCCATTTTAGTTTTCTGACGTTTTTATTAGATTTTACTTTGATAGGATAGTTAAAAACTAACTGCAATTGGTGTACTTTATTAGTATTTGTATTTAGATTGATTATTACGTTATGATCTTGATTACCCAAAGTTTCTTTTAGTTGATTTTTATTGTCAAGCTGTTCTTGGTGTTCTTGATTATCAAATATTTTTAGATGACTTTTATTCTCTAAATGTTTTTTTAGTTTTTGATTATCAAACATATCTTATGGTTGATTTTCATTTTCGAAAACTACTTTACTATTATTTAATAAGTTCTTTAGATTTTTTGTATCATTTAATAAAGACTCTTCTGAATGTATTGATGCTATATTCTCTTTTAACGAATTTTCAAGCGAGTTTTGTTGGAATTTAGTTTCCATTTGATCATCTTCGGAAAATGGTTCAGCTAAAGCAAAAGTTATGTCTAAAATGACTTTAAGATCATCATAAAAAGTTACTGTTTCCAACGAATTATTACCTTCTTTATTATTTTCATTCGAAATTTCATTCTTTTGGTTATTTATATTGGATTCATTAAAATGAATTACATTAATTTCATCACAATCCTCATGAGTTTTTAAATTAGATTCGTTGAAATTCATTTCTTCATTAGTCTCATAATTTTTTACAATAGATTCAATAGAATCAATTAAATTTGTTTCCATAATTTCTTCAATTTCATGATTATTTTTGAAAATTTCGTTAAAGTCTATAAAATTAATTTCATTAGTATTTCCATGATTTTTTATAATCATATTATTATCTTTTGGTTCATCAGTGATTTCATGTATTTTTATAAAAGGTACGATAATTAAATTGATTTCTTTATCATCATTAATTATTGTAGATTCCTCTATGATATTAGTTTCCTGTTTAATTTTATTTACTTTATTTTCTGTAATTAGTTCATTACCATTATACCTTTCAATATTCGTTGTATTAACTTTGTTTTTCTGAATTTTTGATTCGTTAATTGTTTCTTTCGTAACATTATGGTATGATTCATCAGTATTAATACTTGGATATTGTTTGATTTCCTCACATTCTTCAGTAGTATGATCTGGATTTTTACAAAGATCACAATGATTTCCCATTGCATTATATTGCATCATAAGATTTTTAAGTTTTCTGCAGTTGTCGATGTCATGTCCAATTCTTTTGCAATAATCACATTGAATTCTTTTCCTATTTACTGTATTGGGTTGTTGATTATTAAAAATTGTGTTTCTTGGCTTGTAATTTTGCTCTTGAGTTTTGTTAATGAATCGGTTATAATTTCTTGTAGTATTTGGTAATTGATGAATTTCTTTATTTTCTAAAATTTTGTAGTTTGTGCTATTTTGAGAATGAGCATTTCTTTCTGGGCAATACTTTGCTGTATGTCCGATTCTGTTGCAAATTTGACAAATTATTCTATTTCTTAAAATCGCACGCTTGCAATCTGATGAATCGTGGTCTTCTTCCTTACATAACGCGCACCACATTATTTTTTCATTTATAGGGCAGTATTTTATCCAGTGCCCGACTTTATTGCATTTCATACATACTGCTGACAGACAGTCTTTAGTTGAGTGACCCGTGCTTCCGCAATACTTACAATCAAGTTCATATTTCTTTATAACAGGGCATTGAGTAGCTGCATGTCCTATCATTTGACAGTATTGGCAATAATCTTCATTTGTTTGGTTAAATGTACACTTCTCTACAGAATGTCCTCTGTGATTACATAGTTTACAAAAAAGTTCTATTTTATTTTTAGCATTCTTGCAAAAATAAGATATATGATCTTTACTTTTACAATAAACACAAACTGCATTAGAGCAAAACAATGCTTCGTGATATTGATCTCGGCAAATTTGACAATGAAATACTTTAGTATAATAATGGTTTTGTTGTTTAAAATTATAAAATGTATTAGCTTGATTATTCATCATGGTTTTTTCATTTTATTAAATGTTCGTAATTATTATTGTAGTTTATTTTTGAATTTATCTTTTATTTTGTTTATTATTGTCTTACTTTCATTTTCTCGTTTGAGTATTGTTTATTTTTTATATTATAACATTTAAATATTTTTCATTTTCTTATTTTATTATATTCCCTTTTGCAATGTAATATTTTATTGTAATTTTTTTTTTGTATGATTCTTTATTATAATATTCTTACTTTTATTGTAATACTTTTCGTTTGTTTAGTTATTTTTTATTATTATTTTGATTTCCTTATTTTGATAAAAAATGACTTGATTATTTTATACACTGATTATATCTCTCATATGTTTTCTATTTTGTATTGTGTAAATTCTCTATTATTTATTTCCCTTTATTTATTTCTCTTCATTCATTTCTTATGTTTTGTTCTTTATTCTTTTTATTTATGTATCAGTATACTTAATATTTATTTTTAAATATCTTTTATTATTAGTTCAACTATATATTTTTTTGTGTATTATTTATTTGGCAATTTATTTATTTATTTGCCAATTTTATATCTCTATTCTTAATGTTTTTCGTGTAATTTGATTTCTGATATTCTTATTTCTTGTTTATGTATAATATTTATCCATTCAATGATCATTATTTTGTATTATTATTTCATTTTTCTCCTTCGTGTTGGATTTGTTTTATTTATTTCAATTTCTTTTTATTTATTTATTCATTTGTTTATTTTTTTTTTTCACTAATATTTTAGTTATTTGTTTTTACTGATATTATTTAATTATTTGTTTCTTAATGTTTCCCTATATGAATTTTTCACTTTAAATTTCTTGTTTGTTAAATATATTTGCGTGATGCTATTTACTTATATATTTTGATTTATTTTGATTTTATCTTTATGTGAAATCTTTTTTTTTTATATTCGTTTACGTTATTTGTATTTGGGTTATCCTTTCTTCTTTCCCTATTTCTATAACATCGTCTATTTTCCCTTTTTTTTTATTTATCTGTTAATATGTTAGTAATCTGGACGAGCCGTACACGTTCATCTTCAGAAGTTTAAACGATCATGCTACAATGATCCTCTCAACTTCTTACTGCAAAACGAGAAGCTCGGAATCAGTTAGTAGTGATATTTTTAGTAATTTTCAAATACTATTCGTTTCCTCTTACTCCGGTCTTATTTTTCGTATAAATCTAGTGAACTTACGTTCGATTCGTACCGGAACCAATGTTAAGTCCGGAAATAAGTGGAAATAAGTAGTAATTGGTTTTATGTAGGTTTATTATATAAAATACAATAATTTATTACCAATACAATCTGCTGGCTTCTGGTAGATCGATGCGTTGTAATTTCAATTACAATTCTTTTCTATAACACTTGCTTTTATAAATTTACTATAAATAACTTATACTATCTGCTTACTAGACGAGTAAGGCTTACGATTACAATTTCAATAACTTATAAAATCTGCTTACTAGATGTGTAAGGCTTACGGTTTCAACTTCTCGATGTCGTAGAGGTACACGGAGTTCGCCAGGTTTCTTGTACGCTGTGACTGATTCGCGTGACACACATCACTTCTTTTATAATACAAAATAATTAGGCTAAAGATGAGCCCGGTGACGTATCGAATTCATCTTTTGACAACTTATGTATTACAAGTTTTCTGGGTCGTCGTACTTGCGAAATGCTGAGCATTGCAAAGTGTGGCCTTTCGACTGCCGCGGAGTTCGGTGGCTTGGATTCTAGCTCGACCGTATGTTAAAAACTGCATCCGTTGTCTTCCTGAGTGGGTGACTTTATACGTCACAAGGTCGCATAAGCAGAACGCTGCGTAGTATTAAGTTGCATTCTCGCTTTTATGTGTCAGAAAATATCTGATACTAATTATGCTTTTTCTTTAAAATGCGAATAGGTCTCCGGACGTAACAGTATTAAGGGGGTCAGACACCTTTACAATTTTCTTCATAAAATGACCTGAAAAAAATTAATTTTCATAATTAGAAATATTTAGAAGTAATATCCTAAAAATATATTCAATTTATGATAAAATGAGACCCAAAAAAAAAAATTTTGATCGATTTTAACCAAATATATGGCCATTTCAAAATTTTTGCTCTGCCGTCGACTCCAGATTCAGGAACTGCATATATTTTAATGGGAAAGGTCCTAAAATTTTGGTATTTTATATGACTATTGACTGAAGAGTTGTACGTATCCAATTTATTTGATTAAATAATTTTTTACAGTCAAAAATTGCTAAAAAAATCTTAAATTTAAGTGAAATTCAGATTTTTTAACAATCTTTGACCGTAAAAAATTATTTAATCAAATAAATTGGATACATACGACTCTTCAGTCAATAGACATAAAATACTAAAATTTTAGGACCTCTCCCATTAAAATATATGCAGTTCCTGAATCTGGAGTCGACGGCAGAGCTCAAAATTTTACATTATGTAAAAAACAGCTTTAAAGATAAAATTACTAAAATACTTCTGTATTTCTTCTTCTTTATTTCTTAACTCCATCTCTGCCCTGAAATACAAAAAAATATTGTTTTTCGCTCAAAATATTTTACATTTAGAACAAATATTCTGGTACTTCAGTATACGATCTATCAGACTTGTAAGCTATGAGCACGCATAACAGTCATATCCACATCAGTCAGTCAAGTTTGTTAAGTGGTTTAATATGTAGATCCTTTGTTGCTTCTAAATCCATATGTTTTTAATAATCTTTATCACATATATTAGATTCTTGTACATATACTGAGGTAAATAAAGAATGTGTTGAGAAATCCAAAATCCTTCATGCATGTAATGAAGCCAGTATCGCCATAGCCAAATGCTTGAAAAAAATGTTTGTAGCAGCAACATTCCTATATTGATCTTCTTTTATTGTCTGATAAGGTGAACTTCTTTACTTGTCCTTCATTATTCTTTTTCACATATAATATTATTACTTAATAAAGAGAATACGACTGATACATATTTATTGCAGTGCATAACTGTTTTTACTTCAGAAAATAAAATGTCAATTATATCATAGTGAGATTCAGGAAATGGCTGATAATGGTAGCTTTCTGGCAGAAGCGAAGGTTCCATAACATTTTTCATCACAATAGCATATCTTTTGCTTCCTTTAAAAGTTGATTTATATCTGTACACTAAATGTTTTTTGTAATAGTCAATATAGACTTAATTTTTCTTTAGTATCAATCCCTGTTATTTTAAGTATAAAGTTTCCAATAAAAGTTCAAGTACTAAAAGCTATTTCTAAAACATTAATTCAACTGTCACACGTATTATTCAAAACTTTTAAAAACTGATTTAAAATACTTTTACTTATTATAATACACTAAATGTTTACTCCAAAATTCGTTGGAAACAATGAAAATTAAGAACAACACTTTGTATAGAAAAGGTGCTGATGCTGATATCACAGTGTTTATATGAAATGACAGCTGTGCATGTTTACATTGCTTGTGGACTTTTACATAGGTTAAAATCAGCTCTGTTACAGTGAATCCACATTGCATGCCGTATCCCGTATGCCGTCAGAAAAAAAGTTGTTGTCTGAAATCTATAGGATTTATAACTCTATGGTTATAAATCCTATGGGCCGTCACACAGCTCTGAGGAACAGATATAAAGGGCGCTACAGGTAAAAAGAAAAAGCAAAAGCACAGGAACAGATATAAGATTAACATGGATATGTATATCTATATATATGAGGAACAGGAACAGCTAGAAGGAACACCTAGATCTGTTCCTGTTCCTCATATATGTAGATATACATATCCATGTTATTCTTATATCTGTTCCTGTGCTTTTGCTTTTTCTTTTTGCCTGTAGCGCCCTTTAAGTAAAAGAATAACATGGGTTAGTTATCTATATATACGAGGAACAGCGAGATACACAAGGAACAAGAGTCTTGTTCCTTGCTGTTCTTCGTATATATAGATATATAACCCATGTTATTCTTGTACTTTATATCTGTTCCTCAGAGCTGTGTGAAGGCCCTATAGGAATTGTAACCATAGAGTTATAAATATTATAGATTTTGGACAACAACTATTTTTCATACGGCATGCAATGTGGATTCACTGTTACAATAAGGGAGTGACCTGTGAGCCTGTAAGAGGCTGTCGTTGATAAGCCAGGTTGTTACGGTGCCAACTTAACTGCTATATAAGTTTTAAAATCAAATTTTTATTTTTGTCAAAAATACCGTCCATAAATTATATTATTTATTTTTATCTTTGTATTAATGATTAAAATATTATTTTTGGATCTTTTAAAGTATATACAGACAGATATTTAGAGTGAGAATTTTAAATATATTAAGAACAGTGAAATTAAAAAAAAATTAGTAGAAATAATATATGATTATATAATTATGTATACAAAGGGAAAAATGTAATTTGAACAAAAAATAAATGAAAAGCTTTATCAGTGTTTTGTGTATATTCTTAAAACAGAAATAGATAATGCTTTAAAACTAATTGGGACATATTCTACAAGTGTTTTTTTAGTAAAATATGTAATAAAAAAAATTGATTTTTCGTCATTCTAAAGGTGTCCGACCCCCTTAAGTAAATAGCTTTTCTCCAGGGCCATCAATAAATATTAATCTATCATTACATTTTTCGTTAGTCATTAGTAGCATCAATTATAGTATTGAATATTATACTTTGTGCATTAGTTAAAGTATGAATAAGTAAGTTAAAGTATGAATTAGTTAAAGTATGAATAATCCAACATTATCATTAAATCTTAACTCACAGCTTTCTAAATCCATGTTGTTGTTAGAATTAATACATTCTAATGAAGGTTAAAATCAGTTGTTGTGTAACCATGTGTTTGTATAATCTTACTCACATGTTTTAAAGCAAGCTGTTCACCTGATTTTTCATCCATTTTTGGGAGATAAAAGTGAATTTTGTTCTTGTTAAATAATTCTGCAGTATTTATAGAATGCTGGAAAACACAAATATAACTCAATAATTCACATATATTATAAGGAAATTTGTATTGCAATGCTTCGTTTAAACATTTATCCCATTTTTCATCAGGTGACATTAGCTTTCTAGCTACAGCCGTTTCATATAATATGTCATAAGTTGTATTATTATAAATTTTTAAAGCACCATTTGAAGTTGAACCTTTTACATGCAATAATAATAATCTTAGAAAAAAACGTTCTCATTGTTTAGGAATAACTAAATACATTCTACTTAAAATTGGTTTATTAATTTTTTTTTTATATAACATATTATAATAGAATCATTACATTGTTTTTAATTGACTATATAAATATCTATTAAGGGGGTCCCAAAGTCAATTAAAAATTCAAATTTCGCGCCACAATATAGCAGACGAAAAAATAAGTAATTTGCCTATAACAAATAGTAAAAACAATATTACGGAAAACCAGGACTGCATTGCCCTCCGTTACATTATTATCTATCATTTTACAAAGTTTGAAGTTTCTATATAAATATTTCGCTGAATGGCATTTGAATAATGTCTCAAAATCAAGTAATTCAAATGCCATTCAGCGAAATATTTATATAGAAACTTCAAACTTTGTAAAATGATAGATAATAATGTAACGGAGGGCAATGCAGTCCTGGTTTTCCGTAATATTGTTTTTACTATTTGTTATAGGCAAATTACTTATTTTTTCGTCTGCTATAATGTGGCGCGAAATTTGAATTTTTAATTGACTTTCGGACCCCCTTAAAGAAACGATTAAAATAAATTTTTGCTTTAAAATCTAATAAATTTAATATCTGAAAAATGCATATTGCTTAATAACATAAATTGGAATCTTTGCTTAGGGTGACTTCAACAGTAAATAAACGAATAAGGAAAATTCAATTTGTGTTATTTCGTTAAGAGAATTAAAAATGGATTAAAAGCAACAATCTTTTTTTATTAATATTTAACTTTACGTCAGTGTAATATAAAAAAAAGTATAGAACTATAAACAATTTTTTTTAAAAGTATGTAAATGTATAATAAAAATAAGTAAATGAACACGCGATCTTAGTATCTAAGTACGTTTCGCCAGTGAACGAATAGTTCGCTAGTAAATAAACACTCAATAACCACGATTTTATGATTTTGTTCTTAAAAAAGATAATGTCTTTTATGCAGAATCTTTATATAAAATGAAGTAATAATTTTAAAGGATTAGAAAATTATCGTCATGTTAGATAAACAACAAATAGAAAATTTGATAATTTCATATATTTAAAGAAAATGTTTGTTACGTTTGTAAACATTTACAAACTTAAATTTAGAATAAATTATATTTTTAAGACATTGCAATCGGCGAAATATCTGTGATCTCCAGAAAATATCAGTCTCAAATTAAATTGATCATTTCTAGATCAATATATATTTTATTAATTTGAAAGTCTGAGCTCTAGTTTCATAACTTACCTGTTCTTTTTAAGCTATTTCAATATCAACGTATTCCAATAGACAAATTTCACAATTCATGAATAAAAATGCATCGATCGCTGCTAGCATTGTGGTGGTTTCCGTTATCGATGCCAAATATTTTTTTATAAAAACGCAAGTTTTTTTTACATAACTTTTTTATCAAAAGAAATAAGAATAATCTCTTGAAAATTTAACTAAATATTGTAATAAATAATTGTAATAATTGTTTAAAATTTCAAATTGATGAAATATTCTCTGAGATATCAGCATTAAAAAACATTAAAAAAAATTTTTAATCTCGAATATCTGGTGTGATGATCATTTATTTGTGTGCTTTTTAATGATACAAAATAGAAAGAGTAAAAATAAAAAGTCATAACCCATTTAGCATAGTCTCACTGTACAAAATAAAGTATTAAATTTTAAATATTGGAATTAAAAATTAATTAAAGGAATAAGTAAATTAAGTTTGAGGAAGCTACGTGCCAATGAATTGGCAGAGGTTTCTAAATTGTTGCTATATGGGTTATTAACATTTTTCTTTTTTCATTAAAAACTAATAAAGTAATGCACAAAATAAATGGCATAGTAAATGGAGCAAATTAAAATACACAAGTAGCTATTTGTTTAACATTTAAACGTTTGCTTTCTTTAATCAAAAATTGACAAAAAATGATAAATTGACTTGGCTATATATACGCGAGGTTGGAATTGCGACGGTATTATATTCCCACCCGAATGGAAAAAATAAACTGTACTACAATGTAAATTATCGTATGTTCCGGCACGTTTCTTTACGTAGCGCTATATTTCTGTACATTTCCGTACGATTCGGTATGTTTCGGTACGTTTTGATTAAGATTCGGACATTTTATATGAAAACCTACCAAAACGTATCAAATCGTATTGAATCGTACGTAAACTTGCAGAAACGTACGGTGACGTACAGTAATATACTTGTACGTACGAAAATGAACGGAAACATACTTGTATGTACCAAATGAATGTATCAATATGCAAATATTTTGTACCGAAACGCACCGAAACGCACCGAAACGCACCGAAACGCATCGAAACGCACCGAAACGCACGAAACGCACCGAAACGCATCGAAACGCATCGAAACGCACCGAAACGCACCGAAACGCACCGAAACGCACGAAACGCACGAAATGCACCGAAACGCACCGACACGCACTGACACGCACTGACACGCACCGACACGCACCGACACGCACCGAAACGCACGAAGCGCACGAAACCTACTGACATGTACCAAAACGTACGAAAACGTAAAGCAATGTACAACATACGTGACCTTACAGAAAAATGCGATAACATACGTAAACGTAGAGAATTGTAAAATGTAATATTTTACGAAAATTTTTATTCTACAAAAACTTTTGAAATGACAAATATTTTCCAGTATATTTCAAGTTCTCATAATTATCTTTACAACATCGTATATTCACGTACATTGACGTACATTTTCATACGTTTTTGTACGCTGAGGTATGTTTCCGCATGTTTTGGTACGTTTGGGTACGTTTTGGCACGCTTGGGCAAAAAATTTTTGGAGACAAAAAGTAATTTTTCTCAGCATATGTAAGTTTCTGTAGATTTCTGTACGAGGCTGTACCGTCGAGTGCCCTGACATACATTTCCGTACGATTCGGTACGTTTAGGTACGATCCCGTACAAATGTCCGAATCTTAATCAAAACGTACCGAAACGTACCAAAGGGTGCAAGAATTTACAATAATGTACTAGATTGTAACATAGTTGTACGATTATTATTTCCATTCGGGTAATAAGCAAAAAGCGTTTTTATGAACTCTTTTTGATTACTACATGTAAGTATTTTATTTTTATGAAAGTAATCTGGAAGAACTTTTATTTGAAGCTTTTTTTAATCACGAATATTCGGTTATGAAGTGTTGTTAAAGTGTAAACCAAAAATTTTTTACTTTGACAGTATTTTTAAAAGTAATCAGAAATAATTAATATTTAATATTTTTAATTTTGAGTATAATATATATATATATATATATATATATATATATATATATATATATATATTGCCCTCCAATTGTTATTAAATTGTAGTAGTAAATCGATCTGACGGAGCCAGGTAAAAGAAAAAAACCAAAGTTTTTTTCCTTTTTTACTTAAGCAACGTTTCGTTGGCATGAGACTGAGTCTATGTGTTATATGTGACACACGAAACAAATAAGCCTGACGAGGTTGGCGGACCATGCCAACGAAACGTTGCTTAACCCTTTCGTACCGCATGGGTCCTGTAGGACCCACTTTGTTCAACATGCTGTAGAAATCTGAAATTAAATAATTTTTTAAATCTACTTATTTAGTCGTGTTCTCTTATTCAAGGGGAAGCCCCTCTGGCCATTAAAATTAAATTTTGTTGTTTTCTTCCGTTTAGTACATTAAAAAAGGGCTCGGCAATGAAAATTGGAATTTGACGAAAATTCGGATCTTGAATGATTTATTTTAGAATAAAAAAATGGTTAATGGTTATTTTTTTTTATTTTGAGTGATGGATCTTGTTAATGAGACAACCTACTAAGAATTTATTACTATCCGAGTTCCATAAAATAATTCTATTGGCGGGTATGGGTTGTATGGGTCCTCCAGGACCCACTTGGAAAATAGTACTTATCGACACTTTTGGAGAAAAAAAACTGTCGATTGATCTTAGTTAAAGCCTCCACAATTATAGTATACAAAAAAGTCACTTTTTCCCCGGAAAGGGGGTACGAAAGGGTTAAATAAAAAAGGAAAAAAAATTTGGTTTTTTCTTTTACCTGCCTCCGTCTGATCGATTTACTACTACAATTTCATGATATTTTTAATATTAATTATTAAAAATATTATTTTATTTTTAATATTTAATATTTTTATTTAATATTGCTTCCTCCTAGAGGAAGCTTTGTGATAGTAAAAAAAACCGCTGCCAATTCATTGGCAAGATGCTTCCTCAATCTAATTTATCGATTCCATTTTTAAAATTTTAAAAACAAAAGTAAATTTTTAACAACAAAACTTTATTAATAAATAAAACTGTTTTCTTTGTGGTTCTTTGTTGGTTGTTAAACAGTTTGACTGAATATAAAAAATATCTTTTTTATTTTTTCATTTATGTATCCAATAAAAACAATTAGTTATTGTTAAAAAAATTTTAAAGAAATACGTTAGTTTGAGAAAGAAAAGTATGTATTGGCAATAATCTAATAAATATTTGTTTTGAACAGGTATTTAACTACTATCCCGCTCGACTTAGTGGTTTAAAGTTAATACATCATTGTAACAATCATACAAATATAATAACTAAGTTATACTTCTTAATAAAAGACAATGAATCGTTTTGAAATTTAACAGAGAGGTAGTTTTTTTCATATTTAAGAATCGATATTTTTATGAAATATTTTTATGAAATTTTTACGAAATTTATATTTTGAAAGTCAATTATTATCGTTGCCCTAGTACACGTTGCCACGGGACTCGATCTGAAATTACTTTCTCGGGGATATGCCCTAGTACACAATCATTATTTTATTTATATATGATATACAAATTAAATAGAACTAGGGTAAGTGTGCCAGGGAATATTAAATAATTAATAAAATAACAGCATAAGCCTTTGCATCAGTTACTGTATCATTAATTTAGTTACTGTGTGTCAGTTAGTGTACATTGTTTTAATTACTATGTGTCAGTTAGTATACATTGTTTTAATTACTATGTGTCACTTAGTGTACAGTGTTTTAATTACTGTGCCTTAGATTCTGGACACTGTATTTAATCCTGTGTCTTTTTTTCTCACTCATCTGCATCTGCGTAAACTATATAAAATATATTTAAACATGAAATTTGTGTTTTTTTTTATTATATTTAGTAGACTCCCTGCTGGAAATCATCCATTTCTCTCCCATTGGTGAAACGATTTTTCGAACCTTTTCTAATGTTTTCACTCAACTTGGCTTTCATAAAATGGGTTTCATGAAATGGATGATTTCCAGCAGGGCTATGATTTACTACCCTAATAGCACGAAACGTTTTTATAACGTCATTATAACGTTAGATGTCTAACTTTGTAACGTTAGAATTGAAAATTTTTATAACGTCATAAAAACGTAATAATTACGTAAAATATGTCCGCCTTCGTCGTAAAAATAACGTAATTCTACCATAATTCTAACATTAGTATTACGCAAACAAAACGTTTTTTAAACGTTTTCTAACGTTACTCAAACCTTTTCATTTGGAACTGAGGTTCTGTTCACAACGTTATAAAACGTTTTTCTAACGTTATTCAAACCTTTTCATTTCAAACTATGATCCAACTTCCAACGTTATTAAACGTTTTTCTAACGTTATTGAAACCTTTTCATTTGAAACTGAGGCTCTGTTCATAACGTTATAAAACGTTTTTCTAACGTTATTCAAACCTTTTCATTTCAAATCTTATCCAACTTCCAACGTTATTAAACGTTTTTCTAACGTTATTCAAACCTTTTCATTTTGAACTGAGATTCTGTTCATAACGTTATAAAACGTTTTTCTAACGTTATTTAAACTTTTTTGTTTGATAATAAGGTTCAACTTCTAACGTTACAAAATGTTTTTCTAACGTCATTCAAACATTTTCATTTGAAACTATGTTCCAACTTACAACGTTATAAAACGTTTATCTAACGTTATTTAAACTTTTTTTATTTGGAAGCGAGGTTCATCTTCTAATGTGATTAAAACGTTTTTCTAACGTTATTGAAACATTTTTATATGGAAGCGAAGTTTAGTGCATAACGTTAGAAAGACGTTTTTTAACTTTTTCTATTTGAAAATAAGGTTTAATTTCTAACGTTAGAAAAAGGTTTTGCACAAGCAAGTTTTGCAAAATGTGTTTGCATTTTGTAATGCTTTTTAATTATGGCAGTAAGTATCTAATGTTATATTTCTATCGTTTTTCTAACATTTTCCAACCAATATTTCATGATACATGTTTAATTTTAGAAACGCTTTGTCAAACATTTTTTAATCATTATAGTATATGATTTAAGTAACCAGTTCATCGCTAAAATCTTTTTTCTAATAATTGCGAAAACTTTTATTCGAACGCATAGATGTATATATTTTTATTTTAGGAAATTTTGTTTGAAAACGAAGTATAATTGATGTAAGTATTTACATTAACTTCTTTTTACAAAAAATTTCTACACTTTATTAAAAGGGTCAACTTCTGATTACACATATAAGTTTACAAGTGAAAGAAGAATTGATTACGATTTATTTAAGGGTAATGTTTGGGTTAAATCTGTAAATATACCATTCTTACAAAATAGTGCCAAATAATTTTTTTTCAATTAATTTTTGTAAGAGCAAGTTTTTTTTTTAAATATAGTACGTTTTAAAGTAATTTTTACTATTATAAAATCCTCCTATCTTTAAAAAATGATGGATTTGTTGTGATATCATTTTATTCGTTATTTGATTGGTGGGAGTAATGGGTTGCTAGGTTACAAAAACAAAAGTGGCGCGAAGGTTTGATAAAATTATGACGCGCGAAGCGCGCTTAGAGATGACTAGTAAATTAAATTATACCAAGTACGTAAATTATGGTAACCTTATTGAATAAGTGTTCTAAGCCAAAACACGACTTCAATAATAGAAAACGAAAGCTATTCATTGGAAATTAATAAATCGTCATTCAAAATGTTATTTTTTTTTGGGTAGTTAAGATGAAGATGAAGATGGTAAAAATTGGACTATTGTGGTTAAACATTTATTAACTTAAGGATGTAAAAAATAAAAAATATATATGTAATAATAAAAAATAATAATTTATATATATTATATATAATAGTTTGTTTGAAATACGTTTTTTTAATTCCAATAGTTTCATATAACCGTACTAATATAATTTATTTTTATTTTAGGCTTGACTGCACTACAACAACTGTGCATTACATGAATGAAGTCGGCGTAACTTTATAAAGATACAAATATTTACCAGCTTGTTCCGTAATTGTAATATGCTTATTCAATCTAATAATGATAGCTTAGGGGAATTAACATTTTTTTTATCATTACCCAAATATGTATGCATCATTGGAACACAACAAAATGTGTTTTGAATGGTATCTTAAGTATCTTACAGAAAAAAGATTCAAAGGAATATTGATACGATGAAATTCGTTCATCAAAAGTTTGTGCTTCGTAAATAGATAACAAATTAGAATCTATCGGTGCGGTAAAAAAGCTATCTAAAAGTTTTAACTTTTTACCTACAATATAGATATTTTCGTTACTTTTAATAGAATTAAGGCACTCTACGTAAGTACCATCTTTAAGAAGGATGCAATTATTTTTGGTATTATGACAATTAATATACAACTGTTCCTTTTTTAATATTCTAAATTGACTCATTTCAGGTTCATATTTTAATACTGGACCTTCGATATGATTCTTTTCCAGAGTAAGTGAATTCATATATTCATTACTTTTTGAAATTTCATTTGCAGCTTTTATCTCTGCCAATCTTCTTGCGATTTGTTGCAGAGGTTTGTCACCTTTTCTAACAAGCCGTTTTACCTTTCTAATATGATTTTCAAAACGAAAAGCGCTAAAATTATCTAAGGGTCCAAATTTTTTTACATCACTTACTATATGTAGAAGATTATGAACATTGAAAGACATGTTCTCTATTCCATAAAGTTTTGTAAAGTTTGTAACAAATATCTTCAACGATTTTTCGCTAAAATTCAAATATTCTTCATTCTTACATAAAATTGGATTAGCCAATATGATGCATGCTACGTGCAAATGCATGAAATGTGTATAGAATTCATCATCGAGAATGCCAGAGAGTACAACTGAACCTGAATAAAGTAAAAATCTTCTTAATTCATGGGCCTTCCATAAACGGCGTACATTGTTCAAACTTCTTGGGTTTCTATCAAAATCTGAAGGCATACAGTTTTTCATACTCAATAATCTTTCTGAAATTAGATCGCGCTGATATCTAGATAATCTGGGTCTAGGGCCATTTGTCCAGAGTTCAATTAATTTCAACATGACTCCTAAGCATATCAAATGCATATAGTCTAATACAACATTTGTAACTAATCCAAAATTTGGTATATCATTTAGAATTGTTCTGGCTTGTTGATAACCGTCATTAACATCGTCATTTTCATACAAAAATTGTGCGAATCCTATATCGGTTTTTAAATTTTTGTTTTCTTCAGGAAAACAAACTTTATTATGTGTATAAGTACCTTCAATCCTACATTTCGTACAACTCCAGTATCCTGTATGGTATTTCACCTTCAAAATATAAGCCTTTGCTGGTGCATTGCACGTTAAGCACAGCAGTTTTACTTTATAATGTTTTTTATTATATACTATTCCATTTTCAATTAAATAAGACAATTCAGTCACAAATGTTTTTAAAAATTCATTCGAATCAAGTGGTTTATCTTCTCCGTGATAAATTCCAACCACTTCCACAGTTTTTAATACAGCCTCGGAAATTGCAATAATCCATAATCCTCTTTCTGATGATTTCCCTAGAGGAGCTCCGTCAATATTACATAATAGACTTATGCAATCTATACTTATATTTTTTAGTAACAATTGTACTATGAAAGTTTCTATTGCATTCCTTACTCCATAATGACAATATTGCCCTGAACCCATGTCAATAACGTTTGTTACTCTTGGAGTTTTTAACAATGTTCTTGCATCTTTTGGAAAAGGTACTTTTGTATGGTCTGTCAAAATACATAGTAATTGATTAATCGCAGTATGCGGAATAGTATGCACGTTATCTATACTCCATTTTCTAATACTATTTATAAATTCAGAATCAGCATCAGTTTCATCACCATTATTTGATTGATTGTCAAGATCACTGGAACAGGAGTCTGTTTCATCGTCACTTGATTCTTTGAGAAAACTTATGAATTCGTCAAAATCATCGATATTCTCTTTATTTGGTTGATCTTGTAGACAATCATTGATATTTTCATAATTGTTTAATCTACTTTCATCATTTTTTCTCATTTCATTTTCGCATTTTTTTTCTAATTGGCACTGAGGAACTTCTTTACGTATATTATTTGTATTTTCTATACTATTCAAAATAGCGGTACAAACAAGCTCTTCATTTTCTTCATTTGACATAAAAACTAAGTTCTGCAAAGAAGTGGAAGGTTTTTCATGTGACTCACTTTCATTATTCTTGTGAATATCACCGGCTAAGTCTAAATACTGCATATATCTACTATTAATCTCTTCGAGTAAAGCAATTCTTTTTACATTTTTTAAGCGACTAATATGCCGTTTAGAATACGGAGAGTTTTTCCGCTTTTGTGGATTCATATCCTTTAACGTATTTTTATATCGACAGATGTGTAGTTGGATTTCTAAAACAAAATAAATAAAACGTATAAAATAATTGCACTACATTATATAAACTTGATTTTTCATTTTTTTACAATAAAAAGTAAATATAAGTACGCATGGGGAATAAGTATTATAACCCTATGAAATTTTTGCGTACTTAATAGGGTTAAGAGGATGCAATTACCAACAATTGCAGTTTTTCATTTTTTCATTGAATTTTGTGAAAATTTCTAAAAATTCGATAAATGAAATGAAAAACTGTAATTGAGCGACCGGATAAGAGAAAGGCCTTAGTGCTCGAAAACGACTCGACGCCCCTCGCACCCTGAAATTTTCAGGATACAGATAGAATCCCGATTTTGATGATTGATTCTTATAGAGAACTCAATAGCGCATCTTTTTTGCATTTAAAGTATTTCTCGAACTGCTTTCATTTTTGAATTGTTTAACAAAAATGCAACTTTTTTATCAGAAATTTTGTAATTATTTTTACCACATCAACTTGCCGAATCTTTTATGTTTTTAAATATTTTGCTTTGAAATTTTGATACAACATTGTTTAATATATTCTGAGTATTCGAATGTTTACAAAGCTTAAAAAATATTTCAGGGCCGTTAAGTGAATTTTTGAATTTTTTTTTTTTTAATCGCAAATGTATTGATTCATTGAACAAAGTTGTGTTACGTTTTTTCGACTCGACATATTCTTATAGCAAGAAAGTTGTTTCTCTTGAGTCAAAGAAGTTTTCTAAAGAAGTTTGAGACACCTAGTGATTTCTAGTAAAAACATCAAGTAAAAATCCCTTCAAAATGGTGGATTTTAAATCAAATTTTTTACTTTCAAATATTAATTGGAAAAATTAAGGTATGCGAATAGCTTCAGTCAAAGGAGATATAAAAATCAAAGATTTTGGCCCGTATCCTAGACGGCATATCCCATTAAAAAAAACCGCTGCCAATTCATTGGCCCGTGGCTTCCTCAAACTTAATTTTCTTCTTCCTTTAATTAATTTTTAATAACAAGATTTATAATTTTTGCAACAATTTATGACATAATTATAATTAAATTCATTTATGAGGATTAAGAAGTATTAATTTTTAAATTATTTATACAATATGAATAAAATAATAGGTATGATTTTTTTTTAAATTATGTGTGAAAAATAAATAAAATAATTGATTGTAATATTATCGTCTTCAAATTATATTTTCTATGTGAAATTTCACACGTAGGGTACTTGTCTCTAATAGTATACCTGTCCGTATTTGTGTGCTCTTTCTGGAATTTCCGATGAAAGAAAAAGGTTCTAACCTTAAAAATAATCAATGACTATTACAAAACAAAAGCAGGTACACAACACGCGCGCATAGCGCATCTCATTTCCATTTTCTAATATACATAAATGCGTTCCTGAATAATTACGATTTTAATAGAAGGTTAAAATAGTTTTAACCTCAAATATCTCTGAAATTCATAAACGAATTCTTTTACCCTAAGAACACCACTAATAAATAATAGACAAACTCTACATCTCCACCAACTTTCAATGAAATTAAAACATTTATGTACAATTTTAATGTAGTTATATTGTGCGACAACAAAGAAAGTCATTTTCAAAAATACTAAAATTTCAAATATTAAACATCTCAAAAAATAATCATATAATCTGGATGAAATTTCACACAGGTATTGCCTATTTTGAAAAAACTGTAAAAAAATTTTAACCTTAAATATCTCTAAAAATCACGAGACAATTCTTTTACTTAAAGGACTTATACGATAATATATAAACTCTACATCTCCACAAAATTTCAACATGATTAAACCAATTTTTGTTTTCTCTAGTTATCATGCAACAAAGAAAACGACTTTGCAAAATAAGAAAATTTTAAATATCAAATATCTCAAAAAGTAATCGAACGATCTAGATGAAAATTTCCACGCATATTAACTATATTATATAAAAAATTGTCTATAAATTTGGAGCTGATACATGGAGCCGTTCTCGAGAAATTACGATTTGAAAAAAAGGTTAAAAAAATTTTAACCTCAAATATTTCTGAAATTTCTGGACTAATCATTTTGCCCAAAGAACTCGACCGAGAGCTATAAAAAATCTACCTCTACAAGGAATTTCGAAGCGATTAAGTCAATTTTACTCCCGTAATCGTTGAACATACAAAACTCATTTTTTTCATATTTCAATTTTTTTCTCAAAAACTAGTCGACAAAGTGGATTCAAATTTTTATACATTATAGCTATTTATATTCTGCATTATCATGTTTCTTTTCAAAAAAATTGACCGTTTAGTTTAGGAGTTATAAGCTTTAAAGAAAAAAACACGTTTTTGGTAATAACAAAAGATCCGTGATAGCTAAAGAAATTTTTTTTTAGAAAATATAGGTATTGTTATGCTCTTTCGAATGCTATCCATGCGATTCAAACATCTCGAACTTATCATTAAAAAAAAGCAAAAATCAATTTTGAGAAAATCGAAAATTCGAAATAAAACAAAAACGCATCGGCGAATCAAAAAACGGATTTTCGGCCCGCCATCTCACAAAAAAAAACAAAGAAAATGAGACCCGTCCTGTTAAAATCGATCGAGTAGAAGCTGAGATCCAGGCGTACACACACACACACACACACACACACACACACACACACACACACACACACACACATCCATACACACATTAGTAGTAAGGGGACCGGTATAGCGAGACGACCCCCCGCGGTGCGGTGTGTAGAGGCCATGTGGCATCCCGCTGTGCGGTGTGTATGGGTCCCCAAGTGTGACAAGGTCATTAACCCAAGTGTTTACAGTAGCAAGTGCGGCCACAAGCTAATTAGTGTAAACAATGGGGGGTGATTTATTACCCCATAAATAATGGCCCACTTATGGCGCCCGCCATGACCTCATGCCGCTATATATGGCCCACGTGTGTTGCCGTATATGCCTTGACTCGAGGTGGTGGGGGGCGAGCGTTTTGGCTGTCCGCGCTACACCATAAAGACTCATAGGGTGCGAGGCCTCTCGCTGTATAGACCGTGTGCGGTGTGTATGGGTCCCAAGTGTGAACACAAGTTAATTAGGGTAAAAATGGAGTGAATTATTACCCCATAAATAATGTCCCACTTATCGCTCGCGCCATGACGCTATGCCCCGACTGGTGGTGGTGGGGGTAGAGACCGTTGGCTGTACGCGCTACGCCATAATGACCTCTCGCTGTATAGACCGCGTGCTGTGTGTATGTGTTTCAAGTGTGAAAAGTTCATTAATCCAAGTGTTTACAGTAGCACGTGTGAACACAAGCTAATTAGGGTAAACAGTGACGCACTTATCCCTCCCTCCATGACGTCATGCCGTTCTATCTGCTCTGCGCATGCCCCCCGTGTATGCCCTGACTCGTGGTGGTGGGGGACGAGACCTTTGGCTATACGTGCTACGCCATAAAGACCCATGGGGTGCGAGGCCTCTCGCTATACAGACCGTGTGTGTGTGTGTGTGTGTGTGTGTGTGTGTGTGTGTGTGTGTGTGTGTGTGTGTGTGTGTGCGCGTGTGCGCGCGTGTGTGTGTGTGTGTGTTCGCAATGAGAAGTTGTGGGGAGGGAATAGGGAGTTGGTGTAAAGGAGGGGTCTAGAAATAAAAAAAGCATGTTGAGGAAAAATAAATTTTTATTTATTTATTTAAACGGGGTGAAACCCTCTATTTTATGAACAGTTTTTTCTCATTAACATAAATGTTGTCCTTAAAGGGACCGTTTATTATTCGTTATATTTTGAATAACCATCTGTTTTTGGGAAGGAGAAGGAATGAGTGGAAAAGGAATGGTGTGGTGGAGAATTTTTTTTGTTTGTCCAAGAGTCTTTCTTGTCTGCCTTGTTGATGAGAGGTTCTTTGTCGTCTGGTTTGACCTGGTGCTTGCTGAACGGGGGCCCCATGATGTTGCCTTCTCGGTGGTCTTTCGACGAATGACTTATGTATAATGCTGCATATATAAATATATGCGTGCTAGCGCAATGAGAAGTTGGGGGCGTAAATAGGAGTAGGTATAAAGGAAAGGTCCTTAAATAAAAAAGTGTGATAAGGTAAAATACATTTTATTATATAAAATAAAAAAAATTATTTATGTACATTTTTAAACTTTTAACGCTATAACAACATTTTTTTCTAGAATTGTTAAATACTCGGCATATACTTCCAAAAACATTATTTCGAGAGAACTCTCGCTAAAATTGCAAACATTAATTGATTTAGCGCGAGTTCTTTCATTTTGTCTTCTAGTTCATTAAATAGAACGCCGATGGATGTATGGTCTAGTAAATGCACGTCGCTTTTGCTAATTGCTTCCGTTTTAATAACATCGATCATTATACCGAAAATCTTGTTCACAAAACCCGACATTTCGTCTAACTTTTTTAATTTATAGTCTATACACTGTTGGAACTGTTTCAATCCGTTGAAAGTTGTATACTGCATCATAATCTTCGGTGGTTTTTCAGACTTCTTCTTTTTTGTAGTAGGTTCGTCACTGGTGATGGAGGTGGCTGCCTCCTGATTGGCGTTATCGTCTTCAAAGTCGAACTGTTGAGCCTCGTGTTCGTACTGAAGGGTGAACGATGGCGGTGTTACTTCGAGCCTATCGGTGATTGATACGGTTCTATGACCGTAGGCTGTGGTCAATTCGACGTCGTGATGCGATAAATATATTTTTGCATATTTGCCTTGCTTTACAAAATCGCCTGATGCCCATAGATACTCTCCGAAGGTCTTGAAATGGGTTTTTAATTGTTCCCAATTGTCGATATCCAGAGTTATATATTTATGCGGTGATGTATGCCCGCCGAACCTGATGACGGGTCGGAAATAGCCAGCAGCATAATCCAAGCCGACGTAAACGAACTTGGAGTACGAATAGTTGAGAGCGTAAGTCGAATTGTACAGTAAATTCGGCACTAGCTTTGTTTGAGACATTTTTAAAAAATACTGACTTAACGTTGGTAAAAATGTCACGACTTTGTCGAGGTAGAGCGACTGACTGACTGAGGGTGGCGCGGCTAGGCCCCGTACTTATTCTCTCTCCAGCGCGAATCCCCTCCTTTCTACCACGAGTTACGATTGGCTGGTCGATTGTTACGTAAAATCCGAGCGCCCAATCATGAACGTTTACGCGTATGTATCGGAGAGTGGGGAGAAGCGTTGGGAAACTCGCGGAGCCCTTGAGAAACAGAAGCATAAATTTTCCCCGTTAAGGGTTTTGAGCCTCAAAGAAGAAGAAGAAGAAGAAAACGGCACATGTGTTTTTCACCACTTGAAAAAGGAAACGTCTAATGTGTTTTTCACCGCTTGAAAATCCGTTACGCATATGCTTTTCGGTGACTCAAGCTACTTATGTTTCAAAGCCTCAAAGAAGAAAGCGCCTCCAGTGTTTTTCACCACTTGAAAAAAGGGAAACAGCTAAGGTGTTTTTCACCACTTGAAAAAACCGTTACGCATGTGCTTTTCGGTGACTCGATTTGATTATGTTTCAAAGCCTCAAAGAAGAAAGCGCCTTCTGTGTTTTTCACCACTTGAAAAAACCGTTACGCATATGCTTTTCGGTTTCTTCATGGAATAGTACATATTCGTTTCAAGATAAAAAAGGTAAGGAATTAAATTTAGCGGGCAAGGTCGTTAAATGAATACGATGTTTGTTTAATTTTTTTTTATTGTTCGATCAAATTAAAAAAAAATACATTTTAAACTTACAAATATATGAATAATATAAAATTACAAGCTAAAAAAGGCCAAGACAAACGTAGTATACAAAACCTTATAAACTAAGAAAGACGGATACACGCACACATCAGCTTTTACAATTCTAAAACTTACAATGTACATAAAGTGTAAATATAAACTAAAAATTGAATGTGTTTCTGGATAAAAAAGAAATATTACAAACTAAAAAATTGAATGTGACGTAGGATTAAATAGAAATATTATAATAAAAATTAAGTCACGCACACACACACACACAACACGCGCACACGCACATTTTATATAAATGCTTTACATGTTTGAACGAACGAGCCAGCGCCCTTGGAAATAATGCTGGGGAAATTGTTCGCACGACGGAGTCTTTTTCGGTGATTTTTTCTTTTTACATTTTCATAAAATTTTGCGGCCAGTGCGTCGTTTACATGTGAATCACGTGAAAAGACGTTACAAAACGAGCGTAAAGTGCGACCGCTACACATATAGCAAAGAAACATAATACAATATTCGCCGCAAACTTTAGAATTAACACTCTGCAGTTTCTTCTCGTTCCACTTGAAGCTTGCGCAATTTCTTCGAAGTCGATCGATATGATGTCGTGACACAGGGGCGACTCCATAGCTATCGAAATATGTTCCTTTTGCATTTTTGTCTATGTAGAATGCCACCCAGTGGGATCCAGGCTTATCTGAGGTATCGACATTGGTTACAACAGCGGCTGGAAGACTCAAGCTTCTGGGGATGTGATCGGCTGCGTATACACCTATCGAGTTTGCTCTGAGGCCACTAATGGCCCTCGTGATTTGTTTCGTATTCATTTTGCGTTTTCGCTAAATGTGAAATATGTGCTGCTGTCGCTGTCACTTGCTATTTCTGGGGCCACATCCGTCTCGTCGCGGCCGTCGTCGTTCTGCTCCTCCTCCTCCTCCTCCTCAGTGGACTGCTCGCTGCCCGGGTGAAAACGGAGTAATTTTTTGCGCTGCTTCTGCTGATACTGATGAAGTGCAGTGTAGAACATTTGACTTTGTACTTGGTCTTTGTTGATCAGCTTCCACTCTTCGGGTAGTATAGAGCGCATCCACTTTTTTATTTGGTGCGCCTTGTAGAGCGCGCAAAAATCTTGTTTATTTTTAAACCTCTGAGTCGCGTGCGTAGAACATACCAGCACGTCAGAAAACATGTTGTTGAGTTTTCCGAACGTCGACGAGTCATATTTTTCTAAATTACATATGTTTCGACCGAGTAAAGATTCCAGGTACCAGGCCTTCTCCTCGCCGCGAACGTAAATCCGTCTTGCTGCTCTTGCGATATTGAAGAGATAACGATATAGCTGTCTGAGTGATACTTCGCCCTCGAACCAGTTAATACCGTGAATATCGACAGCGCAGTAGGAATTTGTATTTTTTACGTCTTCGGGCAGCTCGATGAAATTGCACGGTGCTTGTACAATCCAGTGGTCGACAATGGGTTTCTGTAGGCAAATGATCGCGACCTCCTTTGGTAAATACTTCCTTTCAGTGTCTCGAAACCCTTGTATATCCACGACGTAATCCATTATACGTGTGTGCGTAGCGAGCGCCGAGAGAAAAGTGAGGCTTGAGGACGCCGCCTGCTTCCTCTCGAGTCCTCGTCCCCCCACCTTTTTAACGACTAGGCACTAAAATAGGATAATATTTGGTGGGTGGAGTCTATTTCGAGAACGTTATCGTACTCGGCATAAACAACGCAATTTATTGTGCTTGTTGGAGCCGACTCAAATCCCACCTCTATGCGTAAGCTACCCGAGCGAACGAGATTCCAATGCGAGGCGCAGTGGGCCGATAAATCGGGTGTGAGATCGAAAGCCGTGAGAAAGTAGCCCAGTGAATGGTTGAAACGGTTTATGCCAAGACCCTCGTTGAGGAAATGTATACCTGTGCCCGAGTAGAGGGTTTGAAATGCATCTATAAACATACTATTGTTAGCAGCAAAGCGCGGCTGATTTGATTAAACATTGTATTGAATGCAGTAAATTATTTACTGGGGCAACTTTTAAGTTTTCAGCAGGGGTTTCGGCATTCGGCTGTATTCTAGCTTTGACATAGAGCATGGTGTGCGCGAGATCTATATAATGTTCGCTTGCGCTCGGGATGACGAACTCTATGGGCGCGTCTCCTTCGTCGCTGAGCGAGGACACAGGTTTATAGTGTAAAAAACTACTACTCTCAATCGACATTTGTGTCACCGGAAGAGTGAAAATGTCGAGCTCGCTCGACATGCACTCGTTAGAGTGCGAGTGCAAGAAGGCCATTTTTTACTTTGGACCAAAAATATTGTTTATGTTGCGAAGGGCTTTCCTCTTCTTCTTCTTCTTCTTCTTGCTCGTTCTCACAGCGGGCTTTCTTTTGCCGGGTTTTTTCTTACCGCCTGCCGTGCGCGTCCGAGTGTATTTCTTTCTCGACTGGCGCCGCCGCTTGCCATTCACGCCTGTTTTATATCCCGAGCCTTTCATTATTTCCGATATTTTGTCAGCAGCTTTTCTTTTGAGGTTGCGTCCAGATTCTTTGGCCCGTGATTTTACAGCCTCCTTGAAATTGACACCTCTGTTGGCAACGTCGTCAACAAGCTTTATACCTGCGCGTAGTGTCTCTTTACCTACAGCCTTGGCCCCGCTCGTGATGTATGGCAGGATGTGACGAAAAAAGCCTCCTAACCAGGCTCCTATCCCGCGACCTCTCTGAAAAGTCGAACCAGCAAAAACATTTCTCACTCCATCCCCGCCTAGCTGCTCGTCGTAGTAGCGCCCGTAATGACTCATCTTAACGTTTGCGCTTAAAGTGTAGCGTGACCGTCAACGTGCCGTACTCGAATGGTATACGTTGCCCATGTTGATCTCTTATATCGATAACGATGCTACGAAAATTGTGATAGAGAAGAGGTATATAGTGAACGGGTGCAAAACGCTGTACAGTACTGCAACCGTACTTAAAGCTGGAGTTGTCTATAGAAATTATGCGCAGTAGGGCAGCTTGTGTGTCACCTACTGTATAAGGTTCACATATATCGGTATAGATATACATCTGGTCGGGCAAGGCTCGAGAAAGCGAGGCAGGTCTGCTGACTGCAATGTCGCGGTAGCCTTCATGCGTTGTAAACGAACCTTTTTGACCTGCTTCGTCGAAGCCGAATACACGCATGATTTTTTCGTTGAAATCCGTAATGTGTATTTGCGAGCAGTCACACTTGCGTCTTATGATGTAAGACCCCTTACGATCTTTATGTGGCTCGAGCATTTGATGCTTATATGTGTCATTCGCCGCGTTTATAGCGTTTACTAGTTGTTCGAGTGAATCGTAAATACCTACGGGTATACGACACAGTTTTTTGTCAATGAGACCCTCATTATCCTCACCCGAGTAAAAAGTGTAACTTGCTTCGTCATCTTGAAAATGTACGATACTGCAGGGTATGTCAATTTCAACGAGGCCCACGAGCCACTCGCCGTGTAACTTTATCTCGCGTTGCAGCTGGGTCGTAAAAGAGCATGTTGTGTTTTCGGGAAAATACGTCATGCTGCTGTTACTAGGCAGTACCATATAAAAATCGTCGCTCGTTTCCATTTTTTTCAGATGTTTTCAAGCTCGCTTGCTTTTACCCACAAGTTAAATTTAGCAGGATAACCGAGCCACTTAACGAGTGCTCTCTTTTTAGCGCCCCGGCCTTCTGTGCGTATGACGCGTTCGACTTTAAAACGCTTATCGGGCGCGAGGCGTTCACGGCCGACTAACACGAGCTCCTCGGGATAAAAGAAACCGTCGATAATTTCTTCGTTCAAATCTTCGAGCACGTATGTATAGAGATTTTGACGCGTCGAACGCGGATTATCTTGAACACTTCTTCGCTAAAATTTTTTTCATATCCTCTCTCAAAGGTGTTCTTGGTTCGACTGATGCGCACGAGGTTGCCCACCTTGAATTTAGGCAGCGCCGGTGGTCGCCTTCGATAATTGTAGCTCGCGCGTTTGGCTAAATTTTCGATCGCTGTCGGCGCGTTGTACAATGTGACATCGATAGGTCTCATGCGCGTACCACTGTATAGCGTGCGATTGTAAGCGTGTACAATCTTTTGCACGACATCGATGTATCTCTTTGTGTTACTATGAGAAAAGTATCGCCAGATTCGCTCGCGTAACGTTCTGTTGAGTCTTTCGACCACAGCTGCTTTAATGTCGGGGTTGCGAGCGACTCTAAATGTTATCTCTTTTCGGCGGAGGAGCGCCTGAAATGCTGAACCGGTAAACTCTTTGCCTCGATCGGTTTGCACGCATATAGGCAGTCGGGGATGTGCTCGGTCGATAATCCGTGCGAAGGCGTCGGCAACGTTGCGCGCGGTCTTATCTTTTATCAGTTCCACCCATGCGTACTTACCGAGTACGTCAATCGCCACTAGAATGTAGTTGTAACCGTCGTTGTAATCTTTTATCGTCGTGAGCTGTAGCAAATCAGCCTCCCAAACATCGTCAATGTTCGTCACGTTGTAGCGTAATCGTGGAAATCGCCTTCGTATCGGGTGATGGAGCGTGTAGGCATCTTGATTGATCAGCCACGAGTAAATTTTTTTCTTTTCCTTTTTAGCGGTCAAGCGCACAAGATTGCGCGCCCCAGCGTAGCCTGCTTCATGCTTAAGGTCGTAGTATTGTTTTTCGTACGTCATTTTTTTATTTTACAAACCAAGCGTGAGCCACTTTTTTTTCGCTTGTTTTTTACTGCGAGTCTGTATAGACGGCTGGGGTGATTCGTGCTGTATTGGTGTGGATAGACGTCGTTTGGCCGAGCAGTGAGGATCCGTCAATATTTGCCCAATTTTTAAAACTGCTGGATTATTAATTAAATTTCCCGGCGTTTCGGAAGTTTTGAAAAATTTTGCAAATTCAATGCGGCCAACGGGCGCCTCCTCGTCCTTACTGTTCTTCTTTTTCAATGCGTCGATGATTAACTCTGTTATATTGGACCGAACAATTACACGACCATCTATAGTAATGGTGCCTGAGTTATCCCACTTGAGACGCTTGGGTACAGTGACTTTCCAATGGCGAAGCAAGAGACGCGCTTTGCGCGCGTGTACTTTCGGTACCCCCACGAGTATGTCGTCCTCGGACAGTGGTGCAAGCGCCTCTTCGACCTCGTCTATTTCAGGGTGCTCCTCACGTACAGCGCTACGCTCATTATCACGGAAGAAAAGATAGAGACGTAAAATCTGTAGATATTTTACGCACTTCTCGTAATCGTCTCTAGCTGCTTTTGAGCGTAAAACATCGTACATTTCACCATCCAGACGAGAAAAATGATCACCTGGTGTTTGCAGAGTTTTTTCATTCGTATTCCTCGCCCCCTCCTCCTCCATGACTTTAGATTGCGATGTCTCCGGTGGCGGCTCCGGCACAAGGATCATCTTACGAGCTCG
Source organism: Torymus aiolomorphi (assembly GCA_036365515.1). NCBI lineage: Eukaryota > Metazoa > Arthropoda > Insecta > Hymenoptera > Torymidae > Torymus > Torymus aiolomorphi. The sequence continues at coordinate 107,513,422 of CM070877.1, forward strand.
CTCCATGTTTCGAGCCAAATATTTTTGAGATAAGCGCTCCTACGATCGGAGCAAGTAAGAGTGGTAAAAACGACCCGCCGTTTTGTATAATGACACATTTCTTCGATTTCCAAGTACCGCTGCCTCTATCACCAGTACGGATCAGCTTACGCAGCGTTTGCTTATGTTTACGCAATCGGACCTTTTCGGAATCGCTTAGTTTTACGACGCCCTGCAAAACGTTCAACACACACTCGCATATGCATTTGACGAGAGGTTTATCAGCTGTGCGCGCTATAGCAACACGATGTCTTTTGTCCCCATGACAAAGAGCGTTCAAGAGAGCAAGGTTTTTTTTCGAGAAATGTTTACCGCAGGCTATCGCTTTACATCCTATCGGCGCCATAGTTTTTTCCCGACTGATTAACGCACGCCTCATTCACCGCGATTTAAAGTACTTGGGCACGTAGGCAACGTGCGTCCCGGCATTGGGAAATATGTTTGCTCGAAATCTAAACTCGTCTAAGCAGGCTTGAGAGAGATCGATAAAAAGATAGGAGTGAGGTTCACGCGTGGCGTCTAGATAGGCCTCACGCAAAGAAGCCGAATCTTCCGGAAAAATTTGTCTCGCGAGGTGCTGTATTTGTGCTCTGTCGCGAGGATTTTTGAACAATACCAGATACTTGGTATTCAAACTAATGTCGCGCTGTGCCTTACCTTTGTGAAATACGTTTTGCGTAACGAATATTACGCTAATATTTTTGTGATGACTACCCTTTGTAAATAAATCTAAAATAACATCGCTCGACGATTCACGCATGAGGTCGTCGAGAATGAGTAACTTTTTTTTCTCATTGTCACTCGAGTAATCCGCCATCTGTGGAAGGCCCTCTCGAAACTCGATGGGTGGCCCGTTGGGTTTAAAATCTCGTCTGTACGTGTCTTGCCATTCGGTGTAGCAGACCTCTGGCAGGTAGGCGAGAAAGCTTTTAACGAATAAAGTTTTACCGCAGCCTGTGGGGCCGCACACGCAGCAAGTAAAAGGATGCTTCCATCGCGTGTCCATGTTTACGACGCGAATAAAGAAAATTATACGCGTGCAGCCTTTTTTAAACCCTTAACTTGCTCACGCGCTCAGCTGACGATGAAGTACGTGAAAAACATCACCGCATATAGCTATGCTACGATATTTACGATCCCCGCGGCGGCGGCGGGCGCGCGCGCGCGGAGATCACCATATCACCGCGGTGGTGACTTCCGCGGTGGTGACTTCCGCAGTCATTAGCATACTCCGGCCCTCGCGCGGATAAGTATATTTACCGCGTTGATCAGGTGACTTTCGCGGCTATAAGCAACCATCGCTGCGTGTTTAATGCATTGTTCCGTTGATCTCCGCGGCGCGCGCGCGCGCGCAGGTTAGCTGATCTCCGCTATAAATAGGTACGTGGGATGAGGGGAAAATAATTAACACATAAAAAAAGTTTAAATATCTACAATACATTTTTATTATTATTATGAAAAATATACAAAAGTTACAACATTCAACGCATTAAAATATACAATTATTCAATTGCGCTTATAGCCGAAAGGAAGGAAACGTCGTGTTGGAAATATCTTCGCTTTCTCAGAACTATGGAACAGGATTTTTTTCGCTGCGCGTAATGACCTCGTGCGTGCGAGTGCGTCTGATCGCATTGTATTTCAAAACGATAGGCGAGCTCCGTCGTTATCGAAATACTCTGCCATCAAGCGCTCGATACTAGCGAAATTGATCTTGCTCGTATTGGCGCTATTAAGAGAAATTCCCTTTACTTAACAGCACTCGTGAGTGATGCCGGTCGATGGGACGATCGCACGAAAGGCATAAAATTTCGGACCCCCGGAGAGAAAGCTGGTAATATAAGCTCCCTCTCCGTAGCCCTTGAGCTCGTCCGTCATGCTGCCGAGAAGAGTGCCTAAAGGAGGCCTATACTCTGAAGGGTCTTTTTCGCTGCACTTGAATATACACGAATCGGTATCCAGGTAGAGAACGCGGTTGGCCGAAAGCTTTTCTATATACGAGTAAATTTCGAGACGCGCCTGCTCGGTGGTGTAGGCTGCTAGTACCACATTTGTGTTCGGCGACGACTCTACAGCGTCCTCTTTATAGCGCCAATTTGCGTACAAAAGATCCTCGCTAACCGGGAGCACGTCGAAAACTTCCTTTTCAGGCGTCGTGAGCAGTTTCAGTAGCCCCTCACGCGTTTTGACGACTTCCGTTTGTTTTAAATTCGAGCGTTGCCCAAACTTTCCCCAAAATAAATTTAAGCAGAGTTTTGCGACCGAACGTAAACCCGAATTTTTTTCAATCTTTTCCCAGTCTAACCTTATTCCTTCTTCGCGCTCGTACTCGTCAATATAACGCTCCTTGGTAGTATCGTCCGTACACCAAGGCGGCCACCCGCTCGCTTGTTGTTTCAACCGAAGGAAGGTATTTACGTACGCGGCAAACAGACCACCCTCACCGCTGCACTGGTCATACTGTGTGCTCTTATATTGCCATATGACAAATATCTCAGTCACGCTGTAGCCCAATTCGATTGCTTTCTGTAACTCGTGTACTACCCATGTCCCGCTAAACTCACGCTCGGCGACTTGTTCGTGGTTGCAGTCGTCCTGACGCATTTCCTCACAGCAGGAACGACAGAGATCAAAAATAAGGCGCCCGTGCATTTTTACCGGTAATACGGGCAATAATAAATTTCGCGGTGGCAAAATTTTGCATTTGACGAGCCCTTCGACGCGCCCGAGATTGTTATTCTGGCCATTCGTTAACGCGGCGCATTCCGAGCCTATGTAAATGTGCGGGTGACCGATAGGAAAGCGGCCTCGCTTACATATATACGGGTAAAGAGAGCAAATATCAGTATATTTGATCTCTTCACCCGGCTCTACAGTGCATGAGGTGACTATATTTTCAGTTCGCCCACCGAAAAACGCATCCCGCGGATTGAGAGTTATTCTACTCATTATCGGGTGAGTATCCAGATACCGTACGAACTCGGGCTGTTGCCTTTTTATCCCATCGAATTCACACTCCCACATCTCGCGCACTTCGTAGCCGAGACTCCGCATTCATCCGACTTTTACCTGTACACTTTCGTACGCCTGTGCATACGTTTGATTAAACTTATTTCTTACCGATTCTCGGTTATTCGTAAAACATCGCGGGCAACCGTGCACGTAACAACCTTGAAATTCAAAAACGATTCCCTTAGCTGCTTCCCTCTCTCCGGGAGGGAAAGCAGTTAGGTAACCGTCCACTAAAAATCCCTCGGGCAAGCGAAACTCACGCGTCCTCCCTGCATGTACGATCTCCCGACCGATCTCGCGCTCGCAATACAGCAACCACTCTATTGATTTTTGCGAGTATTTGTCAGCGCGCCTATAACCGTTCGGTGGAATTATTCCTATAGTATTCGGAACTAAAAAATTTTTACGAAAAACGTACGAACACGCCGACGCGATTGTACACGCTGATACGAACGGGTCCGTTTCGCCTACCTCGAGAAAAATTTTTCGAAATTGTATACACGCGCCCATTAGTATTTCCACGTCCATCTGGCAATATTCGACTATCTCTTTTTGAAAGTCGAATATATAGCTAGGACTTGTATTTTCATGCCACTCGAGAAAAACGGCCCGCTCAGCTGGCGACATAGTGTCAGGGCAATAAAACTCTAGCGCTGGTAGAGGCCTAACGTACCGCTGGTTCTCAAGGGTGTTAAACAGATGTGGAAAATAGCCCTTCTTACTACTTTCGGGTAAACCGAAGGTAGCTGGTAGAGCACTCAATTTCATTTGAAAATAGTTGATGCTGTCGATAAACTTGGTTCGGCCGTACTTCAACATTGTAATATTTTGACCGTTCAAAATGACGCTGGGGGCTGTGCGCTCAGAGTTTTCGGCCAATTCTTTTAAAATGAATTGAGCATCAAAAGCCTTGGCATTGTGCGCGATGCATACAATTTCGGAAAATTCAGTGCTTTCCCGAATGCACAAGCTCAAGAGCTGTTTTACCGGATCATCTGTGAAAATGAACTCGCGCACGCCGCATTTGCTACAAATGATTTTAAGGTCGTCCACGTCTATGCAATCCGTGCAAACCTGATGCGCGACACAGAGATTCGGCACGTGAATTCGGGCGTTTTCTCCATACGGCGTATCCTGACGGGTCTCAAAATCGTAAAAAATGTATAAATATTTTTTTTCCGCTTTCAAGTCACCACCACCACCAATTGGTTGCATGAAACATGCATGATTGAACGGCTGCCACTTTGAACATTGTTTGCAATAACTAATACCACACTCGTGTTGACTGTGCTGCGTATTTACTATTTTTAAACAATTTTCGCATAGCCGCACGCCGTCGCACACTTTGCGATTATTTTTTTGTACGAACCCGCGCGTTTGTGATTAACGAAACAACCATGCCCGAAAAATTTACGTCCACACTCTGAGCACTCTATCATTTCTACACCGTCACTCCTACATGGAGGTGTAACAAAGCAAGATTCACAAGTTCGTTTACACTTGTGTTGCCCAATACGGCGAAAACTCTTGTTACAATAAGAGCAAAATAATTTTGACCCGGCCGCAGCAAGTAAATTAGTGATCACGTTAAAGTGTCTAGACTGCTCCTCAAAGATTAAATAAATAACACCGTGAAGCGGTGAATTTAAATCTTGAATCTTGTTTCGGCCGTCAAATAACGGGGGTTCGCCGCTACCCAGGTTACACTTTTCAAATATAACCATAGCAATACCCTCCGCAGCAAAAAAATCTTGAAACGCCGTCAACTCGCGGAATCCACACCCCTCTAGCGGTAAAATTACTCCTGCATCGTGCACGAGTTTCTCTGCGCGCTCTTTCTGTAATTTTCGCCGGCCGTCGCGGATTACGCGCCACTCGTCGAGCTAAGTGTGCTCTCGCTACTACGAGCGCGCGCGGTAAACATAAATTGTCCTCGTTTTTTATTGTTACGATCGAGCGTTTACGAAGACTACCTATGCTTAGCGCTTGTTTTGGTCATGGTCTCCCCGCGCCAACAGGCATTTCAACGTAATATATTTGTAAGGCTAGTGTGTCATCGATACCAAAAACTGCGTTACTTTGACTTCTATAAGTATAATTTATCAAATTCCATAAATCTAAGTAACTGAAATTTTCAATAGGCCTGAACGACAACCCTCCGGGCCCCCGCACAAACCGATCACTACGAATACTCACGCCGATTAATGTGCTAGGTGGAACGTTAGATGTAATGTATTCGTAAATGTCTCTAATGCTTTCCTCGAGCCATAATACAGGGTTTTCCTCGGCAGGTGGGTCACGTATATTAAAACTGACCGTGCGGCCGTGAACAGCAAACCTACGCATGTACTGCTCTCCCTCGGCAGCTATAATAAACCGCTCGAGCCCTGCGTCAGCCTCGTCGTCGCGCGTGATGCTGCTACTGCTGCTGTGGCTGCTGTTGCTTCTGCTACGACCTTCACCAGCGCCTACCTGAAGAGGGGATTGACGGGTCTCTAAATGAATAAAATGAATTGTCGTCAGCTTTTAATATTATTTAAACATTTCTCTTTTTTAGTCATTTTCTATTCTTCCGGTAGCCCGCGAAAACTTTCGCTTACACGTACTAATAGATCCGCGAGATCTATTTCCGTATACAACGGAGAAAATATATTTTCCGCCTGGTCATGAAACCAACGCAACACCTGTGCGCGTGGTGAATGGAGTATATTCAAAAACCGCTCGTAAACCCCAGATATATCGGGAATGTCATAGGGATAGTGGTACGATATACTATCCCGATGTCTTATGGCTAAAAAAGAAAAATATTTTTTTCAACATGCTCTTTTTTTTTACATTAAAAAAAAAATTAATTTAACTTACGCTTATTTATACGCAGATGAACTTCGTTCCACGGGTTAAAGTTATTATCGTATGCTCCGGGATCTCCAAGGTAAAAATTGCTCAAGATGTTGTAGCGATTTTCAGCGGTATTCGCGATGCCTACATCTGCTGACTCCTGAGGAGGATCGCTCAAAAACGTCCGGTGAACGGCTTCCCCCGGCTCCACGTATGATGATAACGCCTCCAGTATATACTCGCGCTCATTTTCTACCGCCTCCATTTCTAGATTCGCCCTTTCATGGTCCTCCGCATTAATAAGGTTCGGGCTTACGGTGCGCTCCTCTTCGCTGTCAGACACCGTTTCTGTAGGCGGATTATCGTCGGAAAGAGGTGCGTTGTGTACGTCGGCGACCCAGATTTGCTGCTGCTGCGAGCTACCGTCATCAGCCGCATCGCTATCAGTGTCAAACGATAGCCTGCGAGCTACAGGATTTTGTCGTCCATCAGTGCGCGCCGAACCGCTTGCCACCCCCGACGGCCCTGGTTGAGACGGTGTATCATCGGCATTCCACTCAAAGTGAGTGGCGTCGCTGCTCTCCTCGTCATCAGCTTCGATATTTTCGCTATCAGAATCGCTGTCGCGCAATAAATCTTCTAAGGCTGGAAAAAAATGTTTTTAGAGAACTAAATTTTTAAAAAATTTTAGGAAAAATATTAAAAATTTTTTCACTTACCCATTAGCTCCTCGTACTCGCTGTACATCTCGCGAATGCCTGAACATACGAAATAATCTTGCTATCGCCCGATAGCCAGTCAGCCGTAACAAGCGTCGTAACTGATTGACAAGTTCCGTAGAAGACAACGTCCTCAGTCGTGTACGCCACGCGCCGCCTCTACTATAGCGTGATTGCGCTGCGAGACGCAATACGGCTTCGCGTAAACTTTTACAAGCGACAAAATTCTCCATGGTGACGCTTCTCGTTCGAAAGAAAGACTGGTAGGACCGTAAGTGGCCCTCACCGCCTTTATAGCGCGACTTTTTGGCGGTGTCAACGGCGTCGAGTGTTTTGAATACAGTATACACGTGGTATCAGAAAATACCTTTCCCTCGGGGTTTTTGAGCATCTGTTTACGTTATGTACTTGTGCCGTCTCTGGAAAATCTCACTAAAGCGCAGGAGGTAACTTTTTTCCGTTAAAAATGTGTAGCTGGGTGAAAAATAACTCCGAGTATTGCTATGCGTGATCGCGCGACGGAAACCCCGGTGCGTAAGCTTTACACGCGAAACATCCTGTTGCGGGGCTGCTACCGTGATATATTGTTTCGAAAAAACAACGGGACTTACTTTCTTCGCAGCGGATGCAAGTTTCAAGGATAACCCCTTGGCATTATTGCATGGTCCTGTCACGTAGCGATAGTTTAGCTCGAAAGGTTTTCGTCACGCGTGCCGACGGGTTTGAAGAAAGAGGTAACTTTTTTCCGTTAAAAATGTGTAGCTGGGTGAAAAATAACCCCCGAGTATTGCTATGCGTGTTCGCGCGACGGAAACCCCGGTGCGTAAGCTTTACACGCGAAACATCCTGTTGCGGGGCTGCTACCGTGATATATTGTTTCGAAAAAACAACGGGGCTTACTTTCTTCGCAGCGGATGCAAGTTTCGAGGATAACCCCTTGGCATTATTGCATGGTCCTGTCACGTAGCGATAGTTTAGCTCGAAAGGTTTTCGTCACGCGTGCCGACGGGTTTGAAGAAAAATTGAGAATCCCCCGCGAAGCGGGGTACGATTACTATCGCAGTCGTACAGCTTTTCGATAAGAAAAGAAACTCTACAGATGTTAAAAAATCTCTTCCTGTAAAAACCCGAAGTATCCTTCCAAGGGTTGTTTTCTACGCCTACACGTGTTTCTGTTTTTCTCACGTGCAGATACTTAACTACTCGTTCCATGCGCGCGCTCGTAGAGCCAGAAACTTCTGCGAGGCCGCTGTGCTTAAACCATGAAAGAGTAATAACAAATTTTCATTCGGGAAAAATTTCGCCGAGGTTCTCCGCGGCAAAACATATACGCTTTCATCAGAGCGTCTGGAAACCCGGCATGTCGTAAATTTCATTTTCGAAAAGCGTCGAAATACAGTCTGTCGTGGCATCCCCGAAAGAAAGATGTACCGACGACACATTGCTTTTTTATGTTTTTTACTCATCCCCACTCTAGCTGCCCTCACTAACAGCAGTTTAACCCCCACCATCCCCGTGAACCTCCAACACTGTTAGCGAACATCGAGTCAGTCAGTTATGGCCAGTCTCCAGCAGCAACTAGCCAGATTCAAAGCGCGTCTCGCCAAGTGGCGAAGAATCTCACTCAGAAATCGGCAAGCATTGACGATTTCAACTTCGAAGGAGGCCGTATACACGGAACGGATAAAGCACTTGAAAGTGCTAAAACGCTTGCGCCAAAGACATCTCCGTCAGTGGCGGCGCAACCTGTTGGAACACCGGGCGAGAGCAGCAACACCAACACCACCATCACCACCACCACCATCACCACCTACAGCACCAACCATCCAGGAGTGGTGTTTTGACTACAGACTGTATCAACGTACAGCACTGAATTGGGTGCACTGTTGGAGGTGCGATATACTTCGGTGCCCTCAGTGCAGCAGCAGTGCGAGCTGTCCGTGCTTAAGCGACCTGGACAGCTCGCGCTCCCCATAAAGCGGCTCGGTGATTAGTGCGTGTAGTGTAGTATTCCAGCGCAATGAAGGCGATCAGTACGCGTCGACTCGCGTACTACAACAAACTGTCGTACAAACGCGCCAAAATACAGCAATGCATCAAAGGTAATTTTGCCGCGTTCAACGCTGTGCAGCGGGATTCAGCCTTTATGGTGGAATTTGTAGCCGAAATTAGTTGTCGGTTTGCCGCGGCAACATCGCCTGATACCCGCGAATACTACAGCGAGCTCCTGGAGGAGATGACGGCTGTGCTGTGTAAGTTAAATACCGCGGCAAATATCGCTCTAGAAAAATTTGATAAGGCGCACAGGCATGCCATGGCGTATACCGAAAAATTCCTTCAGGATGGCGATGGTGTCAACATACGCAAGAAGTACTCAAAAAATCGTTGCGTCCGTGCTCTATTTGCGAGCTACGATACGCACCGTGCATCACGTGTCGCCATCGACGGTGCATTTGCATGCCTCGAAAGTGACAGGGAGCAACCAGTATCAATGCGGTGTGTGTGTGTGTGTGTGTGTGTGTGTGTGTGTGTGTGTGTGTGTGTGTGTGTGTGTGTGTGTGTGTGTGTGTATGCTAAGTAGTGCAAGTGTCAGCATCGTTATTATTAATACAAATTTTATATTTCGCGCTTAAAAAAAATGATTAAAAAGTGCAACCGAAATAAAATGTTTGCGATTGACTGAATGCGTATGGTGTGCTTCTAAAATAGTAATTCGTATTATAAGTTAAAATAAAAATTGTGCGTTAGTGATGTCGATATTTATATTGCCATAAGACCAACTGTAAAATAGTAATTCGTGTATAAGTTAAAATAAAAATTGTGCGTTCGTGATGTCGGTAGTTATGTTAACGTAAGACTAACTTTCTTCTACGATTAAATAAATAAAAATTTTTGTTCATCAACAGCTTTTTTATTTGCAGACCTCTTCTTTACATCAACTCCCTATTCCCACCCCAACTTATTACGAACACACACACACACACACACACACACACACACCCACACACGCAAACACACACACACAAACACACACACACGGTCTATACAGCGAGAGGTCTTTATGGCATAGCGCGTATAGCCAAAGGTCTCTCCCCCACCATCCCCGAGTTGAGGCATATACGCCGGCACGCGCCGAGCAGGTATAGCGGCATAGCGTCATGGCGCGAGCGATAAGTAGGACATTATTTATGGGGTAATAATTCTGTTCACACTTGGGGCCGATACATACAGCACACGGTCTATACAGCGAGAGGCCTAGCACCCTACGGGTCTTTATGGCGTAGCGTGGACAGCCAAAGCGCTCGCCCCCCACCACCTCGAGTCAAGGCATATACGGCAACACACGTAGGGCATGTATAGCGGCATGACGTCATGGCGGGTGCCATAAGTGGACCATTATTTATGGGGTAATAAATCACCCCCCATTGTTTACACTAATTAGCTTGTTGCCGCACTTGCTACTGTAAACACTTGGGTTAATGACCTTGTCACACTTGGGGACCCATACACGCCGCACAGCGGGGTGCCACATGGCCCCTACACACCGCACCGCGGGGGGCCGTCTCGCTATACCGGTCCCCTTACTACTGACATTTTTCAAAAATCATGTATTTTTATTCCTAACACCTCGAAAAACAATTATAACACGTTTTTACAACAACTGAAAAAATTACTATCACAAAGCTTCCTCTAGGAGGAAGCAATATCAAATGGTTCAGCTTATAGGTTACAGCAGAATACAAGTTTTAAAATCTCAATATCTTTGGATCAAATGGGTTTACAGACCTCTGGTAGGGCCTATTTCCTCAAAAATAAACTATATTTATATATATATGCGATATTTCAGGTGAAGTCAGCAGCTCAAAATTTTAAAATCGCTGAAAATTGGGTTTTTTCTAGTTTTTTATGAAAAAATAATGTTCCTAGAGTTTGAGACCGAAATTTTCAAAAATAAAAAAGTTATGGAACATTAAAAATTCAAATTTTTCCAATTTTTGGTTAAAATTCAACTTTATTCATTTTTTTACTCAAAATTTTGAAACTTTTTATATAGAACATTGATTGGGAAAGTTTGCATTTTACTTGTAGAATGTGCCAATATTTATTTTATGACCCTTTCTGAAAGTCTCTGATTGGCTGCTTCTTAGTATACCTTCATCAAAGGATATTGAGACTGCGACCAAATATTTTTATTCGACAAAGTTTTTTTGCAGTCTTCTTCGAAAACCCTTCAAAATGCATTTATGATCAATATTGGCCAAGCAAAGGGAAAAGAGTTACATTTTTTTGAAATATCAAGAAAAGTCCATAATTACAATTTTGCATAGCATGATTGTTGAAACTGAATATTATTCATACATCCTATGGCATGGACTGTACCACTGAATTTTGTTAGAGCATCAAATAGAACATATTTGAACATAATATTTTCAATAATATTAGGCTTACGAATGAAAAATATTTAGTCACAGTCTCAATATCTTTTGATGAAGGTATGCTAAGAAGCAGCCAATCAGAGACTTTCAAAAAGGGTCTTAAAGTAAATACTCGCACATTCTACAAGTAAAATGCAAACCTTTTCCCAATCAATATTCTATACAAAAAGTTTCAAGATTTTGAGTAAAAAATGAATAAAGTTGAATTTTAACCAACAAAATTGGAAAAATTTGAATTTCCAATGGGCCATAAAAAACTGGAAGTAAACCAATTTTCAGGGATTTTAAAATTTTGAGATGCTGACTTCACCTGAAATATCCCATTTATATCTACACGGGTTTCAAGTTAATAGTTATTCGCTACCCATAAGGATCTTGGACCATTTTATCAGAAATTGTGCCTACTTATACCCACATAGCATGAAAAGTTTTGATGAAACCTTACAAGAAATATTTCATGAAAAGCTTGCCACAACCTTGCTGCAATATTACAGAAACCTCTCAAAAATATTATCAGTAAGATTTCAAGAAACCTTGCAGAAACATTTTAGAAACTTTTCAATTAATGTTAAAAGTTGGCCATCAAAATACATTTCATGAAATAATACTGCAAGCTTTTCTAAAGCTTTCATGAAATCTTTCTTACAACGTCTCTGAAAAGAAACATGTAATATTTCATGAAATATTATGGAAAGGTGTTGAAAAAATTTCTCAAAAAGATGCTTTTATTCCTACAGAACCATTCAAGAAACATTATTAAAACCTTGCAAAAATATTTCACGAAAGGTTGTAAGGAAACCTTACAAAAACATTTCCTGTATCATTGTCTGAAACGTTTTAGCAAAGTTTTCGCAACGTTTCTGATACGCAATAGACACCATGAAAAAGCAATTCAAAAAATGTTACTGCAAAGTTTTTCAAAGCTTTCCAGAAAGTTTTCTCGCAAACATTCTCTGAAGAAACATTTCATGAAATATTACGAAAAGATTTCAAAAAGATTTCTTGTAAAGATTTTTTTATGAAACTGAAAATGTATAAAATATTTCCGAAACCTTTAAAAAATATTTCACGAAAGGTTATAAGGAACCATTTCAAAAACTTTTTCTGTATCATTGCCTAAAACGTTTTAGCAAAGTTTTCGCAACGTTTCTGGTACGGATTAGACACAGTGAAAAAGAAATTCAAGAAATGTTACTGCAATGTTTTTCAAAGCTTTCCAGAAAGTTATCTCGCAAACATTCTGTAAAGAAATATTTCATGAAATATTACGAAAAGTTTTTAAAAAGATTTCTTGAAAAGATTTTTTTATGAAACTGAAAATGTATAAAATATTTCCGAAACCTTTCAAAAATATTTCACGAAAGGTTATAAGGAAACATTTCAAAAACTTTTTCTGTATCATTACCTAAAACGTTTTGGCAAAGTTTTCGCAACGTTTCTGATACGCAATAGATACCATGAAAAAGCAATTAAAAAAATGTTACTACAAAGTTTTTCAAAGCTTTCCAGAAAGTTTTTGCAAACATTCTCTTAAGAAACATTTCATGAAAGATTTCAAAAAGATTTCTTGAAAAGATTTTTTTATGAAACTGAAAATGTATAAAATATTTCCGAAACCTTTCAAAAATATTTCACGAATCGTTATAAGGAACCATTTCAAAAACTTTTTCTGATTCATTGCCTAAAACGTTTTAGCAAAGTTTTCGCAACGTTTCTGGTACGGATTAGACACAGTGAAAAAACAATTCAAGAAATGTTACTGCAAAGTTTTTCAAAGCTTTCCAGAAAGTTATCTCGCAAACATTCTGTAAAGAAACATTTCATGAAATATTACGAAAAGTTTTCAAAAAGATTTCTTGGAAATATTTTTTTATGATACTGAAACTGTATAAAATATTTGTGAAACCTTGCCAAAATATTTCACGAAAGGTTATAAGGAAACATTTTAAAAACATTTCCTGTATCATTGTCTGAAACATTTTAGCAAAGTTTACGCAACGTTTTGGTTACGAAATAGACATCGTGAAAAAGCATTTCAAGAAATGTTACTGCAAGGTTTTCCAAAGCCTTCCGAAAGTTTTTTGAAAAACTTCTCTAAAGAAACATTTTATGAAATATTATAAAAAGGTTTTCAAAACCTTTCTTAGAAAAATTTTTTTATGATACTGAAAATGTATAAAATATTTGTGAAACCTTTTAAAAATATTTCACGAAAGGTTATAAGGAAACATTTCAAAAACTTTTTCTGTATCATTGCCTAAAACGTTTTAGCAAAGTTTTCGCAACGTTTCTGATACGGATTAGACACAGTGAAAAAGCAATTCAAGTAATGTTACTGCAAAGTTTTTCAAAGCTTTCCAGAAAGTTATCTCGCAAACATTCTGTAAAGAAACATTTCATGAAATATTACGAAAAGATTTTAAAAATATTTCTTGAAAATATTTTTTTAGGATACTGAAAATGTATAAAATATTTGTGAAACCTTGCCAAAATATTTCACGAAAGGTTATAAGGAAACATTTTAAAAACATTTCCTGTATCATTGTCTGAAACGTTTTAGCAAAGTGTACGCAACGTTTTGGTTACGAAATAGACATCGTGAAAAGGCATTTAAAAAAATGTTACTGCAAGGTTTTCCAAAGCCTTCCCGAAATTTTTTTTGAAAAAATTCTTAAAGAAACATTTCATGAAATATTACGAAAAGGTTTTCAAAAGCTTTCTTAGAAAGATTTTTTTATGAAACTGAAAATGTATAAAATATTTGTGAAACCTTTCAAAAATATTTCACGAAGGTTATAAGGAAACATTTCAAAAACTTGTTCTGTATCATTGCCTAAAAAGTTTTAGCAAAGTTTTCGCAATGTTTATGATACGGAATAGACACCGTGAAAAAGCGTTTCAAGAAATGTTACTGCAAGGTTTTCCAAAGCCTTCCCGAAATTTTTTTTGAAAAAATTCTTAAAGAAACATTTCATGAAATATTACGAAAAGGTTTCAAAAGCTTTCTTAGAAAGATTTTTTTATGAAACTGAAAATGTATAAAATATTTGTGAAACCTTTCAAAAATATTTCACGAAGGTTATAAGGAAACATTTCAAAATCTTTTTCTGTATTTGTGAAACCTTTCAAAAATATTTCACGAAGGTTATAAGGAAACATTTCAAAATCTTTTTCTGTATCATTCTGTATCATTGCCTAAAACGTTTTAGTAAAGTTTTCGCAACGTTTCTGATACGGAATAGACACCGTGAAAAAGCATTTCAAGAAATGTTACTGCAAGGTTTTTCAAAGCTTTCCAGAAAGTTTGCTTGCAAACATTCTCTAAAGAAACATTTCATGAAATATTACAAAAAGGTTTCAAAAAGATTTCTTGGAAAGATTTTTTTATTATACTGAAAATGTATAAAATATTTCCAAAACCTTTCAAAAATATTTCACGAAAGGTTATAAGGTTATAACATTTCAAAAACTTTTTCTGTATCATTGCCTAAAACGTTTTGGCAAAGTTATCGCAACGTTTCTGATACGCAATAGACACCATGAAAAAGCAATTCAAAAGATGTTACTGCAAAGTTTTTCGAAGCTTTCCAGAAAGTTTTCTCGCAAACATTCTCTGAAGAAACATTTCATGAAATATTACGAAAAGGTTTCAAAAAGATTTCTTGAAAAGATTTTTTTATGAAACTGAAAATGTATAAAATATTTCCGAAACCTTTCAAAAATATTTCACGAAAGGTTATAAGGAACCATTTCAAAAACTTTTTCTGTATCATTGCCTAAAACGTTTTAGCAAAGTTTTCGCAACGTTTCTGGTACGGATTAGACACAGTGAAAAAGCAATTCAAGAAATGTTACTGCAATGTTTTTCAAAGCTTTCCAGAAAGTTATCTCGCAAACATTCTGTAAAGAAATATTTCATGAAATATTACGAAAAGTTTTCAAAAAGATTTCTTGGAAATATTTTTTTATGATACTGAAAATGTATAAAATATTTGTGAAACCTTGCCAAAATATTTCACGTAAGGTTATAAGGCAACATTTTAAAAACATTTCCTGTATCATTGTCTGAAACATTTTAGCAAAGTTTACGCAACGTTTTGGTTACGAAATAGACATCGTGAAAAAGCATTTCAAGAAATGTTACTGCAAGGTTTTCCAAAGCCTTCACGAAATTTTTTTTGAAAAAATTCTTAAAGAAACATTTCATGAAATATTACGAAAAGTTTTCAAAAATATTTCTTGGAAATATTTTTTTATGATACTGAAAATGTATAAAATATTTGTGAAACCTTGCCAAAATATTTCACGAAAGGTTATAAGGAAACATTTTAAAAACATTTCCTGTATCATTGTCTGAAACATTTTAGCAAAGTTTACGCAACGTTTTGGTTACGAAATAGACATCGTGAAAAAGCATTTCAAGAAATGTTACTGCAAGGTTTTCCAAAGCCTTCCCGAAATTTTTTTTGAAAAAATTCTTAAAAAAACATTTCATGAAATATTACGAAAAGGTTTTCAAAAGCTTTCTTAGAAAGATTTTTTTATGAAACGGAAAATGTATAAAATATTTGTGAAACCTTTCAAAAATATTTCACGAAGGTTATAAGGAAACATTTCAAAAACTTTTTCTGTATCATTGCCTAAAACGTTTTAGCAAAGTTTTCGCAACGTTTCTGATACGGAATAGACACCGTGAAAAAGCATTTCAAGAAATGTTACTGCAAGGTTTTCCAAAGCCTTCCCGAAATTTTTTTTGAAAAAATTCTTAAAGAAACATTTCATGAAATATTACGAAAAGTTTTTCAAAAGCTTTCTTAGAAAGATTTTTTTATGAAACTGAAAATGTATAAAATATTTGTGAAACCTTTCAAAAATATTTCACCAAGGTTATAAGGAAACATTTCAAAAACTTTTTCTGTATCATTGCCTAAAACGTTTTAGCAAAGATTTCGCAACGTTTCTGATACGCAATATCCCACGTAGCATGAAAAGTTTTGGTGAAACCTTTCAAGAAATATTTCATGAAAAGCTTGCCACAACCTTGCAGCAATATTACAGAAACCTCTCAAAAATATTTTCAGAAAGATTTCAGGAAACCTTACCGAAACATTTTAAAAACTTTTCAATGAATGTTAAAAGTAGACCAGCAAAATATATTTCATGAAATAATACTGCGAGCTTTTCTAAAGCTTTCATGAAATCTTTCTTACAACGTCTCTGAAAAGAAACGTGTAATATTTCATGAAATATTATGGAAAGGTGTTGAAAAAATTTCTCAAAATATGTGTTTATTCCTACAGAACCATTCAAGAAACATTCTTAAAACCTTACAAAAATATTTCACGAAAGGTTATAAGGAAACCTTTCCAAAACATTTCCTGTCTCATTGTATGAAACGTTTTAGCAAAGTTTACGCAACGTTTTGCAAACGCACTTCAAGAAATGTTACTGTAAGGTTTTACAAAGCTTTCCCGGAATTTTTAGCGCAAACTTCCTATAAAGAAACATTTCATGAAATATTACGAAAAGGTTTGAAAAAGATTTCTTGGAAGGATTTTTTTATGAAACTGAAAATTTAAAAAAATATTTCCGAAACCTTTTAAAAATATTTCACTAAAAGTTATAAGGAAGCTTTCAAAAACACTTCCTGTATCATTTTCTGAAACGTTTTATCAAAGTTTTCGCAACGTTTTGGATATCAAATTGACAGCGTAAAAACGCATTTCAAGAAAAGCTACGACAAGGTTTTACAAAGCTTTCCCGAAATTTCTGTAGCAAACTTTCTATACAGAAACATTTCATGAAATGTTACGAAAAGGTTTGAAAAAGATTTCTTGGAAGGATTTTTTTTATGAAACTGAAAATTTAAAAAAATATTTCCGAAACCTTTTAAAAATATTTCACTAAAAGTTATAAGGAAGCTTTCAAAAATATTTCCTGTATCGTTTTCTGAAACGTTTTATTAAAGTTTTCGCAACATTTTGGATAAGATATTGACAATTTAAAAACGCATTTCAAGAAAAGTTACTGCAAGGTTTTACAAAGCTTTCCCGAAATTTTTCTAGCAAACTTTCTATACAGAAAACCTTTCATGAAATGTTACGAAAAGGTTTGAAAAAGATTTCTTGGAGGGCTTATTTTATGAAACTGAAAATGTGAAAAAATATTTCCGAAACCCTGCAAAAATATTTCACGAAAAGTTATAAGGAAGCCTTCAAAAACAATTTCTGAAACATTTTCTGAAACTTTTAGCAAAGTTTACGCAACGTTTTGGATGCGATATTGGCATCGTGAAAATGCATTTCAAGAAATGTTACTGCAAGGTTTTACAAGACTTTCCCGAATTTCTATAGCAAACCTTCTACAAAGAAACATTTCATGAAATGTTACGAAAAGGTTTGAAAAAGATTTCTTGGTAGGATTTTTTTATGAAACTGAAAATGTAAAAAAATATTTCCGAAAGCTTTTAAAAATATTTCACGAAAAGTTATAAGAAACCCTTTCAAAAGAATTTCTGTATCATTGCTTCAAATGTTTCCACAATGTTTTCGCAATTTTTTGATACGGTATAGACATCATGAAAATGCATTTCAAGAAATGTTACTGCAAGGATTTACAAGGCTTTCCCGAAATTTTTAGCGCAAATTTTCTATAAAGAAACATTTCATGAAATGTTACGAAAAGGTTTCAAAAAGATTTCTTGAAGTATTATTTTATGAAACCTGAAAATGTAAAAAAATATTTCCGAAACCCTGCAAAAATATTTCACGAAAAGTTATAAGGAAGCCTCCAAAAACATTTTCTGAAACATTTTCTGAAACCTTTTAGTTAAGTTTACGCAACGTTTTGGATGCGATATTGACATCGTGAAAACGCATTTCAAGAAATGTTAATGCAAGGTTTTACAAGGCTTTCCCGAATTTTTTTCGGAAACTTTCTATAAAGAAACATTTCATAAAATATTACGAAAAGCTTTCAAAAAGATTTCTTGGAAGTATTTTTTTATGAAACTGAAAATGTAAAAAAATATTTCTGAAACCATGCAAAAATATTTCCTTTCCCGAAAAGTTATAAGGAAGCTTTCAAAAACATTTCCTGTATCATTTTCTGAAACGTTTTAGCAAAGTTTTCGCAACGTTTTCGATACGATATTGACAGCGTATAAACGCATTTCAAGAAATGTTACTGCAAGGATTTACGAAGCTTTCCCGAAATTTTTCTCGCAAACTTTCTCTAAAGAAACATTTCATGAAATGTTACGATAAGGTTTGAAAAAGATTTCTTGTAAGAATTTTTTTATGAAAATGAAAATGTAAATAAATATTTCCGAAATCTTTCAAAAATATTTCGCGAAATGTTATAACGAAATCTTTCAAAAACATTTCCTGTATCATTTTCTGAAACGTTATTGCAAAGTTTTCGCAACGTTTTCGATATGAATTGACATCGTAAAAACGCATTTCAAGAAATATTACTGCAAGGATTTATGAAGCTTTCCCGAAATTTTTCTTGCAAACTTTCTCTAAAGAAACATTTCATGAAATATTACGAAAACGTTTCAAAAAGTTTACTTGGAAAGATTTTTTTATGAAACTGAAAATGTAAAAAAATATTTCGGAAAGCTTGCAAAATCATGTCAGTAAAAGTTATAAGGAAGCTTTCAAAAACCTTTCCTGTATCATTCTTACACGCCATCCGGTTTTAAAGCCATTTTAACTCAAACGTAGATCCCTAACTTATCGGCACATAAATATTATGTTTTTTATCACATCTAAAAAATAATTTTAGGAAAAAGCGTTTTTTCACACCCACCGAAATTGGTTTAAGCATACTTTATTAAATTTCCAAATGATTCCATCCATTAGATTTTTCCAAAAACGTTTTCCAAATTAGTAATTAACCCGAACAAAGCATGAAACCTTTCAAAATCCATTTTATAAAAATCTAATTAATGCAATGATTTAAAAATTTAATAGGGCATTTCACTTAATGTTATGTCGGAGAGCATGAAGAACGCTTTTTCTAAAATTCTTGTTTAAATACGATAAAAGAATTAAAGTTTAGGTGCCGGTAAGGTAGGGATCATGTCGGTACTTCACATGGCCTTAAAAAAAGAATTAGTTGAGTCTATTAAATATCATAGTCGAAAGTACTCAATATGTTTTCTTCTAATCAAATGTTTGTAATTTTTATTCAAGTTTACTCTATACTTAGCTAAAATTAAAATTTTGTACGGTAGAAGCGTTGCGTAGCGTAGTGGTTAGAGCGTCAGCCTTGTGAGGGTCTCGAGTTCGATCCCACCTTAGGTCAAAATTTTTTTCTGCGTTTTTTCTGTAAGATAATTTGTAAATGCGAAATTGCGAGCGATAATTAATATAAATTAATGCAAATATATAATAATTTAATATTAAAAAACATATCTGATATAATAACTATTCATATATATTAAGTTGCAGAAGTTCAGGAAAGATCATCAACTTAAAAAGTCTACAAGGAAAAAACTTGTTTTCAAAATTGTTAAAAAAAAATATTAAAACATTTCTATTTCCGATTTCTTTTGAAAAATATTTTTTTAAATCTTTTTAAAATGTTTCAAAAACCTTACTTGATGGTTTTGAGGCCTCTTAGAAACTTGCGTAAAACATTGTCGTATCCTTTCAGAAATATTTCACAGAACTTTTCAGGAAACCTTTCCAATATCTTTCACAAAATATTTCTTGAAATATTTTTTAAATATTTCAAAAACCTTATGTGATGATTTGGCAACCTCTTAGAAACTTGCGTAAAACATGGTCGTAACCTTTCAGAAATATTTCACAGAACTTTTCAGGAAACCTTTCAGATACCTTTCGAAAAATATTTTTTGAAAACTTGTTGAAATATTTTGAAAAGTTTTCGTAATGTGTTGAGACATCTGAGGCACTTGCATAAAATATTGTCACAACCTTTCAGAAATATGTCTTGTAACTTTTCAGGAAAAGCTTTCAGAAAATATTTCCAGAATTCTTTTTAAAACGATTTAAAAACCTTTCATGAAATTTTTGGGCATCTGAGGCACTTTCCTGAACCATTGTCAAAACCTTTTAGAAAACTTTCATGTAACCTTTTAGGAAAGGTGTCAAATATATTTCAAGAAATATTTTTGAACGTTTATTGCACGGACATATGAAACCTTTCGAAAAATATTTTTGTAAATCTTTTTGAAATATTTCAGAAACCTTTCGTGATGGTTTAGAGACCTCTTAAAAACTTGCGTAAAACATTGTCATAACATTTCAGAAATATTTCACAGAACTTTTTCAGGAAACCTTTCAGATACCTTTCGAAAAATATTTTTGTAAATCTTTTCAAAATATTTCAGAAACCTTTCGTCATAGTTTTCAGACCTCTTAGAAACTTGCATAAAACATTGTCGTAACATTTCAGAAATATTTCACAGAACTTATTAGGAAACCATTAAGATACCTTTCGAAAAATGTTTTTTTAAAACTTGTTGAAATATTTTGAAAAGTTTTCGTGATGGTTTTGAGACCTCTTAGAAACTTGTGTAGAACATTGTCGTAACTTTTCAGAAATATTTCACAGAACTTTTCAGGAAACCTTTCAGATACCTTTCGAAAAATATTTTTTGAAAACTTGTTGAAATATTTTGAAAAGTTTTCGTAATGTGTTGAGACATCTGAGGCACTTGCATAAAATATTGTCACAACCTTTCAGAAATATGTCTTGTAACTTTTCAGGAAAAGCTTTCAGAAAATATTTCCAGAATTCTTTTTAAAACGATTTAAAAACCTTTCATGAAATTTTTGGGCATCTGAGGCACTTTCCTGAAACATTGTCAAAACCTTTTAGAAAACTTTCATGTAACCTTTTAGGAAAGGTGTCAAATATATTTCAAGAAATATTTTTGAACGTTTATTGCACGGACATATGAACCTTTTAGAAACCTTTTTCCGAAATATTTTTGCAAGGTTTCCAACCTTTCATGAAACCTTTTGAAAACCTTGCAGAAACATTTCGTGCTATGTGGGTAATATATTATTAGTATATGTAACTAATTATATTTTTGCTTCCTCCTAGGGAAGCTTTGTGATAGTAATTTTGTGTGTGTGTGTGTGTGTGTGTGTGTGTGTGTGTGTGCGTGCGTGCGTGCGTGCTTGCGTGCGTGCGTGTGTGTGTGTGTGTGTGTGTGTGTGTGTATGATTTCGTGACAGTCACGAAATAAAGGAAAGAAATAAGAAGATAGTATTCAATTGTGTATTCTAAGTGAAGTTTTAGTATTAATAACTTTCAATTTTCTGTCACAGTAATTATTGAAGTTTCGAAGTATATAAAGTGTGAAGCCGAATACAGTTCTAAAGTATTTATCACATGTGAAAAGTAAATATAGAAAACTGGTTGCAGGATGATATTTTGTGAGCAGTATTGGCTTTATTTTTTCTATTACTTAGTGTTTGGTAATGAAAGTGCATGTTCATTAAGAAATTCTGCACTTTAATACAGCTTTTCAACCACTAATAAATATTTATTACACCTAAGAGGGTAAACATACAAGGTCTGCTGTTGAATTATAAAACGTGTTTTATACTCATTATTGGATTTAATAATGATATTTGGTTGTGCTCTAATATTTGATTGTGAGTACTAGTTAGTATTTTAAGAGCATGGTCTTGAAGAAATGTATACTTGAACATAACTACAAAACTTGTAATAAATATCTATTATGATTTTGAGATCAAACAGCGAGGAATCATCAAATTTAGGTAAAAATGATAAGGTTTTTTCTTGTAAATGAATCATTTAAAATGTATAGTTAATGAACTAATTGAAATCAATTTATAATTAAAGACACAAACAATGATGATTTGTTAAATATAGCCTTATAGAGGGAACATGGACATATTCAGAACATTCACATCAGTCTGAATTAGCAAAGTGTTCAGTTACGTAAACAACTCAGAGTCTCCTTTCGTGTTTCTGTGCTTTTGAATTCAACCGAACATGATGTTTTCATAGAAATGGGTATTACTTACTTAAATATCACTTCATTGATCAAAAATATTCATTGCAATTACACTTTATTATTAAAAATGTTTTATTTCTTACAGAAAAGCATAATGGTGATAACTTACAATAATCCTTACAAAAACAGAGACAAATTGAAAAAATTCAATCTGAGAATCACCGGTCACTGATAAAGTTAATGTGGTAAAAAAAGTGATTCATATAATGGCAGTGCAAATAGTCCAGAGCTCCCTCATGTTCTTTCGAGTTTAACCAAGCCTGATTTTTTTACAGAAAAGGTATTTTTACTTATGTATTTAGTCTATCGATATATAAATTTTCTAATTAAACCAGACTCTACTACTCAAAATATTCTTTCTTACAGAGTAACTTAATGATGCCTGTTTAAGCAAAGTTAAAAGCTTTATAAGAAATATTTTTAGCAGTAGAATCTGGTTTCATTAGAAATTTATGTATTGATAGACTAAATACATAACTAAAAGTACCTTTCTTTATAAAAAAATCAGGCTCGGTTAAACTCGAAAGAACATGAGGGAGCTCTGGACTATTTACACTGCCATTATATGAATCACTTTTTTTACCACATTAACTTTATCAGTGACCGGTGATTCTCAGATTGAATTTTTTCAATTTGTCTCTGTTTTTGTAAGGATTATTGTAAGTTATCACCATTATGCTTTTCTGTAAGAAATAAAACATTTTTAATAATAAAGTATAATTGCAATGAATATTTTTGATCAATGAAGTGATATTTAAGTAAGTAATACCCATTTCTATGAAAACATCATGTTCGGTTGAATGATGTATTTTATACATGTAAGCAAAAGATATTTTAACATGACTCCACAATTCTGATCATGAAAATTAAGTTTTCAGATTTACAAGGCGTGTAACTTTCTAAACTTTATTTCATTTATTCTATCCATAGTTTACATAAAGCTTTGCCAAAATAAGTGTAATATAATATTTTTTTAAGTCATGAAAGTTATTAGAGCTACAAGCATTCCTGTGAACTTTAGTTTATTCATTCATAATTTGTATAATTTTAACAATAATTGTTTCAAAAATATTTAATAATTTTATGTATACTATTAAATGGGAATAGAATTTTTAGAATTAATGGCTGATTTTATTCAATTAAGTTTTTTTAATAGCAACTGAAGAAATGTTAAAAATGATGGTAACTATCTAATAACCAACACTAAATCCTATCAATTGTAGGTTTCATCATCTTATTTGTCCTTTATCGGACGCACCTAAAATGATCATATTTACTTACACTTACAAGTACACTTAATATATAGTCATCTGGATTTGATTCTATTCATCTCTGATAGGATTTCGTATATCTGTCTTTGTCTAAGGCCGCGGCTCGCGGCTCGCGGCACGTCGTGTAGAGGCAGCTTCATTAGTTTGATTTTGGCGACACTACCGCTCAGCTTTAGGGAGCATGTACATAAGCGCTGTGCTATGCAATGCTGTGCGATGCCGTATGATGCCGTTCGATGCCGTTCGATGCCGTTCGATGCCGCGCGGTGCCGCACGGATTAGTGCTGCATCCGATCCGTTGTCTAAATGGTTCAAAATAAATTGTAAGTTGTATCTCTGCATTATTTATTTAACTATTTAATTTAAATCATGCAGAGATACAACTTACAATTTATTTTGAACCATTTAGACAACGGATCGGACGAAGCACTAATCGTGCGGCACCGCGCGGCACCGCGCGGCATCGAACGGCATCGAACGGCATCGTATACGGCATCGCACGGCATCGCACAGCACAGCGCTTATGTACATGCTCCCTTAGGTATAGTCGGGATAGGACTCTACGAAAAGCTTCCGTTTCACCAACTCACATGTCGCCACTCATTACGTGTTCGCGCATGCATGCCTCCTTTGGCTTTAGTTTTTTCCGAGGTGTTTTCACATACCGCGCGTCAGTCACGATTGCATTGCAAAATATAAAAATGGATTTAAATACATATTGGTATTTAGTCATTTTTACGGGTTCAACTGATAAACCGCAAATGGAATACGTGCCAGACTTCTGGATTAAGCAAAGTCAGAATAAAGTATTATGGCCACCGTATAAAAATAGTGCTTGCATTGTAAATGCAATAAACAATCGTCAAGAGCCCGATGAAACGTGGACATTGTATGACGTACAAACAATTTGGTGGAAATGTCGTGTTTGAATTATTCTTAAATTTTCTTCATGTTTATTAATGTACTACAGTTTATAAATTGTAGTATGTAGTTTGATTTTTCTTTCTCTACTTTTGTAATTTATATATGTATTTTTCTAATTGTAATATTAAGCTTATTTTTAAGTTTGTTCTCAATTGCTTTTAACCTAACATTTTGTTTGTTATTTCTTTGCTGTCTTTTTCTGTTATATTATTTAAAAATTCACAATAGAATAAAGTGCATTTCAAGACTGACTTTAGTTTTTTTTATCAAATCCATTATTAAAATCAAAAGTTTTACGTAATGTTCACGTTTCGTTTACGTTAGAGAATTTTTTAGTAGTAAAATTTGTCAAAAAATCATCTTCATTATCCCCTCATTATTGGTCACATGAATTTTATCAACGTTGTTATTTAGACTATACGTTATAATTTCATAATTTTTATATGTAGAGTTAATTTAATTATTGAATCTTTTGTCATATGCTTCTTTGAGTTTTGCAGTTTATTTACTTTATAAGTTGAGTATAGTTACAGTAATTTAATTTTTGAAATTGTAATTTACTGCTTTGAAACTTACAAAGTTTGTATAAAACTCAAGATAATTTTTTTCTAAATTAACATTTACTTGAAACGAGAATCTAAATAAAAAAAATTTCAAGTAATAAGGATACTAATGTTACGTCCGGAGACGTATTATAGATTTAGAATTTCATTCTGAAAGTTTATTCACATCAGATATTTTCTGACATATAAACGCGAGAATGCAACGCAGCATTTCGCTCAGTGTGACGTAGAGAGCCATCGACCTCCAGAAGACAGTGGCGTGCAAATTTTTAACAAATCAGCATTTCACAATGCTACCACTTAAATGTTACGCGTATAAGCCGCAACCGAAAATTTCTTAATAAAGATAATCTCAATCTATCATCTATAACCCAATTAAACCGCATAATAAAACTGCGAAACGCATCACGCAAGTCAGTCACAGCGTACAAGAAATCTGGCGAACTCCGTGTACCTCTACGACATTGAGAAGTTGAAACCGTAAGCCTTACACATCTAGTAAGCAGATTTTATAAGTTATTGAAATTGTAATTGTAAGCCTTACTCGTCTAGTAAGCAGATCGTATAAGTTATTTATAGTAAATTTATAAAAGCAAGTGTTATAGAAAAGAATTGTAATTGAAATTACAACGCATCGATCTACCAGAAGCCAGCAGATTGTATTAGTAATAAATTATTGTATTTTATATAATAAACCTACATAAAACCAATTACTACTTATTTCCACTTATTTCCGGACTTAACACTAAAAATAATTGGTAAATAGATCTTAGCAATGAATAATTTTCTTATTTGAACAAAATTTCATTTTAGTAACTAATTTCAACAAAATATTAACTTCAAAGAACAAATCGTATAAGAGTCATAGAAATTCACAAAATCGGATAAATGACACTTTGTAAACATATAAGTATTATAGGTAAAGTCGTTCAGAGGAAAAACTCAACAATGTTAACTTACTATTCTGAGAAATATGGTATTCTTTTGAAGGGGCGCGCTTACGTATATTTACAAACAACGAATACTGCGATGGGTATTAGAGCAGCATTGCGAACGAAAAAAGGTGTACATATTGTACCGGATTTCTTAGTGTCGTAAATATAAAAAGTTAGAGAAATATGTGTTAAGGATGTTCGGGAGTTTGTCAACTAATGAAATAGCCTTTTGAAATTATATATAACTGCATGCTATTACTTGAAATTCAAAACACGCGTACTTGATTATTTATTTAATATTTGTTACCAGGAATTTAGTCGTAAGAAAAATCAATTTACCTAGCTCGCTACAAGTGGCTCGACCCGCTACAGTGTTTCAGCACACACCGTGCGCTAAAACACCTTTGCACCTTGTATCGCTATGATCGCTCTCCAACCTCCCGAGCGCGCGCCCGACAATGTAAACACTATCGCGCGCCGGACACGATATAGGTATAGTATTCACATTGTCAGGCGCGCGCTCGTGCGATGGCGCGGGGGTTCGAATAGTACGGAAGCCCGGTCACGACATCAGCGCGCAAGCGAGCAACTTAGCAAGCGAGCGAGCAAGCGAGCGTGTTGACGTGCAAGCAAGCACCCCCTGAACGAATGGTTCCGGATGGATTTTGATATCGGCAATTTTTTTACATGCCTTTGGAAAGCTCCAGAACTTATTTCCGAGGCAAAATTTTTATTAAATTCATAAACTTTTGAAATATAAAATTTTTAATCAAGTATTGTCTTTTAGGGGTGGTTTTAGGGCTGATTTAGGGAGATGATCACTTCGAAAATAACTTATTTGGCAGTTTCTATTTTTTTTATGCATATATCTAACGGATTATATCGAAAAAACCGAATTTGGGAAAATTCGATTTTTCGTTCACGATGAACGTTCAGAACTTCAAACACATTATGTATCGTTTTTTGATTACTTATTTATGTGTAAAATATCGCTTTTGGATTGTTTATTTTATGTATAAATAAAGTTGAGAAATTGTTAATTGGATATGACAGCAAACTATTTCAAAATTGACTAGAATAATTATTGAGAGAATATTACATTTCATCGTTTTTTTTATAATATAAATCTATCGGTTTTCGGCAAAATGAAGCCCACTTTTTACATTAAGTCGGAAATCTCCATAAGAAATAATGCTTTCTCATGTTTTACACTTCGCTTACATGCAATTTTAAGCTTGCTTATTCTGACTTTACTGCACGAAAGAATACCGTTTATAGATATGTAATTCAGTGGCAACTAAATTTCGAAAAAATGGACTTCGTTTTTCCGATAACCGTCATAAATATTAATTTTTTATAATAGCTGCCAAAAGTAAAGAAGAGCGCTTGTTCCGAGGCTTCTATTAGCTGAAACCGTTTCCGAAGATGATTTAGATGACGAATTTGAGAAACTTCAGAACAAAAATCAGAGAAAGTTTAGACACAAGAAAAATGTCCAGTCTGATTCACAATCATCAGTACAAAACGAGAAATTTGTAGAAAAAGAAATGGACGAGGTCTGCCAGCCTATCATGGCCTTAACAGGTAATTTTAAATTATAAAAATGATGTAACATATATGAAACTGCAAGTGGCGTGTAAACTTATCAGCGTTACTGTCACTATAATTAATTATTAATTATTAATTAAAAACTGCATTACATTCATTTCTAACATAAGCGAATATGAAAAACATTCGTATACAATAAAATTGGAAGTTCAATAGCTTTTCGTATGCTTTGAGAAATTTTAAGGGAATTGCCTGCGGCAACTATACTCAATATTATTATTCGTCATGTTAACCGATGGGTGGCGCCACTCGGTGGGTTGTTATCAACTACTCCGTTTGATGAAGAACGTCGTTGAAACTTCAAATTCCAAAATTCAAATGCGCTTATAATGTCTCTTATCACAATATCGGAGTTATTTAAATACGTATAAGGGCATTTTCGTTTTTAAAACGATTGTTTCATCAAGAAGACTAAAAAAATTGTAGTTTTTTTTCAGATCAATGTTATTCATTCCAAAACGGTACCCTATGATAAGATTGTCAAAATTACCTCATCTGTAAATTCTTTTTTAAACTGCAGGTATGTTTTAATACTAAAAAAGATTTACACGATTTCTCCAATTCCCTTTCGCAATCACTGTATCATGGATGGCTACAAACAATTTTTTGAATATTATTTTTTGTTAGACTTCGATAGGATGAACAATTTTGAAAAAATTGAATATACGCGTCATCATTAATCAGCATCAAGAAAACTTTTCCGAGGTCATATATCTTCAAAACCTGACTCAACTAATCTAAAAAATTTCTAAAACCATTAAAAAGGTGTAGAAATCAGTGTTAAATTCATATTTATCGATATGTTTTATAATATCAGTAATTTTCGTTTAATTTTTAGTTTTCTTTAATTATGTCGGTGTAGAGGTGTTTTATGAAGTAATTGTCAACACTGCTATACCGAGATAATTAAAGCTGGAAATTTGTAGAGAAAACCTTATAATACAATGTAGAGATCTATAAGTGGCTGTGACAACCTCTCAAGTCATTGGATTTTTAACTTTAGATATCATGTTTATGATTAATTTAGTTTATTCATATAGATTTTAAATAACAAAATTTGTTCTTTTGAAATAATTAGAGAATATATTCTTACATACTTAAGAGTTGTAATTTTATAAATTAAAATATCATATTCTTTCACCTTCAATATCTCATGATGCATAAACCCTAAAATATGGGACTCTAAAATGTAGAGTTTTATTTGAAATATCTTAAGGACTATTTTCGCAAAATTTCAGGAACACATTTTTTCGACTGGCTAATGTCATGCGGTGGATGTAAGTGCACCCTTTAATTCTGTCCGACCACTTTTGAAATTCTCAAATGAGGTTGGGTCTTACAACGGAACCAACCAATGAAATCTCTTGAGTTCAGATTGTCCGGACAGGATTAAACGCCCTAGGGTGTATCAGTGCACTTGCTATCATTTTAAAATGCACTTTATTCACTGGTGTAGCATCCTGTTCAGTCACTGATGTATCAGGTTATTTTGACATTTTCAACAGCTGTGTTTATTTAAACGTGTCTTACACGAAATTTCAGATTTTGTGTAATTTAGTGTTTCAACTAAATCATAATAAATAGGCTTTTCACATACATCTTGCTATTTTGTAGTAACATTTAGCATTATAATGCGAAAATTCTTTAACTGTTAATTCACTGATATACCTACCGTATAATTGCTCACATATATAGATAGATAGAGATCGATAAAAGTGCAAATTACATATATATTTTTATGGTACAATTCATAGTAGCATCATCGACTGCAGGAAAGTTTGTTTATGTCAATAATTTCAAAGTAATTATATACTATTATCTTGTAACGTCATATGTTATTAAAGTGAAAGTGCTTAATGATTAATGTTTTTCATTTTTGCATAGATATTAGAACTTGACTCAACGCCGTTTTTATTAAATTTTTAGATATATATGTCTTGTGACATTCACGCTGATAAGTGTTGTTAAGGTAGTTTTTGCATAAATTAAAAAATAAAAGAATTAAATTAAGATTATCTTTGACAATCCAGTAAATGTTCCTACAGTTTCATCATATGTCATTTGTTAAAAATTTTGAAATCTTCATTTCAAAATCATGTTTTTTTTCTTTTCGCAAATGAAATACATTTCTACCAAAGGGAATTAGACTGAAAAGTAGGTGTTAATTTTAAAAAACCTTTTGGCGTGAATGATAATGTAACTTAAAACTCAGAGATCAATTGAAGGGCCGGATGTAATAAGGGCATAAGTACTCGAAAACGCATAAAAGTATTGTCCCAATCGTTGATTTTTAAAGTTTCTCGAATTTTAATTTTTATGATTGATGTGTGTATAATGTTATTCTGCATATTTTTAGCGTTACCAATGTTGAATCGAAAAAATTTCTTGTGTTTTTCACTTCTACTCGCTGTAACTTTCACGTATATTAATATTTATCTCTGAAATTTTTACACAGTGGACTTTAGCATATTCTACGCTATTTAGAACATTACAGAATGTTAAAAAGCATTTTGAAACGAAATCACGAAGTTTTTAAACACTTTTTCTGAAAATTCATACGTATTACTTCAAACGTAAAAGTTGTGTTACAAATTTTTGATTATTAATTTTTATTTTTACTAATACCTCAAGAAAGGTTCATACAAGTTTTTTTAAAAGTTTCAGATTGTCACGTAGAACGGCTGGTTTCTGGGTGCCGCGGACTTTTTCGGGTTGTAAAGTATGGAAAAGGAATGGAACTTTAAAAAAAACTCGTATGAGCCTTCCTTGAGATGTCAGTAAAAATAAAAATTATGATTCAAAGATTTTTAACACAACTTTTACTTTTGTAATAAGGAGCTTTCCATAAACCACGTAGATGGAACTCCCCCCTCCCCCACTTGGTTCATCATAGATTTTTGTCATACCCCTCCCCCTCTCAAACTGGCTACGTGGTTTATGGAAAGTCCCTAATGCATATGAATTTTTGGAATAAAGTGTTTAAAAAATTCGTGATTTAGTATATTCTACGATATGTAGAAATTTCAAAATGCTTTTTAATATTCTCTAGTGTCCCAAAACTCGTAGAATATGCTTACGTTCACTGTGTAAAAATTTTAGAGATAAATATTAATATTCATGAAAGTTACAGCGAATTGAAGTGAAAAATGCAAGAATTTTTTTCTGGTTTTATTAAATAAAAAAAATATCAAAACTGTTCCATACAGATATGTTTCAAAAACTAAAATTACGCATAATAACATTCACTACACATATAAATCATAAAAATTGGAATTTGAGCAACTTTAAAAATCATCGACTTGGACAATACTTTTATTTAATATTTTATATTAAATCTGAGTATAGTATTAACATATACGGAGCGCTTGACGAACGTGTTTTTCCAAAAAAAATGATGAGAATTTATTTAATTAAATAAAAATCGTACTATCGGTAAGTAGGAATCTGCAATTAACCTACTTTTTAAACGAGAACAAATAACGAAAATGCTAATAGAATCACTCAAAAAAATTCCTGAATATAGTGTTTATGTGTACGGAGCGCTTGACGAAATATTTTTCCGAATAAACGCTTGAATGTTGATTTAAAAAATATTGAAATTCACGGTTTCACATAGCCTTAAAGGAATCTGTTAAATTTGTGGAAGCTACGTGCCAATGAATTGGCAGCGGTTTTTTTACTGTACTAGTTAGTAAAAAGAAATTCATGATACAAATTTTTTTTTTACTCCCTACATTATCGACACATTTATTTTCTTGTTACTACTTATGCTCATATATTTAATTTCCACTATAATAGTACATTACGATACGGGTGTGGAAGGTGATTATTTACCGCATGAGACATTTTTCACACGAGCGAAGGGAGTGAGAAAAGTCGAATGCGGTAAAAATCACCTTACGCACCAGTGTCGTACAGTATTTTTCTCCATGTGGTGCGTAAAGTGCGTACTGTACGCCCTGCGGGCGAAAAACAGCCTACGCATTTTACGCTCCTCGTGGAGAAAATTAGTATATGCACCGCGGGAGTAAGTAAAGAATGTCTCAGATCGCATATAATTGTCGCTCGAGCCGAAGGCGACTGCATAATCTACTATTATACCACGAGAGCCGAATAATCATATTAAAGTTATGATTTTGAGGTTAGAGTGGTATAAAATCGAATAATTTAACTGAAAACAAAAAAAATCGAGGTAACTAGGAATCGAACCCGGGCCCGCTTATCCATAAGCTGCAGTTTTACCGCTTCACCACGCCACACTGTTTAAGGGAGTTCTCCCCACATAAAACGAAATATTTCAGTGAAATATTTCATGAAATATTTCATGAAATATTTCATGAAACATTGCAAAAACCTTGCTAAAATATAACTTAAAAGGTGTAAAAACCTTTTCACAAATATTTCAAGAAAACATTACCAAAAACTTTTAAAAACATTTCGTAAAAGTTTTAACTTACCACAAATAAAACATTTCAAAAAATCTTTTAAAAAGATTTTTAAAACCATTCCTGAAACCTTTCTAGTAATGATACAACTAAAAAACATGATATATTTCATGAAACATTTTGGAAACGTTTTTGAAAGGTTACTTGAAAAGTTTATTATTCCGACTCATTGACGTGTCAAGTAATGTTTTTAAAACCTTGCAGTAACATTTCGCGAAATGTTACGAGAAAGGTTTTGTAAATATTTCAACATTATTTTTCGAAAAGTTTTTAAAAGGTTTCAACAACATTTCTCTCTTGGTATTAAATCTGTTTCTAACAATATTGCAGAAACCTTCCTAAAACATTCTCCGAAATCTTTCTAGTAATGATACAGCTAAAAAACATGATATATTTCATGAAACATTTTGGAAACGTTTTTGAAAGGTTACTTGAAAAGTTTATTATTCCGACTCATTGACGCGTCAAGTAATGTTTTTAAAACCTTGCAGTAACATTTCGCGAAATGTTACGAGAAAGGTTTTGTAAATATTTCCAACATTATTTTTCGAAAAGTTTTTAAAAGGTTTCAACAACATTTCTCTCTTGGTATTATATCTGTTTCTAACAATATTACAGAAACCTTCCTAAAACATTCTCCAAAACCTTTCTACTAATGATACAGCGAAAAAACATGATATATTTCATGAAACATTTTGGAAACGTTTTTGAAAGGTTACTTGAAAAGTTTATTATTCCGACTCATTGACGCGTCAAGTAATGTTTTTAAAACCTTGCAGTAACATTTCGCGAAATGTTACGAGAAAGGTTTTGTAAATATTTCCAACATTATTTTTCGAAAAGTTTTTAAAAGGTTTCAACAACATTTCTCTCTTGGTATTATATCTGTTTCTAACAATATTACAGAAACCTTCCTAAAACATTCTCCAAAACCTTTCTACTAATGATACAGCGAAAAAACATGATATATTTCATGAAACATTTTGGAAATGTTTTTGAAACGTTACTTGAAAAGTTTATTATTCCGACTCATTGTCGTGTCAAGTAATGTTTTAAAACCTTGCAGTAACATTTCGCGAAATGTTACGAGAAAGGTTTTGTAAATATTTCCAACATTATTTTTTGAAAAGTTTTTAAAAGGTTTCAACAACATTACTCTCTTGGTATTAAATCTGTTTGTAACAATATTTCAGAAACCTTCCTAAAACATTCTCCAAAACCTTTCTACTAATGATACAGCGAAAAAACATGATATATTTCATGAAATATTTTGGAAACGTTTTTGGAAGGTTACTCGAAAAGTTTATTATTCCGACTCATGGACGAGTTATGTAATGTTTTTAAAACCTTGCAGTAACATTTCGCGAAATGTTACGAGAAAGGTTTTGTAAATATTTCCAACATTATTTTTCGAAAAGTTTTTAAAAGGTTTCAACAACATTTCTCTCTTGGTATTTAATCTGTTTTTTAACAATATTGCAGAAACCTTCCTAAAACAATCTCCGAAATCTTTCTAGTAATGATAAAGCTAGAAAACATGATATATTTCATGAAACATTTTGGAAACGTTTTTGAAAGGTTACTTGAAAAGTTTATTATTCCGACTCATTGACGTGTCAAGTAATGTTTTTAAAACCTTGCAGTAACATTTCGCGAAATGTTACGAGAAAGGTTTTGTAAATATTTCCAACATTATTTTTCGAAAAGTTTTTAAAAGGTTTCAACAACATTTCTGTCTTGGTATTAAATCTGTTTCTAACAATATTGCAGAAACCTTCCTAAAACATTCTCCGAAATCTTTCTACTAATGATACAGCGAAAAAACATGATATATTTCATGAAATATTTTGGAAACGTTTTTGAAAGGTTACTTGAAAAGTTTATTATTCCGACTCATTGACGTGTCAAGTAATGTTTTTAAAACCTCGCAGTAACATTTCAAGAAATGTTGCAAGAAAGGTTTTGTAAATATTTCCAATACTATTTTTCGAAAAGGTTTTAAAAGGTTTCAACAACATTTCTCTCTTGGTATTAAATGTATTTCTTACAATATTACAAAAACCTTCCGAAAATATTCTCCGAAACCTTTCTAGTAATATGTGCAGCTAAAAAACATGATATATTTCATGAAAATTTTTGGAAACGTTTTTGAAAGGTTAATTGAGAAGTGCATTATTCCGATTCAAAACAAGTCAAGTAATGTTTTCGAAATCTTGCAGTAGCATTTCAAGAAATGTTACGAGAAAGGTTTTGTGAATATTTCCGATATTATTTCTCGAACATTTCCTAAAATTTTTGAATATTTGTATAGCCTTTTAAAAATATTTCTTTTTTAGATTAAGAAAGCTTTTGAAAACCTATCCCAATAATTTCTTATAAATTTACCATTAGGATACACGTATAAATATAACGTGATATATTTTTGGAAGATTTGTAAGTGCGTGTGAGTGTGTGTGTTTGTATGCCTGTGTGTATGTATGTACACGAGTACAAGGCAAACGAATAAGTGTAACGGTCCAACAGAATCAACGCCAACGAAGTGTAGAGGTATAGAAGTATGGAGGTATG
The DNA here is from genome assembly GCA_036365515.1 of Torymus aiolomorphi. Classification (NCBI taxonomy): domain Eukaryota; kingdom Metazoa; phylum Arthropoda; class Insecta; order Hymenoptera; family Torymidae; genus Torymus; species Torymus aiolomorphi. The sequence goes on from CM070877.1 coordinate 107,547,803, forward strand.
CGGACGATACCGCTTATACATCCCACATAAAATGAAATATTTCAGTGAAATATTTGATGAAACATTGCAAAAACCTTGCTAAAATATATCTTAAAAGGTGTAAAAACCTTTTCACAAATATTTCAAGAAAACATTACCAAAAACTTTTAAAAACATTTCGTAAAAGTTTTAACTTACCACAAATAAAACATTTCAAAAAATCTTTTAAAAGATTTTTAAAACCTTTCCCGAAACCTTTCTAGTAATGATACAGCGAAAAAACATGATATATTTCATGAAATATTTTGGAAACGTTTTTGAAAGGTTACTTGAAAAGTTTATTATTCCGACTCATGGACTTGTCATGTAATGTTTTTAAAACCTTGCAGTAACATTTTCGCGTAATGTTACGAGAAAGGTTTCATAAATATTTCAATATTATTTTTCGAAAGGTTTTTAAAAGGTTTCAAAAACATCTCTCTCTTGGTATTAAATGTATTTCTAACAATATTACAAAAACCTTCCGAAAACATTCTCCCAAACCTTTTTAGTAATATATGTAGCGAAAAAGCATGATATATTTTATGAAATTTTTTGGAAACGTTTTTGAAAGGTTAATTGAGATGTGCATTATTCCGATTCAAAACTAGTCAAGTAATGTTTTCGAAACCTTGCAGTAATATTTCAAGAAATGTTACGAGAAAGTTTTTGTAAATATTTCCAATATTATTTCTCGAAAATTTCCTAAAATTTTTGAATATTCGTATAGTCTTTTAAAAATATTTCTTTTTTAGATTAAGAAAGCTTTTAAAAACTTATCTCAATAATTTCTTATAAATTTACCATTAGGAGATACGTATAAATATAACGTGATATATTTTTGGAAGATTTGTAAGTGCGTGTGTGGATGTATGTATACGAGTACAAGACAAACGAATGAGTGGAACGGTCCAACGGAATCAACGCCATCGAAGTATAGAGGTAATAAGTAAGGGCGCCTCTACATGGAGTATGGCGTTCTCGAGAATGGCAGACTGGCATACCTAACTTTGTGAGAGCAACAAAGACAGACAATTTTCAAATGTGCTCTATCCTTCTCAATCTCATGGAGTTAGACTGTCATTCTCGAGATCGCCAGACTCCATGTAGAGGCGCCCTAACTATAGAGTAGAGGAGTCCGCTGAAAATATGTCCGCCGTTGTAGAAAGAGAATGAGAACGAAGAGGTCCTCTCTTTCTCTGTCAGACGCGCATGCATTAATAGAGACAAAGAGGGCCCTCTGATTTTTCTCTCTTTCTATCGAGCGGACGATACCGCTTACACATGTGCCTATGTCTCCCCTCCTCTATACTTATTACCTCTATGCATTGAAGGCATAGAAAGCATGGCATATGGTGTTATTTGTGGACAATCCTTTCCCACATGGCATGAAAAGTTTTGGTGAAACCTTTTAAGAAATATTTCATGAAAAGCTTGCCACAACCTTGCTGTAATATTACAGAAACCTCTCAAAAATATTTTCAGTGAGATTTCAGGAAACCTTACAGAAACATTTTAGAAGCATTTCAATTAATGTTGAAAGTAGGCAATGAAAGTACATTTCATAAAATAATACTGCAAGCTTTTTTAAAGCTTTTATGAAATCTTTCTTACAGCGTCTCTGAAAAGAAACGTGTAATATTTCATGAAATACTATGGCAAGGTGTTGAAAAAATTTCTCAAAAAGATGTTTTTATTCCTACAGAACCATTCAAGAAACATTCTTAAAACCTTGCAAAAATATTTTACGAAAGGTTATAAGGAAACCTTTCAAAAACATTTCCGGTATCATTGCCTGAAACGTTTTAGCAAAGTTTGAACAACGTTTTGGAAACGGTATTAATATCGTAAAAACATATTTCAAGAAATGTTACTGCAAGGTTCTACAAAGCTTTCCCAAAATTTTTCGCGCAAACTTTCTATAAAGAAACATTTCATAAATGTAACGAAAAGGTTTCAAAAAGATTTCTTGGAAGGATTATTTTATAAAACTGAAAATGTGAAAAAATATTTACGAAACCTTCCAAAAATATTTCACGAAAAGTTATAAGGAAGCTTTCAAAAACATTTCCTGTATCATTTTCTGAAACGTTGTAGCAAAGTTTTCGGAACGTTTTGGATACTATATTGCCAGCGTGAAAACACATTTCAAGAAATGTTACTGCAAGGTTTAACAAAGCTCTCCCAAAATTTTTCTAGCGAACTTTCTATAAAGAAACATTTCATGAAATGTTACGAAAAGGATTCAAAAAGATTTCTTGGTAGGATTATTTTATGAAACTGAATATAAAAAAATATTTCCGAAACCTTGCAAAAATATTTCGTGAAATGTTATAACGAAATCTTTCAAAAACATTTCCGGTAACATTTTCTGAAACGTTTGACCAAGTTTTCGCAACGTATTGGATACGATATTGACATCGTGAAAACACATTTCAAGAAATTTTACTGTAAGGTTTTACAAAGCTTTCCCGAAATTTTTCTCGCAAACTTTCCATAAAGAAACCTTTCATGAGATGTTACGAAAAGGTTTTAAAAAGATTTCTTGAAAGGATTTTTTATGAAACTGAAAATGTAAAAAAATATTTCCGAAACCTTGCAATAATATTTCGCGAAAAGTTATGAGGAAGCTTTCAAGAACATTTTCTGTATCATTTTCTGAAACGTTTTAGAAAACTTTTCGCAACGTTTTCGATACGATATTGATAACGTGAAAACCCAGTTACAAGGAATGTTACCGCAAGGTTTTGCAAAGCTTTCCCAAAGTTATAATCGCAAACTTTCCCTAAAAAACATTTCATAAAATATTACGAAAAGGTTTCAAAAAGATTTCTTGGACGGATTTTTTTATAAACCTGACAATGTAAAAAATATTTTTGATACATTGCACAAATATTTCACTAAAAGTTATAAGGAAGCTTTCAAATAACATTTCCTGTATCATTTTCTGAACCGTTTGAGCAAAGTTTTCGCTACTTTTTGGATACGATATTGACATCGTGAAAACGCATTTCAAGAAATATTACTGCAAGGTTTTACAAAGCTTTCCCGTAATTCTTCTCGCGTACTTTCTCTAGAGAAACACTTCATGAAATATTACGAAAAGGTTTCAAAAAGATTTCTAGGAAGGATTATTTTGTGATAATTAAAATGTGAAAAAATATTTCCGAAACCTTTCAAAAATATTTCACGAAAAGTTATAAGGAAGCTTTCAAAAACCTTTCCCGTATCATTTCCTGAAACGTTTTAGCAAAGTTATCGCATCCTGTTTGATTCGTTATTGACACCATGAAAAATATATTACAAGAGATATTAGTTCGAGGTTTTACAAAGCATTCCCGAAATTTTTCTTACAATATTAGGGGAACGTTTTGAAAAGATTTTTTGCAATATTTTTTTTCACATAAACAAAAACAACAAAAAATATTCCTAAAACCTTGTAAAAATATTTTATGAAAGATTATTAAGGTAACCTTTAAAAAAAAATTTCTAGTATCATTGCGTAAAATGTTTTTGAAATATTTTCGCATCAATTTAATTCGGTATTGTCGCCATTTCTCCAAAGAGACATAACATTTCATGAAATATTATGGGATCGTTTTGTAAAGATTTCTTGGAAAGTTTCTTTAGGTAAAGAAACTATAATAAAATATTCCCCAAAAGCTTGCAAGAACATTTTACGTCATGTTATGAGGAGACTAAAAAAAATTGAATGTATCATTGCGTTAATAGTTAACGAAATGTCTTAGCAACATTTATCATATGGTATTGACGCCATAAAAAATTTCAAGTCATATCAGGGCCAGGTTTTACAAAGCTTTCAAGAATAGTTTATTACAACCTTTCCACAAAGAAATATATAACATTTTATGAAATATTATGTGAAGGTTTTGAAAAGATTTTGTATCAGGTTTTCTTTTCTCACACGCCCTTCTCTCGTCAATCAAAGGTTTCCTCGATTTTACTAAACTAGAGATTTCAACAGCGCGCGTTGCGCGCCCTAACCGCTAGAAAACGGTTCGACTTCCTGATTTAGACGCATGCGCACTACATGAGCCAATCACATAACGTTTATTTTGGCTTCACAACATCCGGTCATGACTTTTTTATATAGGGATATTTCTTAGATTACAATAAATATTAATTTGATTTAACTAAATATTTAGTTGTGTTTTATTGGTTATCTTATTAGTTCTACTAATTATTTAATCAAATCCAATACTTATTTATTTGATCTTGCAAATATTTTGGCAAATCAAGTGAATGTTTAATTGACAAGAGTACGAATTTAAGGTCATACGAAGTACCGACACGATTCATACCTTACCGACACCTAAACTTGAATTTTTGTATCGTATTTAAACAAAAATTTTAGAAAAAAGCATTCTTTCACGCCCTCCGGTCTTAAAGCCATGTTTAACTCAACCGCAGATCCCTAACTTATCGGTACATAAATATTATGTTTTTTATCACATCTAAACAAAAATTTTAGGAAAAAGCGTTTTTCACACCCACCGAAATGGGATTAAGCATACCCTATTAAATTTCTAAATGATTCCATCCATTAGATTTTCCCAAAAACGTTTTTCAAATTAGTAATTAACTAGAACGAAGGATTAAACATTTTCAAATCCATTTTAGAAAAATCTAATTAATACAATGATTTAAAAATTTAATAGGGCATTTCACTTAATGTTATGTTGGAGAGCATGAAGAACTCTTTTTTTTTTAATTCTTGTTTAAATACGATAAAAGAATTAAAGTTTAGGTGCCGGTAAGGTAGGGATTGTGTCGGTACTTCACATGGCCTTAACAAAAGAATTAGTTGAGTTTATTAAATATCATAGTCGAAAGTACTCAATATGTTGTCTTTTAATCAAATGTTTGCCATTTTTATTCAAGTCTACTCCATACTTAGCTAAAATTAAAATTTTGTACGGTAGAAGCGTTGCGTAGCGTAGTGGTTAGGGCATCAGCCTTGTAATCCGAGGGACTCGAGTTCGATCCCACCTTAGGTCAACATTTTTTCTGCGTTTTTTCTGTAAGATAATTTGTAAATGCGAAATTGCGAACGATAATATTATAAATTAATGCAAATATACAATAATTTAATATTAAAAAACATAACTGATATAATAACTATTCAGATATATTAAGTTGCAGGAGTTCAGGAAGGATCATCAACTACAAGGAAAAAACTGGTTTTCAAAATTGTTAAAAAAAAATTGTTATAAAATATTATTAAAAAATTTCTAATTCCGATAACTTTTGAAAAATATTTTTTGAAATCTTTTTAAAATGTTTCAAAAATCTTACTTGATTGAGGCCTCTTAGAAACTTCCGTAAAACATTGTTGTATCCTTTCAAAAATATTTCATAGAACTTTTCAGGAAACCTTTCCAAAATCTTTCACAAAATATTTTTAAAAAGGTTTCTAGAAACATTCTAAGAGATAGTTCAAATAACTTTCAAAAAGTTGCAGAAATGTTTCAAAAACATTTCTTAAAATAATTTAAAAAAACCTTTCTGAAATCTATCATAAAACCTTTTTGATGGCTTCTATCGCGGACATAAATAATTTCAGAAACCTTTCTGGAAATATTTCAGAAATATTTAAAAAAATATTTTTAGAAAGGTTTCTAAAATGTTTTTGAAACATTTTAAGAGATATTTCAAATAGTTTCAAAATGTTGCAGAAATGTTTCAAAAACATTTCTTAAAATAATTTTATAAAACCTTTCTGAAATATATCATGAAACCTTTTTGATGGCTTCTATCGCGGACATAAATTATTTCAGAAACCTTTCTGGAAATATTTCAGAAATATTTAGAAAAATATTTTTAGAAAGGTTTCTAAAATGTTTTTGAAACATTTTAAGAGATAGTTCAAATAGTTTCAAAATGTTGCAGAAATGTTTCAAAAACATTTCTTAAAATAATTTTATAAAACCTTTCTGAAATATATCATGAAACCTTTTTGATGGCTTCTATCGCGGACATAACTTATTTCAGAAACCTTTCTGGGAAATATTTTTAAAATGTTTTCATCCTTTCTACGAAACATTTCCGAAACCTTTCAGAAATATTTCGTTTTATGTGGGTCTCGATACCTAACTAGTCAAAGTAACGCACGCTTGATTTGGCTAAGTTCTCGCTTAACTCATGTGGTGCAAGAAAGATGATCTGGCAATATCGCATTATAAATACGTGTGTGTATATATATACACACACACACACACGTTCGCGCGGCATGAGTTTTCACGTCGACTCGTCGTGTTTATAATAGTTATGTGAAGAAAATATCTGCAAAATGACCGCAAAACCGCAAAAATTTTTTTGGAAAGGAAAGAGAGTGACTGAGAGGGTTTATAAAGACAGATGTCGACAGCAAGAGGTAGGAAAAACTATAATGAAGAACTTTGTAGCCAAAGGTGACGTGCATAACCTCAAAACCTTGCTAAAAGCAGATGAAAAACTCAAATACGTCAATATAGAAGGACGTCGAATTGTGCACATAGAAACACTTGGGAAGCAATTGTACTGCCGGATATGTAAATCAGTATTATCATTAAGTAATATTGTTAGCGAAAAACATAATGGCTTGGCTTCAAAATTCTCAGTTCATTGTAATCAGTGCAAAGCAGTAACTGGAGTTTACACAGACAAATAACACCATGTCTACGCACAGAATGCACACTTCGATATAAACACAAAAATTGTTATGGGTGAATATTTTACAATGTATATATTTATAATTATAATATGCTAAAAATCTGATTTATACTAATAATCTATTTCTTTTCAGGCGCTTTAAATGGAGGAATGGGTAATACCCATTTGAATAAAATGTTGTCCTCGTTGAACATTCCACAAATGAGATGGAATACATTTAAAACTCATGAGAAAGAAGTAGGGCATGTTGTTGAGGAGATGGCTCGTGACAGCTGTCTAAGAGCATCGATGGAAGAGAGGCAACAAACCATACAGAATTTTGAGAAAATAAAAACATTATTGTAAGTGCTCGGGCTTTAATTTGTAGGATTGAAAATACTATTTTACAGTGGAATCGTAACTTGTGTAATTTCATTTGATTTATATTACTTATGAATTGAATCAAAACATATTGTAGATCTTATTTTTTATAATACTACGATGAATGAATGAATTACAATCACGTACATATAATATAGATTTTTTAAATAATTAATTTTATTATGAGATATTTATGATTTTGTATGCATTTACAGTGTATGCACACATAACGCTTATAAACACACAATCAAATGAAATTTATACATTTTATACGATTATTATATATATAAATAAAACTAAGCGACTTTATATTGTAATAAATAATAATCTAAATATATACTACAGTATAATTATATACTATATTCACAATTTTATGTGTAAAAACTATAGTATTAATAAATTTCCTCATTATGTATGATATTTACAGATTGTATACAAAATAAAAAATTTTAATTGTAATTTTTCTTACACATTTTCTTTTTTCATTGCTTTTCAGGCCCTCCCACTTAAAGAATGGTTTTATCTTTCCTGGTGTGTGTGATGCTCTCCAAAATAATATTAATTTTTCATTAGAGCAGAAGGTACGAATAGCTTCATCTTTCGACATGGGGTGGTTCACCAGAGGTACCGGAAGAAGTTATGATAGTATATCTGGCTCTGCTTCACTTATAGGGTTTTTTTCAAGAAAAGTTTTATCTTATGTGTGCTTGAATCGAAAATGTAAGAAGTGTGATTTTGGACATTCAAATGAAGATCATGATTGTAGATGTAATTTTGAAGGCAGCGCAAAAGCTATGGAGCCAGCAGCTGCAGTACAACTTACAAAGAATAATCTGATTTTGACTGAGTGCAATATTGAAGTAGGTGTTATCATAGCAGATAATGACAGTAGCTCAATCTGCGCCGCGCGAAATGCTAATGATTATGAAATAGTTAAACAATCAGACAAAAATCACACAAGCAAAGGGGTCGTAAATCAGTTATATAAAATAAAAAATAATCATAAGGAGCTTACTGGCACAACAATAAAATTTTTACAAAAATGTTTCAATTATTCTGTAGCTCAAAATCAAGGTGACAGTAAAGGCATGGCAGATGCTATAAAAAATATACCGTACCATTGCTTTAGTAATCATAGCAATTGTGGTACATGGTGTGGTTATTTAAATAATCCAGATAATTATAAACATTCAGTAATTGGTGACGGATTCAAGAATGAAAATTTATTCGCAGCTCTTAAGTGTTTATTCGATAATTTATCTGAAAATACCGATCGATTTTCTGCAGGTGTTTCAAGCAATGCGAACGAAAGTTTGAACGCTACCATTGTTAGTAAGGCCCCGAAATCGCGTATATACGGCATGTCAACATCTGGAAATATACGAGTAGCCTGCGCAATTAACAAGAAAAATGATGGAGAAGCCTATATACCTAATTTAGCTACAAGGTTAAATGTATCTCCTGGAAAAAATACACAAAAATATTGTAACAAGATTGATGAACAGAGTAAAAAAAGATACTTAAAATCTTTAAGTCCCTCATTTAAGAGACGTCGTTTATTTCTTAAGAAACGAAAAACTGAACTTCGACACAAAAAAGAAGTGTCGGAGGGAACTACGTATAAATCTGATGTAGATCTGCTGACAAAATCGAATGAATCAATCCCAATTGCAAATATTGATCCCGATCTTGAACCCATTATCACATTTTTTGATTTAGAAACTGGGGGTTTTGCTAAGACTTGTGATATTTTACAGATAGCTGCCAAATGTGACAATTTTGAATTCTCAGTTTATATACGGCCAACACAAAGTATTAGAGAAGAAGCTAGTATGGTCAATGGCTTGCACTATATTGATAATGATTTGCAATTTAATGGCCAAATAATGATAACTATATCTCTGTCTGAAGCTATACACGCCTTTTATGATTTTTTGTTTTTATTTAAAAGAAAATGTATATTGACAGCACATAATTGCAAGTTCGACTATCCTAGATTAATGTTAGCAATACAAAAAGTTCATATGACAGAGCATTTTAAATCGGTTGTCATAGGATTCTCTGATACGCTACCTATAATATCAAAACTCACTGGAAATAAAGGAAAAGGACAAAATAAATTAGAAACGCTTGCAGCCAATTTCCAACTAGATACTGATCAAGCACATAATGCTATTTTTGACGTTCTACTTTTAGAGCAAGTGATACTAAAATTAGATATATCAAGTAGACAAATAGTAGATTCTACTTTGACGTGGAATCAAATTGAAGAAAAAAAAGACTCTCAAGTGAAACTGTTGAATGCTTTACAGAAATTGAAAAATTTGAATGGCTGTACATCAAATATTATAAGAAAAAAAATAGTTGCTGCTGACATCTGATATGATGAGATTGTGAGTGCTTATAGTCAGAACAAGTTTATTGGGTTATTTCATCTTTTAGGAAAAGATAACAATGGCAATATTAGAGTAACGCGCAATCGAAAAGTAGTACAAAAAATTTGTGATTATCTACAAAATTTGCCAAATAATTGCGAAAACTAGATTATATAATTTTCAAGACTGTTGTACTTAGAACTAAAAAATAATTTATTTATAATTTATTATTTATAATTTATTATTTATAATTTAAATTTATACTTTTGTAACTATTATTGTTTCTCTGAACTGTGATTAAAGATTACGTATATAAATTTCCATAAATACGTATGAAAAATTTATCATTGTTTTATTTTACCCAAAAACTCCTATTATTTTATTTAACAATTTCCAGATATAAACCAATTTCGAAAACATTGTATTCCTTAAAATAAAAAAATCTAATAAGAACAGTTTTATTGCGCGGTTTTGAATCGTGCGCGCATGCGCACAGCGCATAATTCAGCGTTTACACGTTACAGTGTTGCCAAATCGTGTATACATCTGACAGCGTATCGTAAATAACCAAAACGTGCTCGGTAAATTATTTATTAGAACTCTCATAGGTTCTGAATGCATACTTTTCAGGGCTTTATGTTTTCGCGAAATATCTATTGTACGCAACAAATTTTCTCAATAAAATACACTTTTTTAGTGCTTTATAATATACATATGAATGCAGTCAAGGTATCGTTTCCCATAAGACGCAACGTTAATTTCTTGAAAAATAATTCTTTTATAACTTTGTTCTGAGATATCCTAGCCCTCTGAAAATTTGCATAGGTCATTTTTATACATTTATTAAACAATACACCAAGTTTCATCAAGATACACTTTCATTTCTAAAATCGAGAGAACTCCCTTAACATGAAATTTCGTCTCGTCTACATATGCAACACCTGCATCAGCTGGCGATCGCGTGATTTTTAGATATTAATATGTATTAACAATTTATACTTTTGATAAAGTAAACAAACAGATATTTGATTTTTTTAAATTAGCACATTGTATGTAAAATCTGTCATATCTTAATCATGACAGGAAATCAAAATGTGAAAATGGAAAGCTTGTCAAAGGCTCACATAAAATATTCATGCATTAAAAAATTTCGGATTTTCTTTAAACATAAGTTTTTAAAGCTTTTTGGAGGATCTATCGGCCCCTGAGCATTTAGGTGCAATTATACATTTGAATAGACCTCGAAAACGAGCTTAGCAGGTTGAAAATCTCCCTAGGTAGACTCAGATCCTCAAAATATCTCAAGATCGTCTTCTGGGCATGCACGTGTAGAGCTACACTGAAATAGATCTAAAAACGAGTTCAGCGGGTCAAAAAACTCCCTGGGTACCCTCCGCTTTGCGCTAGAGACTGATTTGTACAGAAATCTTCTACTAAATGATATTAGTACAGTCAGCTAAAAAAATCAAAAGCCGTCCGCGCGAGTTGGTACCTTCTTACGATCTCGACCGAGTTGGTACCTTCTTACGCGCTCGTTCGAGTTGGTGCCCTGTTACGCGCTCACCCGAGTTGGTACCTTGTTCCTCTTAGCCGACGAAATTCTATTTATCTATTAAATAGGTTTTGCTCCTAGAGGAAGCTTTGTGAAAGTAAAAAAAAAGTTTTTGAAAAAATGTGTTAGGAATGTTGTTTAGCAAATTTGGAGTCGAAATACACTATTTTTAGAAAATGTCCGTATGGATGTGGTGTGTGTGCGTGCGTGCGTGCATGCGTGCGTGCGTGTGTGTGTGTGTGTGTGTGTGTGTGTGTGTGTGTGTGTGTGTGTGTGTGTGTGTGTGTGTGTGTGTGTGTGTGTGTGTGTGTGTGTGTGTGTGTGTGTGTGTGTGTGTGTGTGTGTGTGTGTGTGTGTGTGTGTGTGTGTGTGTGTGTGTGTGTGAACATTGGGAGAAAAATACAGCCAGAAGGTTCGAAATTAAGGTTAGAATTTCCAAGCGCTCGGTATAAACAGCCTGAGCGACGAGCGCGACGGAGGTCACGTGACCTTTGTATACGTTTATGGATCGTTCAGCATCTCGTTCACCATAATTATGGTCATAATTATGACGAATTCCCCCGTATTAATTATGTCTAATTGTCTGGTCAGAATTATTACCATCGGCCATTTCTTATGCTGAATATGCTGATCCAATAAATGTGATTTATTATAATAAAATTAATATATTTTTTAATTAAAACTAGGAGACAGCCATGGATTAGGAAAAACCGAAAAAGAAATAAAAGTCTTAAGTGACAAGATTCTTAAAACTCCTGTTATTAAAAAACGAAAAGTTGACATATTGAAAAACAGTAGAAATATTATGCAGCAAGAACAAATAGAAGGTAATGGTTTTTATTTAAATAATAAAAAATAATAATGAAATAAGCTTTATCAATAAACATTGACTTTTTATATTTAAAATACAACTGAAAATTCAATTGCGATATACAAAATAGATTTAATTTCTTCGTAACTCGTCAATCTCATCTCAATAAACGATTGTTATAACAAGTTTTGTCTGATGTTTTTGGAGCCAAGTTATTCAGAGAAATTAAATTACAAGTATACTCCGTTTGTTTTTATACTAAAACGAAGTAATTCATTAATGAGTTTACTTAAGGACGTTCTCCGACAAAACGATTTTCTTATGATTTTCTTGAAACTTGCAGAGAACGTTTGATTTTGTGTGCTTAGTACATGCTTGAAAGCCCCACGTCCATAGCGGTATTCAAAATAGAAATATTTAATTTCAAAGTTGTTGTGTTAACACGGGATCCCTATCTAAGCTAGTTTTAAAATTACATTTTAATTTACTATAAAAAAAGTTTTCTTTGTGTTTTTTTTTTTCAACCGTAAGCCATAAAACTAGAAATCAAGATGAATAACATGGTATAATTTTCAATATAGCAAGCAATATTAATTTCAAAGATATAGCAATGTAAACAAAAACTCCCATGTTATTTGTATATCTATATATAGTCACCCTATGTAAGTGCTATTTATTTAAATATCATATTGACACCTTTTATCTTACACTGACATTTTTTTGCTTCCTCCTAGAGGAAGCTTTGTAATAGTAAAATTTTCAACTTCGTTAAAACTCTCTATAAACATCATTAGAGGTGTTAGAAGTTTGTTTCACATGATTTTAGAAAATGTCTGTATGGATGTGTGTGTGTATGTATACCGCTTTATCTCCGGATCTACGCGGTCGATTTTAACCAGCAGGTTCTCATTTTTTTTTGTTTTTTTATTCCGAATTCGGGAAGAAAATAATTTTTGATGATTTATTGATTCGTTTTTGTTTTATTTCAAATTTTTGATTTTCGAAAAATTTGTTTTTGATTTTTTTTAATGATCGGATTTAAATTTTTTAACCGGATGGGTCGCATTCGAAAGAGCATAAAAAAACCTATAATTTCCATAAAAAAAATTATCTACACTGAGAGAAATGTTGTAGTAAAATTTATTATAAACATAAGAAAAATTACTATATTTTGTAGGAACGGAGGGACAAATCGAAATTATAACAATTTTTGCTATGCAACATAGTAATTTTTATGAATGACCTTAAATTTAAAAAAATTAAATTTTTTCTCGTTCTTCCTATTTTCAGAACTATTTTCAGACTCTAATCATACAATATTTAATGTGAGAATAAATTAAAATGAGAAATAAAAATATTTTTTTTACGAGCGTTGGGATCGAACCTACAACCTTCACCGCGGCAATCGGACGCGCTAACCACTTACCCAAACAGGATTCTTGAGTGTAAAATTTTGGAACTTGTATATGTCAAACCATCGATTTCAAGAAAATTTCAGATAATATTAAATAATGACAATAAATAACTTTGATAACACAAAGAAACTTATCATTAATGTGCATAATATAAAAATAAAATAATTGAAGTAAGGTTTTGAATGTTTTGTAAACTTAGAAGCAAGGCAAAGTGAAATTCCCGTAGAAACATAACCTTAATCAGACACGTGGGCGCCTTGATCTGCGCAGAAAGTACTAATGTTGTAGCAATTTTTACTATGTTGGATAGCAAACTTTCTTATGGCCTGTAGCAATTTTTGAATGTGGCACTTTTTACTATGTTTATAGTAATTTTTAATACGCTACAGAATAAAATTTATACGCTACAAAATAAAATTTAAACACTACAAAATAAAATTTATATTCTATTCTAATAAAAATTAAAAGCATATATTTTAAATTTTATTATATCACAGTTTTTGCTATGTGTATAGCAATTTTTCTTTTATTTCATAATACTTTCTAATCAACAACTGTCATAAAAATTACAAGAAATTTTGTAATTATTCATACAATTATAATAAAAATGCAGCATAAAGTATATTTGTCTCACTCTTCCTATACTTTATAGTAATTTTTATTACAGTTATAATAAAATTTACTACAACATTTTTCTCAGTGTAGCTATTACGGTTCTCTTGTTATTAACAAAAACGTGTTTTTTTTAAAAAGCTAATAACTCCTAAACTAAACGGTCAATTTTTTGGAGAAAAATCACGATAATGCAGAATATCAATTGCTATAATCTGTGAAAATTTTAATCTATTCTGTTGGTTATTTTTTGAGAAAAAAATTAAAAAATGGAAAAAATGTGTTTTCTATGTCCCACGTTTTATGGAGTAAATCTGTATTAATCGCTTTATAATTTCTTATAGAGGTAGATTTTGGATAGATCTCGGCTAAGTTCTTTAGGCTACATGATCGGTCCATAAATTTCTGAGATATTTGAGGTTAAAATTTTTTTAACCTTTTTTTCAAATCGAAATTTCTCTAAAACAGCTCTATGTATCTGAATGGGATGGATGGCATTCGAAAGCGAATTTAAATACCTATATTTTCTAAAAAAAAATTATTTTTCTAGCTATCACGGTTTTTTTGTTATTAATAATACCGTAAACATAGAAAAATGAAAAAAAAATGAGTTTGGTATGTCTAACCATTGCGTGAGTAAAAATTGACTTAATCGCTTCAAAATTCCTTGTAGAGGTTGATTTTGTATAGTTCTCGGTAGATTTATTTGGGCAATATGATTGGTCCATAGATTTAAGAGATATTTGAGGTTAAAATATTTTTAACCTTTTTTCAGATGTCAGTTGAAAAAATAAAAAAAATATTGGAGTTATGAAATTAAAAAAAAAGTCAAAATTAAATAGTGATTTTATTTAAACGATGTCTAATGCAAGTAAGTTTTTTTATTATTTTTTTTCATTTTTCATATTATAAAATATATAATTTTGATATTTTTGTATATTTTGCAAAATATTTGGAATAACCATAGCTATCCAAAATCTATCTCTGGAAATAATGTCTTATTTTTGTAAATAATAATGAATTTATAAATTATTAAAAAAAAATGTATAATTAATAAACATATTTTACATTTGAACTATATAATATACATGTAGGATTGATAAATTCATTTGGTGGAAGCAAAGTGCCAATATATTGGCAGCGGTTTTTTATTTTTGGAGTAATGTATAGAGACTCATGAAGGGTTTTCATTATAAATAATATTTTTAAATCACAATTTTCGCGATATTAATGAATTTGAGTCGGAGAACGTCCTTAAGCTACTCTGTGAAACCATTTTAGAGAAAAAGTTACTATACATCATTTTTAAAGTTATATTTTGAAATATTCACGTTAAAATTTCGTGTCGAGTATTTGCGTATAATATTTTAAATTTAATATCATGATTGTTGTCATTTAATGTTTTAATATCATTATAATTTGTAAAAAACATGTATTTTAGAAAACAGTAACTGTGATGAATTCGTATTAAACCTGAAAAGTTTAACGGAAGAAAGCTCGCAGAGTAAAGAACAATCGCTCGAAGAAAACAATGAAAATCTTCCAAGTACATCAGCTGGTAATAATTTTTTCATTTTATATAAAAATTAATTGCTATATTTACCTAGTAGCGTATAGTACTTGGCTGTTTTTTAGGCAAATAAGAACAGTTACACGCACGCATAGATAGATTTTATATATATAAAAAGGATGTTTCAGGTGAAGTGAGCGGGTCAAAATTTTAAAATCGCTCAAAACTCGTTTACTTTTAGTTTTTTATGAAAAAAACATGTTCAAATTTTAGGTCGATATTTGCATAAATAAAAAAGTTATACAACATTGAAAATTCAAAGGGTTTGCAATTTTTGGTTAAAATCCAAGTTTATTCATTTTTTAACTCAAAATCTTGAAACTTTTTATACAGAACATTGTGCACGTGTGTGCGTGCGTGCGTGCGCGCGCTCTTTAGGAAAAGTTTTACTTTTCTGTTTTATAACCAAATTCAACCTATTTTGAGTTGATTTTACAATGGATTAATTGAAAATATGATTAAAGAACGTCATACCCCACATATACTACATATACAAGTGGGCCTTTATTTTGGGATTTTGTCCGCGTGAAATGACAAATATATGATTTTTATTGGATTTATGGGGTTGTTCGTCAGTTTAAATAGCATACCTTCAACCGTAAGTTTATGCATTCTTTATTGATTTACATGTTTCGTATAATTATTGTAGGCAACTTAAAGCTTTGTTTAAAAAATTATAATAAGAAATGTCAAAACTTTCATAATTATGTCGCGGAGAAAACGAGCGATTTTAATAGGTTTTTATTATAATACAATACTTATGTATATAAATAAGTTCTAAAACGGTTAATGTGCTAAACACAACCTTTAATTTTATTATTATATTTATAGAAAAAGTATCCGCTCAACATATCATGAAAGTGCTTTACCTTACGGTACTATAAGATTTAAAAATGCTGTGGATATGCCTATAAATATGGGGGAAAGAGAGTTTGCGAATAAATATGACAAAAAACAAATCCCAAAGTAAAATGACGCGCTTAGAAACTAAGAGGAATAAGTGAATTTAAAAATCACGGTTTTAAAATTATAATCGAACGTTTTTATAACTTTTGTAATTCATAACGTGGTTCTAGAATAATTTAAATTATTCAGTAGAATATATATAATAAATTTAAATAGTTTGATGTACAGTGAATTAAAACAATATGTTAATATTATGAAATTAGGTTTAGTAAAATTACATTTTTCAACATGCAATTAGACCCTTTGGCTTGTAAACCTCAAATAATGAAATTTTACCAGATTGAAAAAAAACATCTTGTATCAGATGACATAGATAAAAAAATTTCAGTTTGAAGATTCTAAATAATTTCATAGATAAAGGTACAAAAGAAATTCTCCTTCGAAATTTTTTTCTTTTTTTGTTAACTTTTTTTCAATTAGAATTAGTAATTTTCTGAAAATTTTCTATAATTTATTCCCGAGTAACCCCAAAAAACTAAAATTAGTAGTTTTCATAAGAAAAGGCTAAACAAAACAAACATCATCGTTCATATTTTATTTTTAGATGCACATCTTGGAACCATCCCTGTGAATAATAACGTTAAAAATTTAAATGTTAATGAGAAACTTGATTTTTTAATTGGTACGTATGAAATATTTTTTCTTTATAAACCTGATTAATCCTAAAACTATAAACTTTAGTCTTTTGAAAAGATGACATTGTAGACCTTATTCTTTTAAAAGAATACTAAAAAAATGCTTGATTGGATCAACCAAAAAATTGGTTGATTTAACCAAGTTAGAATTGCTTCAATTTCGTTTGCCAAGTAATTGATTCTCGTAAACTTTCCAAGCGTGCAGGATTAACCAATTTGATTATAACCTTTTAAGTGGCATATTTATGTGTGTGTGCGCAAGTATTAATATCTTCTAGTTTGGCTCGTAAATCCACTGTTCGATATGTATATGTAAAAATAGTTGTATTTAAATATAAGTATTTTGAATGCATATATTTAAAAATATTTATATTTAAATACAAGTATTTTAAGTACATGTATTTAAATTACAGTATTTTCAATTATACGTATTTATAAATATTTGGTTTTAAATACAAATATTTTGTTGGTCAAAATTTATTTGAAATACGGTATTTAAATAGGTGTATTTACAATACTGCCCAGTGCCCACTCCTGTGTGTGTGTGTGTGTGTGTGTGTGTGTGTGTGTGTGTGTGTGTGTGTGTGTGTGTGTGTGTGTGTGTGTGTGTGTGTGTATTCTTCCTTCTAGTTTACTAATTGCAATATTTACAGCATTACAAATCCAACAAATGTCTGAAAATAAAATAACCAGAAATACTCAAACTTGCTCTCATAATTTGACCGACGAAGACATTTTAAAAATAGAAAGTATTCTGCCAATAAGAACGGAAACCATAGTAGGTAAGCTATGAGAGTTCTAGCCCACTGGGCCAGAACTCTTATAGCATTTTCGATGCTGCGCATCGAATACTACTATGCAAGAAACCTCACACGGTTCCTAGAATCCTCCCAACATTTTCGAGCCCGATGCATCGCGAGCTCTCGTATAGCTCGATGATGTAGCGCATACTTAAGATTTATATTATTGAACATATATTGTGATAGAGATAATTATATTAGTTAATTAAATATTAATTATACATTATTTACTTTATTATTTTAATGATATATATATATATATATATATATATATATATAGCGCATGATTGATAATATGCGAGCCTGTTATGGCAAAGTCAATAAGAGCGCGCAATCATTTTTTAATAAGCGCGAGTGCCAACGCACAGCCGCAATGGTGGGGCCGTATGGTCGGCCACAGGCCGCTACTTAAGCCTGGCGCTCTCTCAACTACACAGCGCGGTGGTGGGGGCCGTTTGGTCGGCCACAGGCCGCTACATGAGCCTGGCGCTCTTTCAGCTACACCGCGCAGTGGCGGGGCCGTTCGGTCGGCCACAGGCCGCTACATAAGTCTGGCGCTCTCCCAGCTATACCGCGCAGTGGTGGGGCCGTTCGGTCGGCCACAGGCCGCTACATGAGCTTGGCGCGCTCCCTCTCTCACGACTACATCGCGCACGCGCGGCGGACTTGATCACGCGCGGGAAGACTATCCCACGTGCTCAATAGCATCATGGCCGCGCGCTGTGCATACCGGTGTATGACGTCTGCTCCCCACGTGCGTATGTACGATGGATGAGAGAGCGCGAGTAATGAGAGACCGTTAACGCGGCGCGCCCTTATTTATAGTGAGAGTGTGCGAGCACGGAAACTTCGAGATGTAGTTCGCGGAATTCTACGATGGATCAACACGCTCGCCTCGAATGTTCAGTTGTTTAACAACAACAACAACATTCGAGAAGGCTGTAACCGTCGCCGAATTCTGCGAACTACGCCTCGAACGTTCGGCCCTCGCGAGCGCTCCCAATAAATAAGGGCTCGGCGCGTTAACGGGCCTCATTAGTCTCGCTCTCTCTATCGCGCGCACACACATACGCATACATACTCGCGAGATGGAGCCGGCAGCAACAAGTCATCTCCTGGATGATCTCATCAACGGTGATATGGAAGACGAGATCATCCAGGAGCTCATAAAATTTTCCAATGGCGATGGAACTGCTCGAGAGCCGCCGCAGCAGGAACAGCAGCAGCATAAGCCGCCACAGCAGGAACAGCCGCAGCAGCAGCAAGAGGAGGACATCTCGCTCGAACTCCTGGAGGAGTTGCGACGTAGCGCAGGTGAGGCTGACGCGAAAAAGACATCACGGCAGCTCCTCCAGGAGCTTCGAGCGCTGCTTGAGGACAACGAGGATGTGGCCTCGCAAGATATGCGAGAATTTATTCACACATTTTGTGAGGACCTACCACCCTCGCCATCCTTGTTGCCACCGCCGCCATCAGCAGAGCAGCAGCCTCCACCACCGCCATGCCAGCCGCTGCAGCAGCCTCCGCCACCGCCGCCGCCGCTGCTGCCCTTCTCGTCGCCGCTGCCACCGCCGCCGTCTTCCACCGCCTTGACGCCGCCGTGGGCCTCCTCGCCTCCACCGCTACCCTCGGCACCACCGCTACCGCCGCCGTCTTCCACCGCCTTGACGCCGCCGTGGGCCACCTCGCCACCGCTGCCGACCTCCTCGCCATCGCTGCCGACCTCCTCACCACCGCTGCCGCCGCTGCCACCGATGGAGCATATAATGTGGCTACCATCGCCCGAATTGGACATTGAGGTATGTAATTTTATGTGATGTAATGTGCTGTGTAAAAGTGCGCGTGTTCGTATGTGGGTATTCATGTCAAAGTGCGCGTGTACGGGCGGGTATATTAGAATACATATACGCGCGTGCGGGTGTAAAATTGCGCGTATACGTATGCGTGTATATGTATAAAGGTGCGCGTGTGCGGGCTGATATATATTACAATACGCGATGCATTGTGTGGTGCTTATGCAAAGTGAGTGTAGTTTGCGGATGTATATCCTATAATACACGATGCAGTGTGCGAGTGTGAGTGCAGTGTGTGCGTGTACAAGTGATGGTGTTTATATGTTTAAATGTGTAGTGCAGTGTGAGGGCTTATATGTATGGTATAGTATGGGGATGTAAAAAAGCGCAGCGTATGTGTTTAAATGCATAGTGCGAGTACGTGTATGAACGCGGGTGTAAAAGTGCGAGCGTACAGATATTCATTTATGCCGGTGTCCGTTTGTGCGCGTTTACTAGTGTGCGGATGCTAGTGTGTGGGTGCTAGTGTGCGGGCGTACGGGTGTTCGTTTATGCGGATGTACGGTGTTCGTTTGTGCGCGAGTGCTAATATGCATATACAAGTATCCGTTTGTGCACGGGTGTTAGTGCGTAAATACGAGTGCGTAAATATATCTATTTGTGCGCGGGTGGTAGTGTGGGCGTGCTAGTGTGTGTGTGTGTGTGTGTGTGTGTGTGTGTATAAATGATTAATTGATTATATATTACTGTATATATATATAATATTAATAATTTTTTTCTTTTCTAGGAACAATGTGATGGTGATGATGACCCACTGGCCTCGGTTGTCCCAATGCAGGGACCTCATGCATCACCGAGGCCATTGGTGACACCACCATCACCCTCCATTGAGGTGGTGCAGTTGATGCCTGCGCCACACCTGGTGGAGAGGCAAAGACGGTGGATTGATAGGTGAGATATTTTACTCAATTTTATTCTAATTTATGTATTTTAATTTATTTATTTATTTTAATTATATTCTTTGGTTTTACAGAAACATGCAGCAGAGGTGGATTAGCTATCCCGGATACTGGGCCCCCCGGCCATACAATAAAAAAAAAAAAAAATAAATTATATATTTATTATATTTATTATATTTATTATAATTCTTAAATTATGTATTTTTTAATAAAAAATAAAAAAAATGTATTTTGTATTTATAATTGTAGAAAATTGTGTGACTGTATGTAAATGAGAGTGTGTATGTGAATGATTGAATATATGCAAATGTGACTGTATGATTGAATGTAAATGAGAGTGTATGTAAATGAGAGTGTATGTAAATGAGAGTGTGTATGTGAATGAGAGTGTATGTGAATGAGTGTATGTGTATGTGTATGATTGAATGTATGTAAATGAGAGTGTATGTGAATGAGAGTGTATAACTGAAGTCTGACTGTATGTGTAAGATTGAATGTATGTAAATGTGACTGTATGATTGAATGTAAATGAGAGTGTATGTAAATGAGAGTGTGTATGTGAATGAGAGTGTATGTGAATGATTAATTAAAGTTTAAACAAGTTTGAATATAGTTTAAACAACTTTAAACAAGTTTAAACAAGTTTGAATAAGTTTAATATGGAAAACATGCATGTCTATGAGTGCAGGTGTGTATATATTTATATTATATAAAGAGAGAAAAAATGGTGGGAGCCCCAACCATCGCTCTCACCTATGAAGAACAACCTTTTTACAACAACAATATTTTACCTTTTCCTCTCCAAAATTTTCTCTCTCTTTCATACATTATTAAATAATCTTATAATTATGTATACATCGAATCAAATAATTCTTTGGTAAATATATTCACACTTTCTGTTCGAGGCATAGATATACAGCTCGAACAATGCTCTTCTTTACAACCGCAAACATCTTTATCTTCCCAGGATATGTTAGGTGAGTCGTCGCGGGTGTAAACATTTTCCAGCAACCACCATCTCAATGAATCTGCGTTCTTTACAGCGCACTTCGGTTTTGCACAGAGCGGGTGTTTCGGACATCTAGTTTTCTCATCCTTACGAATTTTTTTCAATGCCGGACATCCAAAATCTTCAATATTATTAACTAGTCTAAAAAAAAAAAAATATATATATATAAATGTATTTATTGAAAATTATGTAAGAATATTCCTTTTTTAATACTTACTTTCCAGGAACCATTTCTTCAATCCACTTTCTTTTTTCATACCCTTTTACGTGGATTGTCGTAGCGTTCTTGAGTCTACTTTGTAAAATCTCTATTATCCGACTGTATGGAAACACTCCAGACTCCCACGCCATTCCATGATAATTTTTTATGAGCCACTCATTCGCCATCTTTTCTTCATGTAGAAGACGTTTCCATTTTCAAGGTGGCTGAAAGTGATAAACTGATGGAATGGAGTTTTCAGACAGCTCGAGGATGGCTAACTCCTTCACGACGAATAAGTTCGACGATCTTTTGAAACCCTGGACGTCTACGATGTACTCCATTCTCTCTGCTGCTGATGAAGAGCTGTTGCTGTCTTGCCGCGTCCTCCTCGTCTGAGCTAGCAGAGTACCGAGCGCTCTTTTATAGTTGAGATTCTTTTCGCGAAACTTCCTTTCATGAATCCCTCCCCCCTCCTCCAAAGTTTCCTTCCCTTCTCGAAGGTTCTTTCCTTCCTTGAAACCTCCCACTATCGCACCATTGAAGGGCTATAAGAGCAGTCGCATCGTTACGGAGCCATCAGTCGATTGAATCGAATCACTAAGTGCTACTTTCAAGTGCAAGATAGACTACAAGGATACATCGAGTGTTACATCACAGTGGAAGGACTACTACGAGGATACATCGTGTTCTACTTCCTAGTGTAAGGTCTACTATCAGGATTCATCACGCCAGTATTATAGAAAAACATAAGTCATCTAGGATAAAGACAATTGGGTGAGAATGACATCTCCTGAGTATTTCAGTTATATAGTTAAATTATCATTGAAATCATTAGAGAGTGCAAACAAAGGAGTTGCAACTTCTACTGATATAAAGAACTGGCTTAATTTGAATAGTGATGCTATTAATGCGTTAGAGAAATTAACCTCTTCGGGAACGCTTACCAGAGCAAACAAGCAGAAATGTCAAACATCAATGACACATTTACTCACTATTCAAAATAAACTGCGCAGCTTGTTAAAAACTGGTGGTCGCTTATTGCAAAATTCATCACCATCATTAAGTAAGGAAGACGACCAAAGCGTTAAATGGGATGATGTGTTCTCGGCATTTGAGAGACGTATAAGATCAGGTGTAACATCTAATCTGATTCATATGGATATCGTCTCATTCATGAAGGATGCACAAATCGTCTTTGAATCGAAGATAACGGAGGCTCTCAAGGTATATAATGCAATTAAAGTGAATGCCGAACTTGCAGCAGAATACATAATTCAAAAAAGTGACTTGGTAGATACGGAAGTTAAATACTTTAATACTGAAAACGCATCAATACATAAAGTTACAGATTTAAAACAATGGTTTGATGTTAATATTAAACAAGCTGTCCAGTGCGAGATGGAAGAATTTCAAGAAAGAGGTTCTGGATGGAGTCTACAACAAATTTTAAGTCTAACAATCAACATCAATAAGTATGAGCCAATGAAAGGAAGTTCCTACATAGCATTACCAAAGGAAATACTTATGAAAAAGGCTTGTGTCAATGTACAAAATAAAGATGATCAATGCTTCAAGTGGTCCATTTTGGTTGCACTACATCCTCAAGAGAAACATGCCGACCGAGGTAGTAAGTATACAAAATTTGACGGTGAACTAAACTTCAATGGCATAGAGTTTCCTATCTCGCTGAGGCAGATAAATAAATTTGAAAACCAAAATTGTGTTTCTATAAACGTATACATTTTAAAAATGTATAATGGGAAGTTCAAGCTTCATCCGTGCTATCTTAAATCTCTAAAGAAAAATTCACATGTTAATTTACTACATATACAAAACTACTATGTGGATGAAAATGAAAAAGAAGAAAGTAATGATAATCCAAATGCTCCAATGCCAAAGTTTCACTACGTTTGGATAAAAAACTTATCACGCTTGGTAACGAGACAATTAACAAAGCATAATGGAAAATGTCATGTCTGTGATCGATGTCTACATTATTTTCATTCAGAAGAAAAGTTGAAAAAACATGAAGTCGACTATATACAGTTGAATAAGTGTAAGATTAAATTACCTATGCCCCAAGATAATATTCTTTCATTTAAAAATTATAATCGACAGACAAAAGTACCTTATGTTATCTATGCGGATTTCGAATGTTTCCTGAAACCTGTAGAAGATGAAGCATCACGTGCATTTCAAGAACGCGAAGCTTATAGTATTGGATATTATTTAAAATGTAATTTCGATGATAATCGATCAGGCTATCACAGTTATCGGCAGAAAGAAGATGGTGAAATGAGCCCTGCTGTCTGGTTCATTGTAAAACTTCAAGAATTGGCTACTCATTTGGAAGAGATGTACAATGCCCCTAAACCTATGATTCTCACTACTGAAGAGATGGAAGACTTTAAAGCAGCTACAGTATGTCATATTTGCAGTAAGCAGTTTTCTATCAAGGATAAAAAAGTACGAGACCACTGCCATATTACTGGAAAGTAAGTAAACTACATTATTATTAATTCATGTTATTTAAACATATATATTAAATTAATTATGTGTGTGATTTCAGGTATAGAGGAGCTGCTCATGAGGGATGTAAAATCAACTTTAAAGATGCCAGGTTTATCCCAGTAGTGTTTCATAATCTGACAGGTTATGACTCGCATTTTATCATTAAGGAACTTGCAAGTGATGAAATTTTAAAAGGACGTGTACAACTTATTGCTGAAAATAAAGAACGATATATATCTTTCACAAAATATATCGAAGGTAGCGATTTCAATTTTAGATTTATAGATTCCTTCAGGTTCATGGCATCATCCTTGGAGAAATTGGCGTCGTATTTGGACGAAAAAAACATTACCAGCAGTGTATTTATGAAAGATGGATATACAGAGGAACAAATAAAGTTGTTGCTGAGAAAAGGCATTTTCCCGTATGACTACGTTCCATCACTCGAAAAATTGAAGGAAAAAAAGTTGCCTTCAAAAGAAGATTTTTACAGTAAATTAACTGACTCTCGTATTGCTGATACTGAATATAATTATGCGGAGACGGTCTGGAATACTTTCAATATTAGTACGCTTGGTGAGTATTCTGACATATATTTGAAAACAGATGTACTTCTATTAGCAGACGTCTTTGAGAATTTTCGGACGACGTGCATTGAGGCTTATGGTTTGGATCCTGCGCATTACTACACTACTCCAGGACTAACGTGGGATGCTATGTTAAAATACACACAAGTCGAACTTCAATTACTTACCGACATAGATATGCTGTTATTCGTTGAAAGAGGGATTAGAGGTGGAGTCAGCCAATGTTCGAACCGTTACGCCAAGGCTAATAACAAATATATGACTGAGGGTTACAATCCAAACGAAGAGGAGAAGTATTTAATGTACTATGATGCTAATAATTTATACGGATGGGCTATGACGCAGTACTTACCAGAAGGAGGTTTTCGCTGGCTTGAATATTTTGATGAGCCTGGATTTTTTTTTGACATTCCAGGTGGATTTAGAATACCCAACGAATATTCACGATGATCATAAGGATTTACCATTATGTCCGAAACATATGGCTCCACCAGGCTCTCGGCAAAAGAAGTTACTCACCACTTTATTTAACAAAAGTAAGTATATCGTTCATTATCGAGCGTTAAAACAAGCTCTCCAGCATGGTTTAGTTCTAAAGAAGATTCATAGAGTACTACAATTTAAACAAAGTGCATGGCTCAAGCCTTACGTTGATTTGAACACAGAGAAAAGAAAGCAGGCAAAGAATGAGTTTGAAAAACTCTTCTACAAATTATTAATTAACGCTGTGTATGGTAAGACTATGGAGAATGAACGCAAACGAGTGGATGTAAAACTCGTTAATAAGTGGAAAGGTCGATACGGAGCTGAGGTGATGATTGCTAAGCCGAATTTTCACAGTCGTTCGATTTTTGATGAAAACTTGGTTGCCATACAACTTTCTC
This sequence comes from Torymus aiolomorphi, assembly GCA_036365515.1. NCBI lineage: Eukaryota > Metazoa > Arthropoda > Insecta > Hymenoptera > Torymidae > Torymus > Torymus aiolomorphi. The sequence goes on from CM070877.1 coordinate 107,573,534, forward strand.
GAATGGAAATCGCAATTCAAAAACCTATCTACATTGGTCTCTCCGTTCTCGACATTTCCAAAACTCTTATATATGATTTCCATTACTCATATATGAGAAAACGTGTTGGAAACAGGAGTAAACTTCTCTACACCGATACAGACAGTCTTATATACGAAATTCAAGAAGTGAATATGTATGATATTATGAAAGAGGATATCCACATGTTCGATACATCAAATTATTCAAAAGACAATCAGTTTGGGCTACCTTTGCAAAACAAAAAAGTTATTGGACTCATGAAGGATGAGTGTAATGGTAATATCATGACTGAATTTATTGGACTACGCAGTAAAATGTATAGCGTTCTCATTCAAAATGAGAAACCTATAAAGAAAGCCAAGGGTGTAAAATCATTAGTTGTGAAAACAACCATCACCTTTGAAAACTATCGAGACTGTCTCTTTAATGAAGAAACAATAAGATGTCAGCAGAATAATATTCGTTCCAAGAATCATATTGTTCATACAGAGAACGAAAACAAAGTGGCTCTCAGTCCCCACGATGATAAACGCCATCTGTTAGCAAACAGCACAGATACATTACCATGGGGACACTATGCAATCTTCGATGAGGAAGATATACAACTTCTGCGATACTTAATTCAAGAGGATGAAGAAATGGAGGTGGAAGAGCCAATCATGAATGAACATGATGGAGACGGGGGAGGAATGGAGGTGGAAGAGCCAATCATGAGTGAGCATGATGGAGAGGGGGAAGCCGACGGAGGCCTACATAAGCAGAGTCGACAGAGCATTCGGTACAGTCCTTCGATTGATGAGAACGGAGAGCCTCCCAGCAAACGACTTAGACTCTGAACAATTCCACACACACTTTAAGGTGAGTATTTCATTTATTGACTTGTAATATATTTTACAAATATTCAGTATTCTCTCTTTCTCTCTCTGTTTCAGAATGGACTTTGCCATGTTAAACCGAATCTGCTCAAATACCTATCTTCCAAAGAAGAATCTATCGGATTTGAAGAAAGGTGAGATGTATATAGTGACAGAGATCAAGCAGGTGAATACTAAATATGGATTGAAAGCGGTTGTCGTCATCGATGGAGAGTTTCAAATATTCCTTCCCAATCGAGTTTCAAAGGCCCTCGAGAACAATGGGAATTTATTCGATGAACTTGCCGAGAGGGCTAATAAGTACAAATTATTTTTATTGTATCAAGGTGAACAATATTTTGAATTTCGTAAAGATTAAATGTGTAAATTAATATTGTAATTTAATTAATAACTTTGTAATGTAACTTAAAATTAATAAGCATGTAAAATAAATAAAATAAAGAGAAAGTTTATGGAGAGGAAAAATGTTCGGTTGTTCCTCATAGGTAGGGAGCGTTGGTTGGGGCTCCCACCACTTTCTCTTTATTTAATTACTAATGAAATTACATATCTTGTTTATTAATCCAACTATTGTGCGAACTGTCAAACCCAAGCCACTTTACGTAAACTTGATTACCGCGTTTCTTGATAACTTTTTCTACGAGACAAATATCTGGGTATTTAACTTTTAGAAGTTCTTCTTCATAGAAGCAACCTGAAACTGGATGATCTTGATAATCTTTTAAATGGTAAGTAACAGGATTTATTTTCGATATTTTAACTATTGTGAATATCTCAGTCGACCAATTAGGTGTATATCCTTTCTCAAATACTTGCTTTAATCTGCTTATACGTACTCTATCATTAACTTTAAATTTTTGCTTTTTTACAGGTTGAGACTTGGTGGAATATTGTCTTAGAACCTGCGTTTCATTGGCTTTTGTTACATCTTTTGGTTTCATATGTATAGTTCTGTATTTCCTATTATTGTAAGCAGTAATCAAATCAGGTAAGATGTCAAGCCACTTAAAATTTCCACGCAAACTAAATTGCATCCACATCTTGTTTTTCAGCGTTCGATTAAATCTCTCACAAATAGATGCTTTTAAGTTGCTGTATGTGGAGTACAGGTTAATCTTATACCGCTTCATCAAATTCTGAAAGCTTGAGTTGTAAAACTCTTTATCTCTATCTGTTTGTAAATTTTTTGGTGCTCGACCTTGAGAAAGAACTAATTTTATCGCTGCTGTAACGTTGTCTGCGGATTTTCGCTTAACCGGTACAGCCCAAGCGTACTTGGAAAATACATCTATTACAGTAAGCATATATCTGTAGTCTTTGTTCTCTCTAGCATAAGGCTGCATTTCAACTAAATCAGCTTGCCAAGTTTCATCTATGCCTCGCATATCAAACTTACAGCGTTGATAGTTTCTTCGAGCAGGTTTATGCAACTCTTCTACTGCTACTTTCTTTTGATGATCCATACTTCGATGTTGACTCATTGGTGTCCAGCGAATTACTGCTATGTGACAATTGAAGTACCATCACTTTTATACTCTCGATTTCCCTCTCAAGATCAGCAATTTTTTTATCTAATTCATCACGATTTGCATTCATAATATTATCTAAGTTGTTTAACTCATTTCTTAAACCACTTGTAATTTTTTTAATTTTTCGTACTTCTTCTCCCACTATCAGTTGTAATGATTGCACATTAACTGCATCGTGTAGATCATTGGGTGCTCCTACATTGCATAATCTCTTATTTTCAAGATCAAACTGCCCATCGGATGTGATTTTATATCCCACTCCTGGAGGACCTCTAATGCCCTCTCTTTCTTTCAGATTTCGTCCGAACACGTCAACACTCATTTTGATACTAAACCTTTCACTAATTCGTCTCAGTATATATAGCCCGCCTCACGGAGCTCTTCAATAATTGAATGAATTTCATTCGTATGACTTTGATTTCCAGCTGACCTTTCTGCAATTAGTAAACGAAGACGATCCACAAGTTCATTTGGATCATCCCAGTATACATAATCCATTATTGAACCCTTTCTTGCAATTTTATATCTTGGTATGATGCCAAAACCACTCTTTTTATTAGGAGTTTTCTTACGCTTTTTAGAAGTCTCGAAGAAAAGAGGATGAATGATTTCATCAAATTTCTTACTGTTGTGTTTACGAATAAATTCATCACCTCTGTATCTCTTCTTGTGAACATTACTTATCTCAAGAATACTGCGATAGTTTGCTAAGTCATCTGAACTTACATACTTCTGCTCAGGATTTTTAGTTATTAATAACTCCAAAAGCCCTCGAGTTTTTGGATATTTTTCATCTTCTATAACAACATAATCACTATCAAACTGTATTGGTGTATTACCAATTAACATATGTCCTTGTTCTTTACGTACTCCATAGATTTTATCAATATACTTACTATTCTGACTGAGCATGCGTATGTATTTATCATCTAATGAAGCCTCTTCAATTTCACTGGTTGCTGATTCAAATGAAGTATCTAATTTAAGATTTTCAATACTATTATTTTTTAAAGTATCATTATTAAAACCAAATGTATTATCATTGAAAGAATCGTCATCTAGAGTATTCTCAAGTTTTCTTTTTTTATTCGTAAAATGAATATTATCTAGAGTATTATTTAACTCCTTATTCTTTGAAGCTTCATTTTTTTGAATATGGTTTTTTGATGTTTCAACAAGTTTCTGAAGTGGATCAACAATTGGTTTGAAAGTATCTTCCATTGCTCTTTCAAACGTATCTTTTCCATACTTTAACAGATTATATTTACGTTTAACTGCATTGCGAGCTTTTACAAGCTCATGAAGTATATCCTTCTTTTCACGAAACTCTGCCATGTTACCGCTTCAACGTTCAGTTGTAGACTGTGAATGAAAGACTAAGTGTCTCCCATATTTATAGCAAAGCAGTCGAAGCCCTTACGATACCTACCTCCATTGATTGGACTATCTTTGTCAATCATTAAAAATCCATATTTCTCATCTCTCCAGCATTTGATGCATAAATCTTTAAACTGTATATAGGTCATATCAGAATTAACATGATCTTCATACAAATGTTTTAAATTTACATCATCTTGACGAAAAATTACCAAAAGATTTACATTATCTCTGACGAGATGTTTAGGAATATGGGCATATGATTGACAAAGATAGAAACAGTCTACGTTTTTATGTCTACCCATGCAGAAAAATGCTTTGACATGATTCTGTTTTTCACAAGCTATATCGTCAAATATAATGATTGAGTTTGGAAGAGCATTTTCAGGAGCTATTACTTCATCGTGTTCACTGTAGGGAAAATACTGTACGCCCTCTAATGGTTCTATGAGTTTCTCAAGAAATTTATACTTTGGTTGATTCAAAGATTTTGAATATGTATAAACATTCTCAAATCGAACACCATTGGGATGTGTAATGAGTGCAAACAAACTATTGGTTTTTCCACAATTTGACGGTCCACAAAATACAGCTCTAATACTGCTTGGAAGTAAGTCTCCATGCCGCTTTGTCTTTTTTTCTTGCTCCACGATATTATCGAAATTAAATACCGGGAGTTGAACAGAGTGTTCCTTGAAACTCATGTGTACAGTACAAGGTCTCGATCGCAACTGATCGTTCGGCTATAAATAGAGCGCTTTTATACTCGCGGGGTTCAGTCTTCATCGAACCTTCGTGGTGTGATGATCGTATACAGATGACGTCGAGGTCGCGGTTTAATCAATAAAATTCTCAACAGTCTTCCAGTAGAACTTCATTTACCAGGATATCAGTACTGCGGACCAGGTACTAAGTTAGCAAAACGTTTAGCTCGAGGTGATAAAGGTATCAATCTACTTGATAGAGCTTGTCAAGAGCATGACATAACTTATTCTCAGAACAGAGAAAACATTGAGGCTAGAAACAACGCAGATAAAGTTTTAGCAGATAAGGCGTGGCAGAGAGTTAAGGCTAAAGATTCAAGTATTGGTGAGAAAGTAGCTGCTTACGCAATCACAAATATTATGAAAGCCAAATCAAAACTAGGAATGGGCATGGAAGAAAGCCGCCAACGATGCTGAACAAGATAATAAAAGCTGCTTCAAAATCAATGGTTAAAAGTAACTCAGCTCGCAAGGTAATTCTCTCTGCTTTGAAAGGTGTTCGTTTTGCTGTCAAGAAAGCAGGTGGAAAACGTAAAATTATCATTCCACGGGTTTTACCTGTACCCTCAAAAGTAGGTGGTTTTCTACCGTTTCTCGTACCAATATTTGCTGGTCTGAGTGCTGTTGGGGCTGTGGCTGGTGGGGCTGCTGGTATAGCAAAAACAGTTAATGATGCGAGTACAGCTAAAAAGCAATTAGAAGAAAATCAGAGGCATAACATGAAAATGGAAGAAATAGCATTGGGAAAGGGTCTATTTCTGAAACCATATAAAACAGGTGCAGGCCTTCGTATAGGCGATAATAAAAAAAAATTCCGGTTAAAGAAAAAAAAAAGAACCTCGAAGTGAGATTACCACAGAGGGCTCTCACAGATCTCGATCTAATTAAGTATGCTAAAATTCTAAAAATTCCATATTTTCGAGGAGTATTTATGCGAAATGCTTTACCTGCTAGTGGTCCTCATAATCATGAATCAGCCATAGTAAATTTAGATGATAAAGATGGGCCTGGAACACATTGGGTAGCATATCGAAAACGTGGAGACAATGTAGTTTACTTCGACAGCTTTGGAGATCTTCAACCACCTATTGATTTATTGCTTTATCTGCGAGTGAATGAAGTTAAATATAATCATGAGAGATATCAAGATTATAATACATTCAACTGCGGTCACCTCTGTCTCAAGTTCTTAGGTAACAAGCTAAGCCGGGCTATATAAAGGCGAGCGTAATGATAGTTTAATCATTCTAGATTGAATAGTCATGGAGAATTCATTGACGTTAAGTCTCTCCGGTAATTCATCAGTTCTAGAAGTGCAGTATTTTCCACCTATTGAACTTTCACCAAATAAAAATTACGTTCTCGGTTTGGTTGAACTTTTAACATTTAACTCTATATCCAACATCGATATTGATAATAATAAGTTTTACGTCGGTAAGGAAGAAATATATTTACCGACTGGTAGTTACGAGATAGAGGATATAGAAAATTTTCTTCGTGAAACTTTAGCACCCAAAGGTATTTCAATCAGTTTAAAGCCAAATAATAATACACTTCGCAGTGTAATAAAGTGTAGTCAGTCTATTGACTTTCGTCTTCGAGATTCCATCGGTCAGCTTTTAGATTTTACTCAACGTTTACTACAAGCAAACATTACTCATAGCTCAGATCTGCCTGTAGCTATTCTTAAAATCAACGCCTTACGAGTTGAGTGTAATATAACTTCAGGAGCATATATAAACGGCTCTAAGGTTCATACGATACACGAATTCTTTCCAGCAGTACCACCAGGATATAAGATCATTGAAGTACCCTCACAGGTAATTTACCTTCCAGTTACAGTTAAAAGCATAGATCACTTACAAATACGCATAGTCGATCAAGACGGACGATTAGTTAATTTTTGAGGAGAAACCATTACAATCAGACTTCAAATCAAACAAGTGTGATGGGGATCGTTTACAACAGCAAGGTTGGTAAGGGCTATATAAAGAAGTCAACATGTCGACAGACCATCAGTCGTCCGCGAGCAAGCAGAGCGCGAACACGACAAAACATTCAGTTCCTGAGAAGTCTCGGCCTAAGAGTCGTCGCTGGTGGAAAATAACTTGTATTTTTTTCTGTTGTCTACAAAAAGATGGAAGAAATTCTAAACATTCCGTCACCTGTAACATTTGATGAGTCAGTGGCTCACTACGAACTTCATGCACATCAGCCCTACACCACGTCATCGTTTGGAAACTGCGATGAAATTCGCATCGCCATTCAACATCAAGATTTATGTCTTCTACCATCACGAAGTTCACTACATGTATGTGGTAAATTAGTTAAACCGGACGGTACACCACTCGAACGTTCTATGTTAGTCAACAACGCCATCTGTCATATGTTTGAAGAAATCAGATATGAGATAAATGCCATTGAAATTGATAAATGTAAAAATGTAGGGTTAACTACTCTCATGAAAGGTTGGGTTTCTCTCAATCCTAGTCAAAAATTAGTCATCGGAACGCTGGGTGGCTCGATGTAGCAGAAACGCAAAAACTTACCAACGATGATGGCTACTTCGACCTACTATACCTCTCTGTATGATTCTTGGATTTGCCGAAGATTATGGAAAAATTTTAGTAAATGTTAAGCATGAACTCATACTCACTAGATCGAGAAATGATATCAATGCCATCATACAGACAGCAGGACCAGACAATACTTATGAAGAATTTAAAATTGAGTTCACGAAGATAGAGTGGTTGATACCATACATATTTCTCTCCGATAAGCGAAAGATTCCTCTATTCAATTATATCGAGAAAAACAGACCTGTGGTTATGAGCTACCGCAGTTGGGAATTCTATGAATATCCCCTCCTTCCATCTTCTCCTAAACACGTTTGGACTGTTAAAACATCCAATCAGTTGGAAAAACCACGCTTCATTATTCTTGCTTTTCAAACGAATAGAAAATCTCGGAGGCAGGTAAACGCGAGTCAGTTCGATCACTGCCACTTGAGTAATGTTAAACTCTTTTTAAATTCACAATGTTACCCGTATGGAAATTTAAATTTAGATATAGATCGTAACCAGTACGCTGTATTGTATGATATGTATGCAAATTTTCAGAGTGCTTATTATGAAAAAAATCCCGAACCTCTTTTGAATAAAGTAGATTTTATAAAATACTTACCTTTGATAGTGATTGATTGTTCCAAACAAAACGAATCTTTGAAAAACGCTCCTCTGGACGTGCGTTTAGAGTTTGAATCAAGAAATAATTTTCCAGCTGGAACAGCCGCGTATTGTCTCATTCTGCACGACCGTATCGTTCAGTCTAGTCCCGTCAGCGGTGACGTGAAGAAGCTTGTGTAAAAATGAAATATATCGTTGATATGCAGGGCTTCAAACAGCCTGGTAATGATTTCGTTTTGAAAGAACTGGCAATAGTTCCGTTGGATGATGACGATCAACCTCTAGTCTTTTTATTCAAGGAACCTTTTCCTTGGAAACGACTCACCGATAAGTATAAGGGAGAAAATACTTGGCTGAAGAAGTTCTATCACGGTATTTCTTGGAAGTCAGGTGACCGTCCCTACATCGACATCGGAAGTGTTCTTCGAGAATGTCTGCATGATGCTAGTCAGATACTCGTTATGGGCTCCATCAAGAAAAAATGGCTCAAACGTTTCAAATTCAACGTCCACGATGTAACGGAGATGGGTTTTCCACCCTTGGACAAGATCAAGCTTGTCACAGTTTGTCCTAACCATGAGGGCGCCTACAAAACCAGCTGTGCTCTTCATAACGTCAAACTTCTGAAAAAATTCTACGAAACGTGTGAGACGTCTATGGATTGGGAGTCGGAGCTTCATTCGTGTCCCTGACGTCGAACAAGATGGGTCAAAACACAAGCTCAAGCGCTTATACTCCTCTCCTTGATTCTAAGCAAGAGAAAAAGGAGGATTCAAAATGGTAACAATATTCCCAAAAGTATTCCACGAATACGAATTCTTTACCCGAACGCGATAAGTATAAAAGACTAAAGTAGTCATTAATTTTAAATATGCGCTACCTCATCGAGCTATACCAGAGCTCGCTCAGAATGCTATAAGAGTTCTGGCTCAGTAGGGGCTTCTGGCTCAGTAGGGGCTTCTGGCTCAGTAGGGGTTAACAGGCTTCATAAAATTCTATGTTTAACTCGAAAATACTATGAGAGTTCTGGCCCAGTTGGGTCAACGGGGCTCGTAGAATTCGATGCGCAGCATCGAAAATGCTATGAGAGTTCTGGCCCAGTGGGCTAGAACTCTCATAGCTTACCTACTAACCATGTTTTCGACACTAAATCGGCAGATAAATAATGGTGGAGCTCTGAAAAGAAAACTCGTAAGTGGATTGTCCTTGTTATTCAATTAATTCTTGCGGCAGTTAGAGCTGTAGCAAATTTGAAAAATGTGGTATGGAGAAAAACGCGTTTAAAATTGTAACTTATAGTGTATCTTTTTGTTATAAAACACTGCTTTTTCAAAAGCTATCATTTCTAGACTATTTTAGATCCAACTTTGATACTTTCGTATCTTACTCTAGAGATGTTAAATTTTCGAAAAATTAAGCTAAAAAAATTCGGTTTTTGAATAGTGTCACAGTGGTAAGGGGTATGGTAAGGAGGTATACCCCTGAAAATACAGAAGATGAATAATTTTATACATTTATTTCATCTTGTCCCGAGGGACCCAGGCAATGTTTTTGACATTTTGTACGTCAACTAATTCTTTTATAAAAGTTGACATGGGCAGTAATAAAACAATGTCTGCTCTGTATAAATATAGATTTCTTTACTTTATAGACTTTACGGTTGTGCGTTCGGGTTATAAAGAAGTACTTTACGCATAGTATGCGGAATAGTACCACTGTAAAACCCGAACAGAAAACCGTTAAAAAGTTGTGTTCGTGGGTCTGTTACCGTATGTAACGATCGCACTTTACGCACTAGTTGCATAATATAAAGTTTTTCTAAATAAAAATCATTTTATTTTCGTTTTCTAAAATTATAAATGAAACTCATTTGACTTATTAAATTCGTTAAGAAGTACCCTAATTAATTTTTAATTTTAATAATTTATTTTTTAGTTAGCATACATGAACTCAAAGGGAAATGAAAGTGACCCTATCAGAGATGTGATTCACTCAATTTTGCGAGCCATGTATCAAAAGAATTAGGCTCCCAATACAGTGGAAAATGCCGTAAAGGGAAAAAAAGTTTTGGTGACACACCTTTCTTCAGTCTTTTATCAACAGCAATGTATTCAAAATACAAAACAAGCTCTGAAAAAGTTCTATATATATGCAGTCTGTGGCTTAAAGCTCGGCCGGCTAACGTGAAATACCACAGGTAATTATTATCGAATAATAATATGGCTAACTAATACTAAAGTGAACTCTCGATATATTAACATGTTTTGCAATATTTAGCAGGAATGATAATTTTACAGATTTAACTTAGGTATTTCCCGTCAAGAGAAAGCCTTATACCGACCGATATCTGTAATTACAGCTATGCAGTATTCCCCGTGTAGAAATTTTGGAGGTCATCCCCGTGAATAACTCCGATTCGGACGCGATTTTCTGCAGTTGTACCTATCAGTGGATAACAGTCGAGATTCGGATATGATTTCCCTGCTTTATCCCTTCTTTATTAAAGGCAGAGCCAATTGTACGATTTTCCTGCCAGAATCGGATGTGATATTCGTAGCTTTGTATCAATAAAGCAGAAATCCGCTTTACCAACTGAAAACTTCGATAATCAGACCCGATTCTGCTAGGAAAATCGCATAAGTATCCTTGCTACTATAATTCTAAAAACTAATGTTTGTGCATGTTAAGAAAGTCTTTCTAAAGTATAAAATGACAGTAATAAGCAATGAAACTATTCCATTATTTCGTTATACTCCTAGAGTGCTTAATTTTAATTCATTAAAACTGCAGATTTCTGTTTTATTCGTTGAGAGCTACGAACATCAGATCTGATTCTGACAATAAAATCGTGGGACTATCGCGTTTGTATTAAAATAATGTATATAATAAATAATAATTGCAAATAGCAAAATACATTAAATATTTGTACTTTTCTGAATGATTTTCATTCTATTATACATTAAAATCAAGTTAAACTAAATGAATACATATGAATACTCAAATTATCACTTCAATGGGAAGTACTGTTTGTAGGTAAATGGATTAGACGTTGGACTACTGCACGGGAGACCCAGGTTCGAATCTCCATCAGGGGAAAATTTTTTTAATTTCTTTAATTTTTTAATTGATGTTTTAAACTTAATCATTTCAAATGTATTCATTAATATGTAAATATAAAAGATTTTTAAAAGATAAAAATAAACATTTAAATTAAATACATAATATATGTAATATAAGTATAAGTACTTGAAAATAATTATTCGTGAAAATAACTGTCAGTACAAATATTAATAATAAATCTTATTTGCATCAATAATCTGTTTTTAACAAAACTGACAGCTTTACGTTTGTTTAATTTTTACATTCTTTATTTTTTGATGCAACAAAATTAAAATAAAAAAATTCAATAATTTTTTAAATTACCATATTGATAATATAATTAATTTCTTTATTAATATATAACACGAGAATTTGTTGTTTTAACTATTTTCAAACAAACAAAACCATTCCCAAAATGCTCGAAATTCATATGGATTCCTAGTCAGATTCTACCTTGGAATCCTCATCTGAATCGTGGAGAAAACGGTATTCAAAAAAGTGTCCGAATCAAGTACGATTTTCCTGTCTGAATCGTACTACAGTTACGGAAATCGCACCAGAATCGGGTTTGAGTTACCTATATTTTTCTACACGGGTCTCTTTGAATTTTGAATATTTACAAATTTTTTTTAGTAGATAAACAATTTAACCGATCTACAAATTGTGTCCCTGCTTAAATATTCCGGCTTACTTAATATAAATTGAGCGATCGATATTCGTTCGATTTTCGAGAGTTTTTGTGAGGTATCTCGAAATCTCGAATCGATCTCGGAACTTGAATGAAATCGTGTAGCGCGCCAAATTAACGCTAGTACATGCTATAATTAAACGAGAATACTGCAAAACCAGAAAATGTCGATATAACTATAGATTAAAATAGCGAGTACGGATTTCTCTTAATATAGTTTAAAGTAAATGCATAATGATGACATAGGCTGATTTGTGCACGTGAGAATTGTGCACCGATTTATTGTGCACAGAGAAAAGAAAAAAAAATTTTGTTCACAAAACGTTTTTACTTTTGCACAAAAAATTGTACACTTTACGGAAAAAGATGAAATTCATTAATGTGCACAAGATTGTTGTGCACAATAACATAAAATAATTTCAACCAAAAAAAGTCTTGCACGCTGTGCTTATTTATCGTGCACGTAATATAGAGCTGGACGATTGTGCGGGGGATGCGAGTTCCACGTGTATACGGAAGCGCGTCATACGTTTATACATGGCAAAATAATTATGTAAATAATTCTTAACCCCAAGTAGGCGAGGGGTGCGAGTTCCACAAATATACGGAAGCGCGTCAGACGTGCATATAAGGCAAAATAAATATGTAAATAATTCTTAACCCCAAGTAGGCGGGGGATGCGAGTTCCACGCGTATACTAGAATAAGGCAGACGTGTATACATGGCAAAATAATTATTTAAATAATTCTTAACCCCAAGTAGGTGGAAGATGCAAATTCGACGCGTATACGGGAGCGCGTCGGACGTGCATACAAGACCAAAAAATTATGTAAATAATTCTCAACCCCAATTAGGCGGGGGGTGCGAGTTCTACGAATATACGGAAGCTCATCAGACGTGCATACAAGGCCAAATAATTATGTAAATAATTATGACCCTAAGTATGCGGGGCATGAGAGTTCCACGCGTATACTGAAATAAGGCAGACGTGCATACAAGGCAAAATAATTATGTAAATAATTCTTAACCCCAAGTAGGCGGGGGATGCAAGTTCCATGCGTATACCTACTAGGAGTTGACGATTATTTAAATAATTGTTTTGCCTTGTATGCACGTCTGACGCGCTCCCGTATACGCGTGGAATTCGCATCTCCAGCCTACTTAGGGTTAACAATTATTTAAATAATTATTTTGCCATGTATATACGTCTGCCTTATTCCAGTATACGCGTGGAACTCGCATCCCCCGCCTAGGTGGAGTTAAGAATTATTTACATAATTATTTTGCCTTGTATGCACGTCTGACGCGTTTCCGTATATGCGTAGAACTCGCATCCGCCGCCTACTTGGGGTTAAGAATTATTTACATAATTATTTGGGCTTGTATGTACGTCTGACGCGCTCCCGTATATGCGTGGAACTCACACCCCCCGCCTACTTGGGGTTAAGAATTATTTACATAATTATTTTGGCTTGTATGCACGCCTGACGCGCTCCCGTATACGCGTGGAACTCGCATCCTCCGCCTGCTTGGGGTTATTAATTATTTAAATAATTATTTTGCCATGTATAAACGTCTGACGCGCTCCCGTATACGCGTAGAACCCGCGTCTCCCGGCTACTTGAGTTTTGGAATTTTTATTTGATTTAAAATTTAATGTTGTTGGCTAGACAATAGCCATATCGGCTATTAACAGTACTGTCTTGTAGCCCAGTTCCCTATAAATAGCCATCTCGATTTTTTTCCCGCGAGCTCAGCTTTTAAACTAGCCCAATTCGCTACTTATTGCCCAATCTGGCAACACTGCTATAAGACTTCGTATGAACCTTCGTATGAACTAGACTTAGTGCACAATCGGCGAGCAATAATTAAATAAATAGATTTGTGCACAATCGGTTAGATATATTTTTAATGAATTTATTTGTGCACAATCGCCCAGCCCTATATTACGTGCACGATAAATAAGCACAGTGTGCAAGACTTTTTTTGGTTGAAATTATTTTATGTTATTGTGCACAACAGTCTTGTGCACATTACTGAATTTCATCTTTTTCCGTAAAGTGTACAATTTTTTGTGCAAAAGTAAAAACGTTTTGTGAACAAAATTTTCTTTTCTTTTCTCTGCACAATAAATCGGTGCACAATTCTCACGTGCATAAATCAGCCTATGTCATACAAATGATGCATCGAGAGTGTATTTTAAAGAAATAAATAGACATGTGTTGTATGTAAACTATAGCCAAACATTTTATTTTTTAGCGAAAAAAGTGACAGAAGGGAACTGCAGAATGATGAAAATGATAATGACGAATCAAGAAAATTTGACGTTAAAACTTTCCTATTTCATTTTTTAAATGATTCAACGATTTTATTTATTCTACATTATAATTCTTGAACCCAGCACTAGGGTAGATGTCCGTATTAGTGTGGGTTTAAGAAACTCTTCAGTTTTGTCGCATAATAATAGACTATTTAAGCGGTATCAGAGATTCCGGGTGGTTTATATAGATAATAAAAGTAATAATCTACACGAAACAATTTTTTTTATAAAAAAATATTAATATTTACGAAAGTTACAAGCAATATAAAAAAAAAATTTTGTACGCATTTGTGTGCCCTAGCAGACAACAAAGTACATTTTTGTGTGCCCCGTATTAATGTCAACGAATATAGACGCTTATAGAAGCGTAAGTTCAGATGGGCCGGAGGGACTTGGCGCCGGTAGTACCAAACTGGCCGCAAGATGTCGCGCGCATGGTTAATTTGAAGTGCGAAAGCGTGCTGCGTCCTTCTCGCGCTCCGCGCAGACGGCTCTTGAAGCCGGAGCCCGAGCCAAAACGCGGTTTCACTGATCAGGCGTGGATAAGCTTTTACAGCTTATGAATAAAATATTAATAAAATTAGCACGAGGCTTTCTCAAATTGAAGTAGATATTGTTTAATAAGTTAAATAAATTAAATATAAATGAATGATTTTCATTAAACAATTTTTATAATTTGATTTCACTGTAAAATGATAATATAGTTCTTCCACGTGAATTTGTAAATTTTGTAAATTTTTCTTATATAGATTTTCTGCGGTACAATTTTATAACTACTAATATGTTTATTTAATAAGTTCCTGCGAAGCCTGAAGGTTTGCAGCAGAAATTGAGCCAACTTTAATTACTGAATGAAAAATATTCTGGCAAAATTTATAGAACTAAAAATGCAAATAAGTTTTTACAGCAATATTTTCGTGTTTTATAACTACATTAATTAAATTTGTCAATTTAGTGTTCTATTTGACAACTTGCCAATTTTAAATATCCTTATTAAAGTCTCCTGTTTATTATAAAAAAACATTGAATAAAATTTTATATTATCTATTTATTTATTTAGTCATTAAAAAGATTAAATTATAAGTTACAAGTACGAGAACCAAAACGCCGAAGGGTAGTTTTTGTCGCAAACAAATTTAAAGAGATTCGTTTCATCGTTGCAAAAATGCTAAATAGGATACTCTCGCCGGAAAATCAGTGAGAGATTCTCTTCGTCACAAAAATGCTAGATAGGATAGTTTTTGCCGGAAAATTAACGAAGGAGATTCTTTTCGTCGCAAAAATGCTAGATAGGATTGTTTTCGCCGCAAAATTGTTGAAGGAGATTCTTTTCGTCGCAGAATTGCTAAATAGGATACTCTTCGCCGCAAAATTACTAAAGGAGATTTTCTTCGTCGGGGGTGTTGTAATAATGGTCTATTTATTTTGTACAGGTTCTTCAATGAATTTTAATAAATGATTTACACTTTTTAAACACGTGAATTATTTAATTTAATTACATAAAAAAAATATTAGTTCAAAATAATATATATAAATGTAATAACTCCTGGTGAAAATTTTAACACATTTTAATACGTGTTATATTATGTATGATCATACGTATTGTAATACGTATGATCATATATAATATAACACGTATTAAAATGTGTTAACATTTTCACCAGGGCTTCTAAACAGAAAATACTTATAAAGTTCATATTATTGATAATATCTGTGGTCGAGGGGAAAACCGCCTAAGTCCACTTTCAGAGTATCTGAGAAAACGGCATTTAAAGTTTTGCACTGGTCGAGAAGTTCCAAACGTACATGTTAAGATGGCATACTGTACTTATTAAAAACAGTAATACCTTTCGATGTATAGAGGTATAGAGTACCATCGTTTCGTTGTGTCGATACAGTGAAGCAAATATAGCGAATTGCGCCGTTTTCCCCATCAAAGTGAAATTAGCTCGTTTCCCCCTAAATTCTCTATTTAAGCTTATTATCGATTAAAATAAATATTTAACACTCAGAACATGAATGTAGGATGAAAATACAATCAATTATTTTAATTTTAAAGGGTTTTAATGGCTATTAGAGCGCCATTTCTTAGGATCTGTTTTAATAATGCAGATTTTTTAATACTTCCAAAGTTCTAACTGAACTTCTGCTTCTCCGACTCCGAAATTGAACTGGGTGTATAGTTAAATTTGTTTACACAGTATTATTGTTTGCAAAGTTTATTATTAATATTGTATTTTGTTTATTATTAAATTATAATCATTAAATTTTAATATTTTACTATAATAAAATAATAAGTTGAATATGATTTAATATATATTAATTTTAATATTACGTGAAATGTGATATTCTATAATAAGAATTTTAATGATATAAAATACTATTTATTATTTTCACTGATAAGCAATTATTATAATTTATTTAAAGATTTAAATCGTTTTAACGTGGACTTAGCTCGTTTTCGCCCTAAGCCATATTATAAAAGAGACGTTAAAAATTACTAACGCGTGTTTTTATTATTAAATGTGTTGCCAATTAATTCCTGAAGTAACCACTATTAGTTATTTTCACGTATAACCAATGACCATAATTTATTTAAAAATTTAAATCGTTTTAAGGTGAACTTAGCTCGTTTTCCCCCTCAAAATGGACTTAGCTCATTATTTCAGTTGCTGTTATCTCTTAAAATATTGAGTTCTCGGCAACCACAGATATTAATACATCTATCATCAAATTATTTTTATGTAAAATTGTAACAATGTACTTATATTTAATTGCTTTTATTTAAAGCGAGACCAAAATAATTCGACTTTATGGAAAAAGAAATAATAAAAATTGTTTAAGTAAATTATTAAATTGCTTCTATTTCTTTGAGCTTATTATGAAAAACAAATCATTTCAGCTAAATAATAATTATTTAACAATTTCTATTATAAACTGAAACTGCATATTTGTACAACTTTATGTACTTTCTGGCAGATTTCCGCACTACCTAGAGGTACTGCCAATAGCGCGTTGGTTTTTTTTTTTTAATGTTTCTAATAATTATTGCCGTAATGAAATAGCAATTACAAATATTTTTGCGGCATGACAAAATTAAATGTAATTTATTGCAATTACGTATACCATTATTAATAACATTAACCGTGGAACCTTCGCCGATAGCCCTACATAACCACGATACCAAGGAGAAAGACCTCAAACCCACAAACTTTACTTAAAAGTCTACTAAAAAAGAAAAAAAATTTATTTCTGCCAATAAATTTTTTCCTCTATTTCTAGTAGATCTTTCGGCAAAGTTTACCCACTTTCGTCCTCAACCTAATTCTCTCAAGTTGTACACATACCAAAAATAAACGGAAATGCAACACACTTTCAATTTTAGAAATATATTTATCTGCATAGCGCAGTACTATACAGACAAATATATTTATCAAATTGAAGTAAATGTTGCTTTCCATTTGTATTCTGCTATGTGTACATAAATAATCATATAAATGTCTCCTTAACAAAGAAAAGAGTAAGAAATAGAGGAGTATAATAAGTACTCTGTTATAAAGCTTTTATTCATTAAGGATTATAAATATAAAAATTATTTCATCATGCCAAAAAATAATTTAAATATTTACTAATTATATTTATATGATTATTTACCTCAGACTTTCTAAACACATTGAAATCTTAGCTGAAAATGTTAATATGTACTTTATTGGAATCTTATAATATTATTATTCTACATTAATACTGTAATTGGAATACAATATAGATACTTTAATTTAAAAAAGGCAACAATTTCTGTTAAAAATTAATATTTTTACTGATTAACACGAATAAAATTGGAATACAATAGATACTTTAATTTAAAAGGAGACAACAATTTCTGTTAAAAATTAATATTTTTACTGATTAACACAAATAAAATTTAGTCCTTTAAAATACATAATTCAATGAAAACAAGTTAATTAACAGTAATAATTAATAAAAAAATGTTTATTGATGAGTTAATTTCTGCAGTTTCCGATTGCGTCTGTTACTAGCAGTTTCATGTTTTTGGCGTTTTCTATCTACTCGCAAGCGATTGTTCATCCACTTCAATTTGTAAAATATATGTACTCTTACAAAAAATTTAATAATTAATTCGTAATGTGTTTTGCAAGGATCGTCAACATTCCAAAAGTTTTTGTGATTCTGCTTGATAATTCTACTAATTTCATTAAATAAATTTTGACCAATATTTTTGCAATGACTATTAATTAAAAATTGTTTTTGAAAAATTTCTACCGCGGTAGTTATAACATTGGTGAAATCATCGGAAGGAACACACAAGTTACCAAGTTCATTGTTATTGAAAGTAGCATAAGCTTTAAAAAAGATGAACAGATCATTGTTTTGCTCAAAATTGACATTTTCGCGAGTCAATGCAGATTTACAATCAGGACATTTTGATTTGGAGAAACACTTCTTAGCTACGTAACCAGCAACATACTTCATTGCAGCTTGCAAAGGGGTGGATGAATCAAGAGGGTTGCACAAAATTTGGTCATATTTATCAGAAAGGTTCCCTAAACTTGACTGACTGCTACTACTAACAGAGACAATTTCTTCATAAGTATCAATGTCATCTGCAAAGTGACTATTAGAAACAGTTTCTTGTACTGGAATACTATCATCTGCAGTGTTCCTCATTGGCTCATCCACTTCTTCATTAAACAATTGTTCACTCTCGTTACTATCAATGTCATTCATTAAAGAAGTCTCTAAATTATTATCAACATTACATGTATTGCAATGTGATTGACAGGTTTCCTCAAGTGAAATATTATTTAATGCATTGCTCTCACTTACAGTGTGCGATTGAACATCTGCTTGCAATTCAAGCACACTGTCGGGATCATTGGCGCTACAATCTTGCAAGTCCGTGCTGGATTCTGGCTCTGAAATTGCTAGTAACGCTACTGTTCTATCAGGCTCGCAGTTTTTTACTTTAGACAATGAATTCAAATTAGCTGTCATAGAATATTGCAAATTATGCCTAAGCTGCATCGCGGTTGGATTTTGACAATGACCGCCGCGACTTCTCAAAACTGCAAATAAATTTTCAATCGGATCTTGGTTTAATCGCGATGTCAATAAATAAAGACCGCCATTTTGTTGAATATCCTCCCATTGCATTAAAACGCTTGTCACCGTTAAAGAGAAACCACGAAAGCATGGAGGATTCGTTTTACTGCCGAGACATTCCCACGTTTCAATCCACGACAAACTATCTTTCAAATATTCTACAACTTGATTGTTTTGAACCGACAGAGGACGTCGCAAAGGATTGTTATCACGAGTGGTTCTACTATTTAAGCAATCAAATAAATCATTTCCTTTTTTTAAAAAATTTGCCGTCGCCAAACAGTCTGGATGAGTTAACGGTTCACAATTAGCAAGTCGCCCGGTCAAAAGAGCTGATGAAACGGTATGACTAATTACTTGAGTTGCTAATTTTACATTCATTAAATCAAAACTTTGAGGATAAACGTGATCATAAGTAAGTTTAGCAGCTAATTTTGACGGTTTATCTTTCTCGTTCTCGTATAATTCAACAATTGGTCCCCACGACACGTTTTGATTATCGCTTTTAAGTTGATGATTTTTTAAAGAATTTCGAAGACATTTCATTAAGTGAGGAGGATCGAAATTGAAAAAAATTTTACGATTATATCGTTCAAGGAATGGCTTTTCTAAGGAAATGTTTAATTTTTTTATTGCGAGCTGATTTGGTGATCCTAAATCGCAAACCATTGTTTGAACTGAAAAACCACAATCTTCAGCAAAATCTAACATATCTACAATTAATTTGTGAAGATCAGTTCCAGATACACTGTTGCGAGAAACGTAGTAACTAATTGGTTGTCTCCAATTGTGCTGTCTACCTCTCAACATAAATACTAAAACATGATTACCAATTGTAGACAAGCGACCGCGTTCTCCCAAGTCAGTGTAGCCTTCAATCAGATCTTTTTTGTATTGTACTCTAACCATTCTTTAATTGACATTTCATCCCAAATCAGCACGCACTCGCGTTCTTTGCTAGTCATACTTTCAGATTTTACTTGTAATAATTTCAACAAATTTTCCGTTTTTCCCGTTTTTAAATCTAATTCATTTACCCACGTTCGAATTGACCTAATACAAGGAAGTGCAAATTCTTTTTCATCACGTAAATAACAGTATGCTTTAGGAGATTTATAAAATAATGACATAGCAAATTGTTTTTCTTCGTCTGTCCACTTTTTTAATTTAATGTGATTTACTTGCATTTTAAAAAATCAATTACTGACTTATTTAATTTTTTAAAGTTTTTATAAAAAATTTCTTCCTCTTCACTTCTTACAAGGTTCCGTTCAAGTCTAGTTATTTTCTTCGATTTGTTTACAACGATCTTTTTATACTTATTTACTTTTATTTTTAATCGATTTACTTCTTTCAGATTACTGCTTGCGGAAGATTGATTCATAAAATTAAGTTTTTTTTTTTGCAGCTTCTAGCTGAATTTGCAATTTTGATACTAAATCTTCAAGCTTTTTTACTTTCTCATTATTCAATTCAATGTTCGATTGGCTAATGTTACTGTTACTAGTTACAATATCATTCTGATGAACATTTTGAGAATTGGAACATGTTGGTTTATCTGCATGAATATCTAATAGATGAACTTCGTTCCTAAGAATTGGTAATTTTACCAATAAATTTTCTGGCAGAATTGAATCGTTATAGTCGATATTTGAATCAACATGTTCTTTATCAATTTGTTCATCAGTAATACCCTGCGAATCAGCAGAAAGTAGAGAATGATCAATTGGAAGCGCAGTATCTTTGTACACTATGTTACCATTTCTACTAATATACTTAATATCATCACCTTTGAAATGGGCAGAGCATATACGCTTCTCATTTATTGTTGACTCCTTCAAATCTAATAGCGCAAAGTTTCCTGACCGCAGAATCCATTCTGAACGCCTACAAAGAACATACCGCAAAAATTTTCTTTTTACTATCTAATGTAATGTAACAATGAATTTTAAAGTCTTAAGGGGATGCCTTACTTAACTGTTACCGACCGAGTCGGTTCCGCGGTTTTCACTTTATAAAAAAGAAATAAACTGAATTATGCAAAACGAAGAGTTCATTGCCCTAAGTTCTGTCATGCTCTACCCTCCTGCCAAGTTTCAAGTCAAAATATCCATTAGTTTTTGCGTAAACTTTGATAAAAATTTTGACATTCACTCACTCAAAACCACCTCGAAATTTTTGTCAAAGTTTACGCAAAACTAATGGATATTTTAACTTGAAACTTTGCAGGAGGGTAGAGCATGACAGAACTTAGGGCAATGAACTCTTCGTTTTGCATAATTCAGTTTATTTCTTTTTTATAAAGTGAAAACCGCGGAACCGACTCGGTCGGTAACAGTTGAGTAAGGCATCCCCTTAAGTATCTGAGTACTAATTTGAAGTCAATTTAATACAAAATAGTTTTATTACAAAGATTCTTTACAACTATGTAGAAATTACATGAAATAAGTACTCGTAACTTTACAAAAGAAGTATAAGTAATGGTATCACTTTTTTAACATAGCGAAAATAAGAATTAATTTATATTACATAAACTGAATTTAAATACCGGTTGTGTAAGACTAGATCACAATTCATAAAAAGCAGTCATTTATCAAGTACAGTTTGAGCGTTTACGGTTTAGAATTTATATAGTATAGAGTTTTGAGTTTCATAATTTAGGGATTCATGGTTTAGAATTGTAGGTTTCAAAGTTTCAGGGTTAAGTATTTGAAGGTTTAGAGTACGACAGTTTACAGTTTGTGGGTGTAGGTGTCAAAGATTTAGGATGTGCAGTTACAGGGTTAAAGGGGTTTAGTTTATGGGTTTAGTTATAATATTAATGTCTTTTTTTTTTCAAATTATTTAAACTCATATACGAAAGACTTGTTAGATACTTACCATGTAAACGCTCTTTTCATTCACATTTAATGCATTCAATGTTAAAATTACTAAAAGATTGTATAATAAATTAAAAAATCTTAAAAAAAATAGCTCAATGAATAAATTAATTATTTCAAGGTCCCATAAATAAAGCTTCAGGAAAGATTTCATCCATTTTGCTTCGCTCGCAGAGAAAGCTTTGACAGTGACAAAAATATTAAAAAAAAATAATAATGATAATAATAATAATAATAATAATAATAAAATATATATATATAAAAGTTTTTTGGAGTCATTTGGAGTCGAAATACACCATTTTTAAAAAATGTCGCGCGCGCGCGTGTGTGTGTATGTGTGGCATGTTGCACCTTTTTTATTTTTCAGTCAATTGTTTCGGCTATAGCTACAAATTTTTGTTTTGTTTTGTAGATGAGTGGAAAAGAATAATAATTAACGACATAATTTATTTTCAAACAATTGATTTTTATGTTTTTAAAAAAAAAAAAATTGTATTTTTTAACGATGTTATAGTCGATATTATAGTTAGCTTCAAAATTCAGATGGTCCACATGAAATTGTCTACAATTTAAAGAAAAATGTCTGAATGCTATATTTTTTTTTTAGTTATTCATAAAAACCTAATTTTTTTTAAATATGTAATATCTTTTAAAAAATGAAAGATATCGAATTTTTCGATTTTCAGAAAACAGTTTTTCGTGTTTTTTTCTTAACAATAGAGTTAATACAGTAAATGCATCTGAAAGAGAATAAAATTTCCTAACTTTATACATTTGAAATTTTGAATTTGCTGAAGCCATTCTTTTCTTATACAGAAAAAGGTGTCCTTTTTAAAAAAAATTATGTCTCGAAAAAAATGGATCAGAGTGATTCAAACAAATTCATAGTTATCGGCAATTACCTGAAATATATCTCATACAATTTTTAAATTATTTTATTCATTAGTTTCCGAAAAAAAATTTGTTTTTGAAAAAATGTTTTATTTTTAAATTCGATAACTGGAGTAAAATTGAATTAATCTGCCACTCTAAGCCCCAAAGAGTAAAAATTGGCACAAAAAGTAGAAATTTAGTGATTTACCTTTTTTAAAAGAGTAGAATGTTAGTTTCACTCTTTGTAAAGTAGAAATAACAAGAATCGCTCTTTTATAAAGAGTAAACTTTAAAATTCTACTTTTAAAACGTAAAAATTTAGTGATTTACCCTTTTTAAAAGAGTAAAATGTTAATTTCACTCTTTGTGAAGTAAAAATAACTACAATCGCTCTTTTATAAAGAGTAAACTTCGAAATTATACTTTTACAAAAGGAGAAAATGATTTGTCCTCATTTTAAAAGAACAAAAACGTAAATATACTCTTTCCCAAAGAGCAAATTAAAAATTTTATACTTTCTAAAAGTAGAAAATGTAACTCTGAAATTTTAAAAGTGTAAATTCAGTAATTTACGCTTTCCCAAAGAGTAAATTGAGATATTTCCACTTTGTAAAAGTAGAAATTGTAACCCCGAATTTCCAAAAGAGCAAATAAGGAGATTTACTCTTCTCTAAAGAGCAAATTAGTAAATTTATACTTTATAGAAGTAGAAAACGGAACCTTGAAATACCAGAAGAGTAAAATCAGATATTCGATCTTTTAACAAAGAGTAAACTGAGGAATTTCTACTTTATCGGGAGGAAGCACAATGGCACAATGCTTACTCTACACAGAGAGAACAAACTTGTGTTTATTGCATGATTATTTGTCAATGCTCTTACACCATGTTGATTCATGGGATTAAACTATTTATTGGAGTAATAAAAGTATAGCTATGCAGTATAGAAAAAAGTGTATTGTGCGCATGTGTGTGTGTGTGCGCGTCTGAATAAACTTCTCTTGAAAAATCTTTACATTATCTACTTTTTTTTTTTTAATTTTTAAATTAATTTTTCAATTTTCTTTACTCTGTCATTAGTTATAAAGGAAAAGGGGATGTGAAGCCCTAATTTCCATATTTTTCAAATCAACATTGAAAAGATTATTTGGAAGAAGACGGTTGTCAAGCGCTCCGTACACGTAAACACTATATGCAGAAATTTTTTTGAGTGATTCTAATAGCATTTCCGTTAGTTATGCTCGTTTGAAAAGTAGGTAACAAGAGTAAAGTTAATTTTTTAAAAATATTTTCGAATATCATTTTATCAGAGAATATTTAAT
This sequence comes from Torymus aiolomorphi, assembly GCA_036365515.1. Taxonomy (NCBI): domain Eukaryota; kingdom Metazoa; phylum Arthropoda; class Insecta; order Hymenoptera; family Torymidae; genus Torymus; species Torymus aiolomorphi. Next base: position 107,597,585 of record CM070877.1, read on the forward strand.
TTACGGACACCGAATTTTAACCACTTATTACACTTAGGACGGAAATATTGGGTTAAACTTCAAGAGATTATCTCCATTTGTTTTCCAGAAAACAAATGACGTTTTCGTTGTCACACGATAATTAGCAAGAGTAAACATCAATCAAATGTCCTGTAATTGGGCACATATTGCAGGAGCGTCAGGGAGTAGTTCAATGAGGTCTAGATGGAACAGTATATTGTCTAAGGAGCAGAAAAAAAGGTTGTCAATTGTATGTTGCACTAATCTATAATAACCAAAGTAGCCTGGGGAAGCAAGGTCCATGCATATTAGGGAATTATGTAGACGTACAACACTAAGCAAAATAATTATTTAAACAACTTTAAAACCCAAGTAGGCGGAGGATATGAGGTCCACGCATATAAAAGAATCATGTAGATATGAAAAAATAAGCAAAACGATTATTTAAATAATTTTTATACCCAAGTGTCTGGGGGAGGAGAGGTCCACGCATATAAGGGGGTCATGTAAACATGAAAAAATAAGCAAGACCATCACTCTAACCGCAAAAGAGTAAAAATTGGACAAGTTAAGTATAAAACTTCAATTTTCTACTTTATAAAAGAGAAAAATGCAGATTTTATCCGTTAAGAGGGTTAAAAGAGGGTCTATTTTCTGAGAAAAAAATTTGTAAACTGAAAAAACTGAAAATTTGTTGACCGCTTGTACCTCAGGAACGGCTCTTTTAAGGTCTGAAACGGCTAATTTGTTTCATTCTGTAACCTAGTTTTGGCACATAAAATAACTTTTCACCGGTTTCTTTATTTTTATTTTGTTATTCTAATGTAATGTGTTTTTACTATATTACCGTTCTCACAATTTTCAGTGAAATTGTATGAACTTGGGTTTAAAATGTTTGTTTTTTTTTTTTTTAATAAAGAGTGCATTCAAATATGTACCAAGTTTTACAGATTTTTATTTATTTATTTATTTATACGATTCTAGCGATTCTTCTAATATAAAGCATTTAAATCAATATCTTAATTTTCCCTTTTATAATATAAAGAAGCTTAAATAAGAAAAGATTATTATTAATAAACTAAAAAAAGGCAATCTAAAATCAAGTTTGAGGAAGGTACGGGCCAATCTATTGGCAGCGGTTTCTAATTTTTTACTTTCAAATTCGGGAACAAAATTAATTTTTTATTTCATTCATGGGTTTTTTTAATGTCGAATTTTCGATTTTCGAAAAATGTATTTTAAATTTTTTTTTATGATTGGATTGAGATATCTAAATAAAACAGGAAGCACTTTAAAGAGCATTAAAATATATTCTGTAAAAATTGAAATCAATTCTATCAATTCAATTCACTACTTTTTGAGAAAAAAAATTAACTGAAAAACTGAAAAATTTTTGATCGATTATATCTGGGAAACGACTGAGTCTTTGAAGGACTGCAATAGCTTATTTTCTTTGCTTTTTAACCTATACTTTTGGTACATAAAATAATTTAAAAGTTTCGTCTGTTTCTTTCTTTTTATTTTGTTATCCTAATGTAATGTGTTTGTACTATATTACCATTCTCACAATTTTTAGTGAAATTTCATGAACTCGGGTTTAAAATGTTTTTTTTTTTTTATAAAGAGAGCACATTCTAATTGGTACAGACTTTTATAGATTTTTATTTATTTTTTTACTTATAAGATTCTAGCGACTTTTTCTAATTAAACGGGTTTAATTCAATATCTTAATTTTCTCTTTTATAAATATAAAGTTTCAAAAATAAAAGATTATTTAAAGTAAAAAAGAAAATCGAAAATCAAGTTTGAGGAAGCAACGAGCCAATCTATTGGCAGCGGGTTTTATCTTATAAAAAACTCTCCTTTTTCAATCATCACCCGTATACAAATTAATCTTTAACAAGCACCTCTGTTCATTTTTCGGAAAGCGATGAAATTGCAGATCAGGTCTCTTCTTTTTCGAGTTCAAGCATCCCTCGTACGAGCAAAGATGTTTATTAGGCGGCATTTTCAGGGTTGATCCACTCCTCCTAGTAAGCTGCTGACTCCAACTGGACTACCTAATTCTTAATTAATCCGACCGATCCGATAAAAAAGGTTTTAGAAATAACACGTGGATTAATCGCTACAGAAAGCTCCGCGCGCGAGTTTTGTAAACACCAACTGACAGTTGCCCGCGCATTTCGCGGACTTGCTATCACTATCAGCTGTTTTGTTTTCAATGTTTTTAAATCATTCAAAATGACAAAATAATTTTAAATAAAATTTATTTATTCATTTTGCTGTTACATTCATGTTTTCCATCGCATTATTGATCAATTATCAACATAAATAATTATTTATTTTGGTGCCCCAGCGAATAACACGTACAGTATATCTATATATACTTCTTCATTAGTGGCACCATCTCGCGGCTGGAGCACCCCAACTAAAATCGGTGCCCCAGCTCGCGTTGCCATTTTCGTAACCCAGCCTTGCCCTTCTATAAGCGTCTATATTAGATGTTAATGTGGATGTACACGTTTGTGTGCCCCATATTAGTGTGTCTTGATAATATTATCATTGCCAACAAAATTATTTTAACTGTAGTGCATTTATAATCAATTTCTAACCCTTGTTTACATTGAATGTTAATTAATTCCAATACGGTAAAAACTGCTGAAGGTCGCCAGTGCGATATGAAACAACGTTTGTGCGCAGACAACCTAACCTAACTTTCCTGTTCAAGCGCCGATACGAGCATGCTCGTATTGTATTTGTGCACACACAAATTTGGACAAGTCGTTTTTCTTTTGTACACTTCACTTAACATTAATGGTAATACAAGTATAGCAGGTAAGTTGTAACATATTTAAAAATTTTGCAAGCTGTAAAACAAGTCTTCAAAGAAAATACCGAGAAAACAAATAATTAAGTACTATATACAATTGAAAAATAAAATTACCCATTTTGAATTCTCGTAGTATAAAAATTAAAAATATAACTTTCTAGGAAAGTTGAAAAATCTACTTATAACAAAAACTTTTAAGATTAATTTATATTTTTAATTATTTTTATTCTTTTATTTTAAATAATAAGTATTGTAAACTTATGTGTATAATCAGAAGTTGACCATTTTTATCAGGTGCAGACATTTTTTATAAAAAACGCAAATACTTACTTCAATCATCAATTAAATATAACTATGAATTCTTGAAACATGAAAAACTATATATAATCTTGAATTATAATTCGTTTTCAAACAAAATTTCCTAAAATAAAAATATATACATCTATGCGTTCGAATAAAAGTTTTCGCAATTATTAGAAAAAAAGATTTTAGCGATAAACTAGTTACTTAAATCATATACTATAAAGATTAAAAATAGTTTGACAAAGGGTTTCTAAAATTAAACATGTATCATGAAATATTGGTTGGAAAATGTTAGAAAAACGATAGAAACATAAAATTAGATACTTACTGCCATAATTAAAAAGCATTACAAGATGCAAACACATTTTGCAAAACTTGCTTGTGCAAAACCTATTTCTAACGTTAGAAATTAAACCTTCTTTTTCTAACGTTAGAAATTAAACCTTCTTTTTCTAACGTTAGAAATTAACCCTTATTTTCAAATAGAAAAAGTTAAAAAACGTCTTTCTAACGTTATGCACTAAACCTCACTTCCATATAAAAATGTTTCAATAACGCTAGAAAAACGTTTTAATCACGTTAGAAGATGAACCTCGCTTCCAAATGAGAAAGTTTGAATAACGTTAGATAAACGTTTTATAACGTTGAAAGTTGGAACATAGTTTCAAATGAAAATATTTGAATGACGTTAGAAAAATATTTTAACGTTAGAAGTTGAACCTTATTATCAAACAAAAAAGTTTAAATAACGTTAGAAAAACGTTTTATAACGTTATGAACAGAATCTCAGTTCAAAATGAAAAGGTTTGAATAACGTTAGAAAAACGTTTAATAACGTTGGAAGTTGGATCATAGTTTGAAATGAAAAGGTTTGAATAACGTTAGAAAACGTTTTATAACGTTATGAACAGAGTCTCAGTTCCAAATGAAAAAGTTTCAATAACGTTAGAAAAACGTTTAATAACGTTGAAAGTTGGATCATAGTTTGAAATGAAAAGGTTTGAATAACGTTAGAAAAACGTTTTATAACATTGTGAACAGAACCTCAGTTCCAAATGAAAAGGTTTGAGTAACGTTAGAAAACGTTTAAAAACCGTTTTGTTTGCGTAATACTAATGTTAGAATTATGGTAGAATAACGTTATTTTTACGACGAAGGCGGACATATTTTACGTAATTATTACGTTTTTATGACGTTATAAAAATTTTCAATTCTAACGTTACAAAGTTAGACATCTAACGTTATAATGACGTTATAAAAACGTTTCGTGCTATTAGGGTACGTATAGAAGTACTTACTTATTATAGAAAAAAATAAAATAAAGATGGGAATAAAATATATTATTTTTAAATATATTAAAAACTGTGTTATTTGCTCTGTGGGTAAGCAACGAACGTCGAAGTTGACTTGCACAGGCGACGAAGCATGAGAAAGTAAGGTTAGCGTAGCCTACCGCGAGGGGGCACAGTAACTAAATACATTCACGGAAACTTGTCCAGTTACTGTGCACAGCAATAGAAACATGCCGAAAATTCGTTTTAGTTACTGGATTGTATTAAATTAAACAATAATATTAATCAAAACTACTTTTTTATTGTTCTTTTGTCAACTAGATGGGTTTTATAAACATTAAGTGTATTTTTTTATTATGAAAAATGTTATTTTTATAGTTTTTCAATCATTTTTGTATAGGTATATTCTTAAGCGTTCCGATAAGAAAATCATAGAAATCGCGATGAGAAATTTAATAAATTATTTTAAATATATTATAAGAATAATTAAGTTATACTGTGGGTTTAACAATAAAAAACATGAATTGAACTGTATATAAAAATTTAGATACTTATGATTAAATATACTCTACTATGAATGAAAATGATTTAAGGGCACAGTAACTGGCACACTTACCCTATTGCATATTTTGCTCTAAAACTTTATATTTGTGTTTTGGGGCTAATCTGGAATGAGTAAAAAAATTTTGGCCAACATAACCTCTTGAAATTTTAACACAATGTTGTACTCGATAAGTGTAATAAGTGGTAAAAATTTTGAATCAATCAATCGAATATTCTTTTTAAAAATGCAAATATAAGAAATTTATAAAAAATTTGTAACCTCAAATATCTTTGGTCACAACAGTCAGATTTTTTTCGGCAAAGAACTGACTCCTTAGATATAAAAAAGCTAATTCTCTGCCAAATTTCAAAACGATTCATTGACTTTTACTCCTGTTATCGTAAAGGAAAGAAAACGCACATTTTTTCAAAAATAACTTTTTACTCGGAAACATATCAACATAACCTCTTCAAATTTTAACACAATGTTGTTCTCGATAAGTGTAGTAAGTGGTAAAAATTTTGAGCGGAAAACTGAAAAAGTTTTTCAGATATTAATTAAAAAAATATAAACCATATTTTCATTAATAACAAATGACAGGCTAGAGATAATTTGAATTAAAAAAAAAGAAATTGTAGGTAATTTAAAGATCTTTTAATAAAAATTTAGTTTATTAAGTAATACTAGCCGAAACAAATTGAAAAATCAAAAAAACGAAAAATTCAAAAACGTTTTTTGGTTATAAAGAAACAAAAAATCGGTAAAATCAAAAAGTAGGTTATGCTCTCTCTATTCTCCTCCGAAACGAAGTGAATAAGCCTTTTCCGATATAATCGGTAGATCGGTGCAAAAGTTATCGCCTGTACACACACACACACACACACACACACACACACACACACACACACACACACACACACACACACACACACACACACACACACACACACACACACACACACACACGCACGCACGCACGCACACACGAAATTTTTTTTATCAAATACAACGGATTTTAGCGCCAAAAGTCTTAAAACATGTTTTTGAACATTTTTTGTTTCAAAACTTTTTTTCACTGTTACGAAGCTTCCTCTTTGAGGAAGCAAAAGTTTTGGAGAAAATGTGTTCGGAATGTTGTTTAGCACATTTGGAATCGAAATACACTATTTTTAGAAAATGTCCGTATACTCCGTATGGATGTGGTGTGCGTGCATGCGTGCGTGCATGCGTGCGCGTGTGCGTCTGCGTGTGCGTCCGTATACGGGGATATCTCATGATCTACTCGTCCGATTTTAACCAGAGTGGTATCATTTTTTGTATTTTTCTTTCACAGTTGAGGTAAATAGTCTACTTTTGTCAATTTCGATTTTCTTTTTCTGATAGCCATTTTTCAATTTTGAAAATTTTTATTTTCGTATTTTTAAATATTTAGAACTAATATTCTTAATATATTATGAATGCACTTTATGCAGGATAAAATACTCTACATTAAAAAAAAAAAAAGTCGATAGCTATATTTTGTCATAAGTTATTGATAAAAACGTGAATTTTTGAAAATAGGTTATATTTCAAAATTGAAAAAAGATATTGACATGAATATTTTTTTTGTTAAAAAAAATATTGAGTACTATAATTTTCTAAATTTTTATGTTTTTTCATAATTTTTTAGAAAAAAAAAAAATTTTAAAAGTGATTTTTTTTGTCGTTGCACAACGAGAGTAAAATTTACTTAATCGCTTTGAAATTCCGTGTAGAGGTAGAATTTGTATACGAATCGAGTTCTTTGAGCAAAAGGATTGGTCCATAAATTTCAGACATATTTGAGGTTTAAATTTTAACTTTTTTTAAAATCATAATTTCTCGAGAACAGATCGATGGATTATCCTGAAATTTATAGACGAATTTGCATTTGAGATAGGCAATATCTGTAAAAAATTTGATCATGATTGATCGATTATTTTCAAAGATATTTAAGATTGAAAATTTTTTGAACAGTTTTTTGAAATTGCAATTTATTGAGAACGGTTTATTTTTATATATAATTTAGATATTTTAATTATTCGTACGAGTGGATTATTTTATTTTAATTATATATTGGGCAAATTTTAGAAATAAAAAGTTTGATTATTATGCATTAATTATTATCTATTTTTTCTAAAAATATAACATAGAATTTTGTAACATTATTTATCCATTTGAAGTCGTTGATTATTGTATCATTTATTTGAATATATTTATCATTCTTCATTAATATATTAGTATAATGTCCGTCATTAATTGTATTACCATGATGAAGAATTGAACTTACAATTTTATAATTTTTATTGCCTATTGTTATATTTATTTATGGTATAATTTCAATATTATAATTTATTATTTTTTGAATTTATATGAATTATTTATTATAAATAAGTACAATTGTAGATTTAAACTTGTATTATTTTTTGGTTGTATTATGTTTTGTTGCTGCAAAATACATTTACAAATATTGTATTTTCCTTCTATGTCTGTAAATTTATTAAAATTATAGTTAATTATTTGTTGATAGTTACAATGTTTATTTTGAGTTTTAAGTGTAGGTAAATCTAATATAATCACATTATTATTGTTTGATTGTTCATTGAAATAATTGCAATTTTTACATTTTGTTTGCACGATCAGTTTGTGCTCTATTGTATATTTTAATACAGGAGATTTTAAACATATATCCATTATAAATTCAGGTACATCTTGTTGATATTTTTCGGCATATTTTTCGTCTATAAATTTTCTAAAATTAAATATATCTATTGTATTTTTATTTGTGTATTGTTTCATTATAGTTTTTAAGCAATCTCCTCTTACATCATTATTAATATTATTTCTTAAAGTTGAACAATGTAAAAGTGATTGAATTGTTGCATTAGCTTAACATGAAACTGTATCTGTATTCCGTAATCCTTTAACTTAAAAATAAAAATTATTATCTATATGATTTTCTTTATTATTAAACGTAAAGTCAATACTTTCATTTTGTATATTATAAAAAGTTATATTGTTTAAATTTTTATATGTATTAGGTATATCTATAAGTTTACAAAAATTATTATCTTTTTGGTTTTTGTTTTTATTCAATGCAAAGTTAATACTTTTATTATTTTGTATATTACAAAAAATCGCATCTTTTAATTTTATTTCTTTTTTGAATTGTTATTATAAATACTATTACTTTGTTCAATTTCGTTAGATTCATCATGACTAATTAAATGGGTTATGATCTATATAAATGGGTTTATGATCTGAAAAAATAATTCATATACTCCAGATATATATTTTTGTATGTTATTGTTTATGAATACAATTATTCGCACATAAATTTACTTCGAATTATGTCATAAATAGGTGCATTAATTTTCAAATTTGGCTTTAAAAATTAATTAAATGAATCAATAAATTAATTTTGACGAAGTCACGTGCTAATGAATTGGCATCGGTTTTTTTTAATATTGTTTTACTGACAAGGAGAGTGCACACCCTCCGGGTAACAGATTTCAGTGGGCATTTGAGAGTAGATTTCTGAAATCTAGAAATAAAGCTCAGTGTTTCTAATTCCATCTCATAGGCACTTTTTCATGAGATATGGACAATCTAATCTTAAATATCCTCCATTTCGTTAAAAAATGAGGTCTCTTGTATTGACATTGCAAGTATTTATAATACAAAAACGAGCAAAAACGATTATAAAAATAGACAGCAAAAGCTAAAATTTAAGCTTTGATTCGTTTGGAAAATATTGATTTTTCAGGAAATTATAAGCAATCAAAGATAGTGTAAGAAAACGATAAAAAATTTGTCTTCATTTTAAGCGATCCAATGAATCGTATTTTGAATCAATTTTTACGCTATCTTTGATTGCTTATAATTTCCTGAAACATCAATATTTTTCAAATCAGAGCTTAAATTTTAGCTTTTGCTGTCTATTTTTATAATCTTTTTTGCTCGTTTTTTTTTGTATCATATAAATACTTGCAATGTTACAGTCCACAGAAGAGACCTCATCTTTGAACGAAATAGAGGATATTTGAGATTAGATTGTCCATATCTCAAGAAAAAGGGCCTATGAGATGGAATTAGAAACACTGAGCTTCATTTCTAGATACTAGAAATAGAATCTCAAATGTCCGCTGAAATCCATTTTCCAGAGGGTGTGCACTCTCCTTGTAAGTAATCTTCCTGAATACTTGGCTTCTACTTCAAGCCATTTTTGTGATGGGGCATTCGTGATTACTTAAAGAATTATTTTACCCTAAATCTTTGCTAATTGGAATCATCCTGACTCCTTTTGTATCAAAATAATAAGTTTTGCGTATTTCTCATCTGTTTCAACACCTGGAAATTGAATATGAAACACTCGGATATATAGGGTGTCATTTTAATTTCTCTAGTCAATTATTTCGGAGCGGGGGACGGTCGTTTTGTGAAATTAAACCTTATAACAAAAGTTGTTCAAGGTCTCATGCAGTTTTTAATTTTTTTGAAAATGCTTTGTATGGATGAAAGAGGATGTAAAAGTAAGGACTGATAAAATAATATATTGTATATATACTTATAAAGTTACAAAATACGTGTGGTAAGGCGGCAGTTTAAAAACACCAAAAAAAAAAAATTTTAAATCAGAATTCTGAAGAAATTTTGAATAGTTTATTACGGATCCAATTTTAGTGCAGTCGAAAAATAAAAAATAAGTGTGAATTCATTTTAAGAGAAGAATAAGATTTTGTACACCATAAATGATTGGTGATATCTGCATCTGGGCATACTGGAGCTGCGAAATGGCCGCGTACATAAAATTTCTATAATATTTGTCATGTAAGCTTTCTAGTATAGGGTTCCCCTATATAAATAGGGGAGAGTGGGGCTAATTCGTAGACTATTTTTCAGAGTAGTTATCTTTTTCCGTCCTAAAATAATTAACTCTACTGAGGTACTAACACTAACTAGTAAGTTTTGTATTATAACTGACTAAAAAAACTGTTATGGACCCGTTACTATTTGTCAATCATTGATCTGTACTCAATTGAAAACAAAATCGTTTTTTACGAAATAGCTTCAACCCCGTTTCATAACGAACTTCGAAAAATAACGGAGTAGCCGTTACAAAGCCAAATTGTTGAATAACTTAATGATCGACATTGTGTACAAAAGTTTGTCTCTACGGATAGGTTGAATCTATCTTACCAACACCGGATAAAAGTTTTTACTTACAAAATAACTACACTCTAAAAAATAATCTTGTAAAAAATTTTTGACATGGTAAAATTACACAATATCTTCTACATTTAGTATGATAAATTTTTATTCTGAAAAGAGTAAAATTAATATTTTAGATATATATTGCTATCACTTTAGTAAATTTCTTACAATTTTAACAAAATTACTACTTCCAGAATAGGACGTATTAATTACCTCTTTTGGGAATAGTAATTTTACAATCATTAAAATTCACAATTCAATGTAAATTTACATACAGAATTGTAAAATTACAAGAGCATGGTTAAATTACATCACGAGAACGACGCGATGCAATCGTCACAGCAGCTCCGGAGGTTATAAATTTCATAAGTGTAGAATAATTGTTTTATCAAACAGGACGTACGTACTTAATAAGGCTGCTACAAATAATTAGTGAAAGGTAAGTTGAATAACATTCAAAACCAATTAATTGAAACAGTACTTTTCGACAATAGTACATTTGGGTACAGGTACTATCGAATAATTTGAGCATGCAGTTTGAAGGTTATACAATTATTTCATGGACCATAGTAGGGATAACAAAGGTTTCAGAAATTAACATTTTGAAATAAATAACAATATATTCGTAATTGTGCAGTAAGAGCGCGAAAAAAGTTATTCATTGTACGTTCAGATGTACGCATAAAAGTGTAGAAGTATTATGAATATAATTCATTTATGGATGTATACACATGATGCTGATATTAAGAGGGTCTTAGAGTAAAAAACATAGGAGCATAAACAAACCACAAAAAACACGTTTAAAAATATAATTAGTTCTATGTACTAATTATATACTTAAAGTAGACAAAATTTATGATAAAATTGTCCAAGACATATCCTCTAAGCCTATTTTGCTTAGAAATATTGCATTTTTAAGATTTTGACTTTATCATCACTTTCTAAAGCCAATACTTGATAAATTTAATGATCCGTCAAGTATTTGCTTCAAAAAGTGATGACAAACTTTCAAAAATAACATTTTGAGCAATAAGGCTTTAAAGATAAACATTATAAAACTTCAAAAATGATCAGCCATTGGATCCTCAATTTCTTCACTTTCTTAAAAGTCAGGTTTTTGTACTTGAGATCCATTCTCTAACATGAAAATATAGTTAAAATATAAACTCGGCCAGCTTGATTGTGTCAATCTATGATTGTATCGTAGCATCATCGCTTTTATAAAGTGATGATACTATTCAGTTTAGATTACTGTAAGATACAATTTAATCAAAAAATGTTGGACATTATAATCAGATACATCAAGATGCATCTGTACATAAAAGTGATAAGACCTTTTAGCATACGAAAAGTATGGATTATAGATTTGAGTGTAAGGTAAACATAGACAATACGTATAATCAAGTGATTATGGAAAAAATGGTCTTGCGTATAACTTATACATACTTATATACACTTTTGGGTATATATTACATATAATATATACTTTTGGCCATGATAATGCCATATGGCCTGCAGTATATTCAACATTTATTTTAGTATATAATGAATAATTATATAACTTAGCGTGATGTTTCGAAAAGCGAATGAACAGAGAATCAAGAAGTAGAAAGAAAAGACAAACTGTTAATTATTTATTAACTCTTACTTCCTAGTAAGAGTTAATAAATAATTAACAGTTTGTCTTTTCTTTCTACTTCTTGATTCTCTGTTCATTCGCTTTTCGAAACATCACGCTAAGTTATATAATTATTCATTATATACTAAAATAAATGTTGAATATACTGCAGGTCATATGGCATTATCATGGCCAAAAGTATATATTATATGTAATATATACCCGAAAGTGTATATAAGTATGTATAAGTTATACGCAAGACCATTTTTTCCATAATCACTTGATTATACGTATTGTTCTTCTCTTACTTCCTAGTAAGAGTTAATAAATAATTAACAGTTTGTCTTTTCTTTCTACTTCTTGATTCTCTGTTCATTCGCTTTTCGAAACATCACGCTAAGTTATATAATTATTCATTATATACTAAAATAAATGTTGAATATACTGCAGGTCATATGGCATTATCATGGCCAAAAGTATATATTATATGTAATATATACCCAAAAGTGTATATAAGTATGTATAAGTTATACGCAAGACCATTTTTTCCATAATCACTTGATTATACGTATTGTCTATGTTTACCTTACACTCAAATCTATAATCCATACTTTTCGTATGCTAAAAGGTCTTATCACTTTTATGTACAGATGCATCTTGATGTATCTGATTATAATGTCCAACATTTTTTGATTAAATTGTATCTTACAGTAATCTAAACTGAATAGTATCATCACTTTATAAAATATATATGTGTTTACTTTCATCGGCCCACATTTATTTAAATTACTTAACTTCAAGCAGACTTTAAAACACAGCATATTTGTAGTAATCATATATGTACGTATTTAATTTTTATATTGAATTGTTGTCTTGAACTGAAGCTAATTTTCAAATTTCAATAAAACTAACATTGCACGCTGATGTTGTTACATTTGTAAAAACTTTTGAGATACACCTTCACATGTCACATACATTCACATATTATACACTAATTGTCACTCACCGGTACCAATGCAAATGATCAAACACTAAGAAAAAAAACTTACTCTATAAGGAAGCAAAAACTTTGTGTAACAAACAGTTGAAATCACATGGTTATACGTCTCTGCTTCTATAAGCTGTCAAGTGTTTACACTCGTATTAGCAGACAAGTTATATTCATGTGGAAGAGTATTAATATAGTAAGAAATGCTATTTCCGTCATCGAATAATCACTTTACGAGAACAGAAGTCTTAAATAATAACAATTAAGACGAATCCATTAAATTTAAGAGATTACGCAATAATATAGATCATTTTACTTTTATAAAAAATTCCGTATCTGAATTGAATAATTATTTTATTTTTTACTTCTGTACTTAATAATAATAATAACATTTTTGATATTTTAAAATACATTTGAGTAAATCGTTTCGTATCACAAATCAACGAAAAAAGAAAAAAGAATAAAATCAATTTTTTCATTTTAAAAATATTAAGGGGGTCCGAAAGTCAATTAAAAATTCAAATTTCGCGCCACAATATAGCAGACGAAAAAATAAGTAATTTGCCCATAACAAAAAGTAAAAACAATATTACGGAAAACCAGGACTGCATTGCCCTCCGTTACATTATTATCTATCATTTAACAAAATTTGAAGTTTCTATATAAATATTTCGCTGAATGGCATTTGAATTACTTGATTTTGAGACATTATTCAAATGCCACTCAGCGAAATATTTATATAGAAACTTCAAACTTTGTAAAATGATAGATAATAATGTAACGGAGGGCAATGCAGTCCTGGTTTTCCGTAATATTGTTTTTACTATTTGTTATAGGCAAATTATTTATTTTTTCGTCTGCTGTATTGTGGCGCGAAATTTGAATTTTTAATTGACTTTCGGACCCCCTTAAGCTTTTTTAGGTATATCATGTATCTATATTTTTTAGGTTCTAAATAACATATATAATTAAAAAATTCTATAAAATGGAATTTTAAAAAATTTTTAGGTTTAAGATCCCCTTAATATATTGAAAAACACACGTGTACGATTTCTTTATTCTGTTAACTGTTCGAATTTGTTTTTAGAAAATTTCATTGAAATAATGTTTAACTCTATGGAGTACTAATAAATGATTCTATATACTAAGAAATAAATGATTATTATTAAAAATAGATTCAAAACAAAGAGTTATACGACAAAATTCCTGTATGAATGAAGTTAAACATTTTTTATTTAACATATTTATAACTGTATATAAGTTTTTATTTGATAATAAATTGACAAGAATATTAATAATTTATTTATTTATTTATTTATTTTCCAGAAAACATTTACATTACATTATTGTATACGAAATATACATAATTAAGTAAATCCTACTGAGGCAAATTAAATATTATTGCCCTTGTGTAGATCTGGTACATAGAAAACTTACAAACTAAAAAAAATATTACAAACTACAAAATTCTTAAAAACTATATAATGGTATGTGTGTAGTGTTTATTAACATCGATAAAATCCATTGTAGTACATAAATAACAGTTAAATAATTTGTTAGATATATTGGTTAAGATTTAATTATTATTTTGAAATTATATTGCATCATTTACTATAAACATTTTTAATTTTTTCTTCATTAATTGTCTACTTAAATTCATAACTTTGAGATCCTTCGATAGCCCATTAAAGACCCTTATAGCTTCATGGTAGCTATTTTTATCACTAATTCTTTTATCACATTTAGGTAATTGAATTGTTTTGTTTCTGGTCTTGCTCGCACTGTTTATATATTTATTTCTTAATGTAGAATAATGTAAGGATATTGACTCTAACTGGAATAATTTTTTTATTTCAAGAGGTGGATTAGTTTGAGAGAATTTATTTTTATTTATGATTTTTAATATTTTGTTTTGTGTTGATTGTATTAATTTCATATATTATCGTACGCACCACCCCAGGCAATTACCCCATAATTGATTAGACTATGAAAGAAAGCATAGTATATTATCATTAATGTTTTTGTATCCATCATATTTTTTATCTTGGCAAAGACAAAAATTAGGTATTTGGTTTTTTAATGATATATTTTACATGCTTATCCCATTCCATATTGTAGTCGAAATACAGCCCTTAGTATTTATGACTTTCAACTCTTTTTATTAATTGCGTTCCCATTTTGATGTTTAGTGTGCCAGGCACACTATCACAGTAGTTTCCGAGAGTCATATAGACCGTTTTATATATATTTAGCGACAGTTTATTTTGTGCAAGCCATTTGGCTACATGATTAAGGTAAGCACACATTTTTTCCGGAGCTGAGAACCACATGTTGTCACTTGATATGATAACCGTGTCATCAGCATAGGACATGATTGTGTTATTTTGCATACTTCCTAGTAAGTCATTGACATAAAGTATAAAAAGTAATGGTCCTAATATAGTTCCTTGGGGAACACCCGTAGTAAATTCTTTATATTCACTTTTACAGTCTTGAATTTTTACTCTTTGCCGCCTATCTGTGAGATAGCTAGTCATCAGTTTTAAGGCACTACCCCTTACTCCGTATCGTTCAAGCTTATCTAAAAGAACTCTATGATTAACAGTGTCAAATGCTTTGGCTAAGTCTAGAAAAGCAACAATTATTGGTTTACTTTTATCTAAGTTTTCGTATATGATATTTGATATATAATTTAATGCGTCAGTAGTTATTATGTTATGTTTTTCAAAAAAGTGGTATAATCTATTATAAATTATTTTTTCAAAAATGTTTGCAATGTTCGATATTAAAGAGATTGGTCTGTAATTACTGATATTAGATTTTTCACCAGCCTTGTAAATAGGGACTACCTCAGCATTTTTGAGCGCGTCAGGCCAGATAGATTTCACAATACATAAATTGAAGATATATTCTAAGGGCACACATATATATTCAGAGAGAATTTATTGTTAATATTGTCTACACCTCCAGATTTATTTTTCAATGTATTGATTATTTTGTATATCTCAGCAAAATCTGTCGGACGAAAGAAAATGGATTCAGGATTCCTATCTGGAAGTTTCAGGTTATTATTATTTATATTAGCAAATTGAGCACTCAAATTTGGTCCTATTTTGCAAAAATAGGTGTTCATAGCATTTGCTATATCAGTTTTATTTTCGATTTTTTGATTGTTTTCGTATATATATTTTATTGGATTATCATGCACACTATTTTTCCCTAATTTGGTTTTAATTATATTCCATAATTCCCTAGAGTTTCCGCTATTTCGTTTTACCATTTCCTTTTCATATTTAAATTTTGCTTCTTTAATAACTTTGTTCAATATCTTAGTGTAATTTGTATACTCTTTTTTTAGGGCTTCAGAAGTGGGATTGTTTTTCCATAAGATATACAATGTCTCTTTAGTAGTACACGAGACTATAATAGCACTAGTAATCCAATTTTTTCTCGGAAGTTTATTTTTAAATTGTTTTTTGGTAGTGGACGCATCAATACAATTATTTATCATGTCAATTAATGCGTTAACTGCAAGATTAGGATCCTGCATAGACAATATTGAGTACCAGTTTGAATTATTTGCAACATGTTTTAACTTGTTGTAATTAATTGATTTCATATTGAATTTGTTCGGCTGATTTATTTCTAATTTATCTATAGTTATAAATAATGGGTAGTGATCATTAAATGGATTCGTTATTTTAAATGAATTAATATTTATATTTCTAGTTTTTATATAGAAATTGTCGATGCAGGTACCTCTTTTATTATCAGATGAAGGCCTTGTTATTCCAGTAAAGCATGACGTAAATTTATGTTCCAAGAGATCATTTAATAATATAATATAATAATAATAAATAAATTACTGAAAAATATTTATGTTAAATAAAATATTATAAAAGTCGGTGCATGAGAATTGTTCTTAATATCAAAAAAGTTTGTGTGTGAGTAAATTAATTTGTCGATAAAAATATGCATTTTTATAAAATTTTTTATTTTACAGACTTCTGTCGCATTACTTTTTTGAGGGACTTCTTTGAAGACATTTCAAATTCTATGTTCCTTTATCAGTAACATATCCTTTTAAATAAAAATGTACACCTGTCAACTGTGCGCTGCTCAATTACAAAATATAATTGAATATAATAAACATCAAAAAAATCACATGACGTTGTTAGATTATAAAATTCCATGTGCTTACAAAGATTGTAAAACTAAATCTAAAGGTTACGCGAATTTTAAACAGCATCTTCTTCGTTTTCACCGAAAAGTAAAACATTGTATTTATGATAATTGTAGTTATAAAGAAACAAATTTTAAATTACTACAAAAGCATCATGATAATCACAGTAAAGACTTAAACATGATTAAATGTAAATATTGTTTGGATGAAACTAAAGTATTTAAAAATATTAATGCTTATAGAGTACATATATTAAGAAAACATAAATTTGATAAACGACATGAAAAAGATAATGATGCTAACGAATTACATTTTGAACATTTTGAAATGTTTAATTAATGATAAAGAAATTGACTGTGCCGTTCTATTGTTACAAAAGAATTCTGACGAAATCGTTTCGGAAAATGCAACTAATATTTTGACCAACATGTATTTAAAATTATCAACTCAATATTTTGTAACTGAGCCAATCATTCAAAATATTGTAGACGATGTTCAATCTGCTTTTAAAATATGTTGTGATCGTTTTAAAACGTCTATATTAAATTCAAACATTTAGGAAAATGATAAAGATATTGTTTTTAAAACCTTTTTGGAATCATTTGATGGTTTTATTAGTACACATGATTCAGTAGAAGGAATTTTAAGAAATACGTATAACTGAAACTTATTCTTCAGACAAAATCCACACTATATTAAACATGTAAATATCATACTTAAAGATGGAGATAAAGAAACTTCATATAATTACACCTACGTGCCTATTTTAGAAACTCTGAAATTAATGTTAAATAACGATAACGTTTTTAAGCACTGTATAAATCTCGATCTCACGAGTGGTCGTAAAGATTTTTTTGATGTCAAAGATGGAAGTAGAGTAAGAAATTCTGAATTTTGTATGCAAGAAAATATTTTACAAATAGCTTTCTTTCAAGATGGATTTGAGGTTTGCAATCCTCTTGGATCTGCTAAATCCAAATTCAAGATGATTTTGCTTAATTTACCACCTTATGTTCGGTCTAAAATAAATAACATTAAATTAGTACTCTTGTGTAGAGAAAAATATTCCAAGATGTTTTCATGGAATGCGATTTTAAATGAATTGCTTCGCGATCTTAAAAAACTAGAAGTAGATGGAATTTCTGTAAATGGAATAAATTTTCGAGGAAGCTTAGTTGCAGTTCTTGATAATAATTTAGTGAGCCACCAAATAGGAGGTTTTACTGAAAGTTTCAGTAATTCTAAACATTTTTATCGGTACTGTGAAATAAGTCGCGACGAGTTCGAAAAAAATCCCTTAGATCGAAAGCCTTTCAGAACAATTCAGAGTTATGAAACTGATGTTTTACAAGCACGTAGAATACAAAAAATTGTGAACGGTGTTAAAACTAATTCTGCGCTAAATGAACTGAAATATTTTCACGTTTGCGATCCCGGCTTACCACCGTGTGCAGCACATGATTTATTTGAAGGTATCGTCGCGTATGACTTATGGTTAGCCGTCGATTATTTTATAAAGAAAAAATGATTTAGACCATACCTCTTTCATTATCGCGTTAATAATGTATCAATCAAAGATGATAAAAAAGAGTTCATTCCTAATTTCAATCATGATAATAAAACAAAAAAATTGACAGGTTTAGCTATTCCAATAAGAAAGTTACTCACAACATTTCCTGTTGCTATAGCTGATTTAATCAAAGATTTTGACGACGACGTGTGGAAAATGGTTTTAAGATTAAGGGAATTGTGTAATTTAGTATGTGCATCCGCTATATCGATTAGTCAAATAAATCTTCTTCGATACATCATCGAGAGTTAGATAAAATTGAGACTGAAAAATTTTCCTAAAGTTAAACTCCGTCCTAAACACGAGTTTGTGATGCACTATCCAGACTTGATCGAAATATTCGGCCCTTTAAAACATACTTGGACATTGCGATGCGAAAGTAAGCACAAATATTTTAAGACCGTTATAAAACACACCCAAAATTTTAAAAACGTTACTCAAACTCTGGCAGAAAAACATGAATTATTACAATCATCAATTAAAGACCAATATTGTTCAAGTCTGGAAATGCATAATGCAATCACATATACTGCACAAAGTTGCCAAAGTACTATCGATTCCGCCATAACAAAATATTTTAAAAATAAGAACACTGTAAAATATGTAACCGAGAAAGTTTATTTTAATGGAATAACTTATAAAAAAGGAATGGTAGTTTGCATAGGCAAAAACGTTTATGGAAATTTTCTTATTTGTAAAATAGAATTAATTTTAATTGAAAATGGTCATTCTGAAATATACTTTGTTGGAAATTTCGAAGAAATCACCTATTGTACTGATTTAGGTATATATGAAGTAGAAAATAATGAGTAAAGCGATAGTGACTTGGTTAATTATTCTGTTTTTCCTTCTGTTAGCCTACTTTCTCCTCATCCTCTTTTACAGTCATTTATCAAAAAAATACCTATTTTTATGACAAAATATTCATTCTATGATCCTGATGATTAGTGATCTTGTAAGTACATTATTAGTCACGTAAATACTAAAATAATTACGACCTAATCATATAAATTGATTAGTTATACTTCATACGAAATACAAATATAATCATCTATTGAAATCAATACAAAACAAATTCTTTTTTAATTACTTTCAACCTTAAGCAAGACATAATATCATTTCGAAATATATATGATGTTAATTTTTCAAACTTTTTTTTTATTTTATCAGTTGAAAACAATTTAAAAATTTTGTATTTAACCTACTTAAATAATTATTAATAAAAAAATTCAGAATAATTTGCTACAATATTTCATGCTTGTTTGTTTACTTATTATGTTACAGATGCCTCGCGTATTCAAAGTCTGGTCGTTATCGCGATTGATGAAAGCAGCAATTATAATAAACGATGAAAACAATTTAATGCAACAGGTTTTATCAAAAGCCAATGCCAAATTGAACATCAACGGCAAAACTATTATTTTATAAAAAGATGGCACTGTAATAGATGATGAAGAATTGTTAATCTATTTCGTTGATGAAGTTTTTATCATTTTAGAAGAAAATCAGCAATGGCAAAAGAACACAGACGTAACAGATACAATTACAGAAGATGATGAACAAAACTTACTAGTACATAAACAGACTCAATCGGCATCGGTTAATTTCACTAAAGAAAACATAGAATTTAGTGAACCAAGTAACAGTCCTGAAAAAATAGATGATGAAGCAATAGACGACGAAGAAACCGATGAGAATGTTAGTGCAGATGTCCATAAAAATTTAGGTGAAAACTGGAGAACTTTACAAATACCTTGGAAAAAGTTTGATCGAAACTTATTATCACATTTAAATAATGAACAGAAATCTAACTTAATTGTTAAGCAGGTTATAAATAAAATAATAGAAGAAATGAGAACAATCGATGTAAAAATACCCGTTGCAGCAATGACGAGAGTGACTTTAATGTTAATAGACAAGTTCCCAAATACATTTGAGGATAGATTAAAAGATGGAAAAAGACAAGGAGACGGAATTTCAACTGTGATGCGAACGATGAAAAATAGGAATAATTACTTAAACCGACCTCATATGAAATCGAGTCTTTCTATAGCTTTAAATATTCCACTGAAAAAACTAAAATCTACTCAAAGTATTCAGGCAGGGTGTATAAATTGGCAACCTACTTCTTATAGCGAGGGCGTAACAGAAGAAATAGCTGAAAGGGACCGACTAGCCTTATTAAATTTTGAAACCTTAGATCTAGATGGTGAGGAGGTTGTAAAAAATCTAATTGAACAAATGACAAATTCATATCCTCTGCAACGAATATATTTAAACAATATGACTGAGCCACCAACAGCAGTCCAAATTCAAGAAACTTGGCCGTGTCTTCTAAAGCAAATCTGTTTGCACTTACATTTTTTCCTATTAACTGGCAAAGAAAAAAGAGACATACATGAAAAAATAAAGGAAGATATGCAAAAATTGTTAGCTTATGGACAACTCAAAAAATTTATTGATTTGTTTATAACAGTAGATGTAAGTGACTTATTTCACTATAGTAATTATTTTATTGGCTCAAAGTAAATTTTTATCATTACAGGCAAATACACCTATTCAAGATATTCCAGTACCTCATACTTATCCTTTAATAATTGTAGTAGGTAATTATTATTTTTTCTTTTAGTAAATATTTTATATAGATTCTTAATAAAAAATAATATTTCTTTTTAGAACCAACAAGAAATAATGAGGACGAAAGCAGTGTAGCAAAGAATTCATATCTTTTAATCGTAGATTTTGTATATTGTGATACAGCAAAAAATATTCAGGAAACAATAATTATGCTACTTGCAGCTTACTTTGTTTTCAATCGAATCTGGCCTAAAGATATTAGTTGCTTTTTGGAATTTGTGCAGATGCGGTGGGTACAAATATATCCAAGTGAGGCAACTAGGAGTAGAAGTAGATTAGTCGCTGATAAAATCTGTGCATTTTTTATGGGTTTGAAGTTTGCAACGTTACGATCCAACGAAAATTCGATTTTCGAAAAACACCTTTTTTCCACATGAATAGCATAATATACTGCAAATAATGGAAGAATACATGAAAATTGATCAAAATAAATCAATTCCAAACTACCCCCCACCCCTAACACGGAATTCGTAAGACAACCTAAGAGAACGAAAATTCCATTTTTCTAAAATCAAATTTCTCAGGGAGAATGACACCAGATATTGTAAATAACACAAGAATTCATCAAAAATAATTGATATAAACCGATATCAAATTATCCCCACCCCCAAAACCACCCCAAACGGGTGATTATACAGGGTAGATGTAAAAAGGCAATAAAAAAAAAATTCTCCCTCGGGGGCTTTGAGATTTTCCAAACTTTTTATTATAGAAATTACTTTCTAGGAACACAAGCTACATGTAAAAAAATTAAGAAGAAAATAAACTGCCCGGAACGTTTCCAAACGGGCCCAAAAGGTGACAAACAGCGTGTTTGTAAGAAAAAAAATTCTCCCTCAGCGGCTTTGGGCATTTCCAAACTTTTTATCGTGGAAATTACTTTCTAGGAACACAAGCTACATGTAGAAAAATTAAGAAGAAAATAAACTCCCGGAACATTTCCAAACGGGCCCAAAAAGTTGATAATACAGCGTATTTGCAGGAAAAAAATTCTCACTCGGCGGCTTTGGGCATTTCCAAACTTTTTATCGCGAACATTACTTTCTAGCAGCACAAGTTACATGTAAAAAAATTAAGAAGAAAATAAACTCCCGGAACATTTCCAAACGGGCCCAAAGAGGTGACAAACAGCGTGTTTGTAAGAAAAAAATTCTCCCTCAGCGGCTTTAGGCATTTCCAAACTTTTTATCGTGGAAATTACTTTCTAGCAACACAAGCTACATGTAAAAAAATTAAGAAGAAAATAAACTCCCGGAACATTTCCAAACGGGCCCAAAAAGTTGATAATACAGCGTATTTGCAGGAAAAAAATTCTCACTCGGCGGCTTTGGGCATTTCCAAACTTTTTATCGCGAACATTACTTTCTAGCAGCACAAGCTACATGTACAAAAATTAAGAAGAAAATAAACTCCCGGAACATTTCCAAACGGGCCCAAAAAGGTGACAAACAGCGTGTTTGTAAGAAAAAAAATTCTCCCTCAGCGGCTTTAGGCATTTCCAAACTTTTTATCGTGGAAATTACTTTCTAGCAACACAAGCTACATGTAAAAAATTAAGAAGAAAATAAACACCCCGGAACATTTCCAAACGGGCCCAAAAAGTTGATAATACAGCGTATTTGCAGGAAAAAAATTCTCACTCGGCGGCTTTGGGCATTTCCAAACTTTTTATCGCGAACATTACTTTCTAGCAGCACAAGCTACATGTACAAAAATTAAGAAGAAAATAAACTCCCCGGAACATTTCCAAACGGGCCCAAAAAGTTGATAATACAGCGTATTTGCAGGAAAAAAAATTCTCACTCGGCGGCTTTGGGCATTTCCAAACTTTTTATCGCGAACATTACTTTCTAGCAGCACAAGCTACATGTAAAAAAATTAAGAAGAAAATAAACTCCCCGGAACATTTCCAAACGGGCCCAAAAAGGTGACAAACGCGTGTTTGTAAGAAAAAAAAATTCTCCCTCAGCGGCTTTAGGCATTTCCAAACTTTTTATCGTGGAAATTACTTTCTAGCAACACAAGCTACATGTAAAAAAATTAAGAAGAAAATAAACTCCCCGGAACATTTCCAAACGGGCCCAAAAAGTTGATAATACAGCGTATTTACAGGAAAAAAAATTCTCACTCGGCGGCTTTGGGCATTTCCAAACTTTTTATCGCGAACATTACTTTCTAACAGCACAAGCTACATGTACAAAAATTAAGAAGAAAATAAACTCCCCGGAACATTTCCAAACGGGCCCAAAAATGTGACAAACAGCGTGTTTGTAAGAAAAAAAAATTCTCCCTCAGCGGCTTTAGGCATTTCCAAACTTTTTATCGTGGAAATTACTTTCTAGCAACACAAGCTACATGTAAAAAAATTAAGAAGAAAATAAACTCCCCGGAACATTTCCAAACGGGCCCAAAATTTGATAATACAGCGTATTTGCAGGAAAAAAAATTCTCACTCGGCGGCTTTGGGCATTTCCAAACTTTTTATCGCGAAAATTACTTTCTAGCAGCACAAGCTACATGTAAAAAAATTAAGAAGAAAATAAACTCCCCAGAACATTTCCAAACGGGCCCAAAAAGGTGACAAACGCGTGTTTGTAAGAAAAAAAAATTCTCCCTCAGCGGCTTTAGGCATTTCCAAACTTTTTATCGTGGAAATTACTTTCTAGCAACACAAGCTACATGTAAAAAAATTAAGAAGAAAGTAAACTCCCCGGAACATTTCTAAACGGGCCCAAAAAGTTGATAATACAGCGTATTTGCAGGAAAAAAAATTCTCACTCGGCGGCTTTGGGCATTTCCAAACTTTTTATCGTGGAAATTACTTTCTAGCAACACAAGCTACATGTAAAAAAATTAAGAAGAAAATAAACTACCCGGAACATTTCCAAACGGGCCCAAAAAGTTGATAATACAGCGTATTTGCAGGAAAAAAATTCTCACTCGGCGGCTTTGGGCATTTCCAAACTTTTTATCGCGAACATTACTTTTTAGCAGCACAAGCTACATGTAAAAAAATTAAGAAGAAAATAAACTCCCCGGAACATTTCCAAACGGGCCCATAAAGGTGACAAACAGCGTGTTTGTAAGAAAAAAAAATTCTCCCTCAGCGGCCTTGGGCATTTCCAAACTTTTTATCGTGGAAATTACTTTCTAGCAACACAAGCTACATGTAAAAAAATTAAGAAGAAAATAAACTCCCCGGAACATTTCCAAACGGGCCCAAAAAGTTGATAATACAGCGTATTTGCAGGAAAACAATTCTCACTCGGCAGCTTTGGGCATTTCCAAACTTTTTATCGCGAACATTACTTTCTAGCAGCACAAGCTACATGTAAAAAAATTAAGAAGAAAATAAACTCCCCGGAACATTTCCAAACGGGCCCAAAGAGGTGACAAACAGCTTGTTTGTAAGAAAAAAAAATTCTCCCTCAGCGGCTTTAGGCATTTCCAAACTTTTTATCGTGGAAATTACTTTCTAGCAACACAAGCTACATGTAAAAAAATTGAGAAGAAAATAAACTCCCCGGGACATTTCCAAATGGGCCCAAAAAGTTGATAATACAGCGTGTTTGTAAGAAAAAAATTCTCCCTCAGCGGCTTTGCTGATTTCCAAACTTTTTATCGTGGAAATTACTTTCTAGCAACACAAGCTACATGTAACAAAATTAAGAAGAAAAGAACCTCCCCGGAACATTTCCAAATGGGCCCAAAAAGTTGATAATGCAGCGTATTTGCAGGAAAAAAAATTCTCACTCGGCGGCTTTGGGCATTTCCAAACTTTTTATCGCGAACATTACTTTTTAGCAGCACAAGCTACATGTAAAAAAATTAAGAAGAAAATAAACTCCCCGGAACATTTCCAAATGGGCCCAAAAAGTTGATAATACAGCGTGTTTGTAAGAAAAAAAAATTCTCCCTCAGCGGCTTTGGGCATTTCCAAACTTTTTATCGTGGAAATTACTTTCTAGCAACACAAGCTACATGTAACAAAATTAAGAAGAAAATAAACTCCCCGGAACATTTCCAAACGGGCCCAAAAAGTTGATAATACAGCGTATTTGCAGGAAAACAATTCTCACTCGGCAGCTTTGGGCATTTCCAAACTTTTTATCGCGAACATTACTTTCTAGCAGCACAAGCTACATGTAAAAAAATTAAGAAGAAAATAAACTCCCCGGAACATTTCCAAACGGGCCCAAAGAGGTGACAAACAGCTTGTTTGTAAGAAAAAAAAATTCTCCCTCAGCGGCTTTAGGCATTTCCAAACTTTTTATCGTGGAAATTACTTTCTAGCAACACAAGCTACATGTAAAAAAATTGAGAAGAAAATAAACTCCCCGGAACATTTCCAAATGGGCCCAAAAAGTTGATAATACAGCGTGTTTGTAAGAAAAAAAAATTCTCCCTCAGCGGCTTTGGGCATTTCCAAACTTTTTATCGTGGAAATTACTTTCTAGCAACACAAGCTACATGTAACAAAATTAAGAAGAAAATAAACTCCCCGGAACATTTCCAAACGGGCCCAAAGATGTGACAAACAGCGTGTTTGTAAGAAAAAAAAATTCTCCCTCAGCGGCTTTAGGCATTTCCAAACTTTTTATCGTGGAAATTACTTTCTAGCAACACAAGCTACATGTAAAAAAATTAAGAAGGAAGTAAACTCCCCGGAACATTTCCAAACGGGCCCAAAAAGTTGATAATACAGCGTATTTGCAGGAAAAAAATTCTCACTCGGCGGCTTTGGGCATTTCCAAACTTTTTATCGCGAAAATTACTTTCTAGCAGCACAAGCTACATGTAAAAAAATTAAGAAGAAAATAAACTACGCGGAACATTTCCAAACGGGCCCAAAAAGTTGATAATACAGCGTATTTGCAGGAAAAAAATTCTCACTCGGCGGCTTTGGGCATTTCCAAACTTTTTATCGCGAACATTACTTTCTAGCAGCACAAGCTACATGTAAAAAAATTAAGAAGAAAATAAACTCCCCGGAACATTTCCAAACGGGCCCATAAAGGTGACAAACAGCGTGTTTGTAAGAAAAAAAAATTCTCTCTCAGCGGCTTTAGGCATTTCCAAACTTTTTATCGTGGAAATTACTTTCTAGCAGCACAAGCTACATGTAAAAAAATTAAGAAGAAAATAAACTCCCCGGAACATTTCTAAACGGGCCCATAAAGGTGACAAACAGCGTGTTTGTAAGAAAAAAAAATTCTCATTCGGCGGCTTTGGGCATTTCCAAACTTTTTATCGCGAAAATTACTTTCTAGCAGCACAAGCTACATGTAAAAAAATTAAGAAGAAAATAAACTACGCGGAACATTTCCAAACGGGCCCAAAAAGTTGATAATACAGCGTATTTGCAGGAAAAAAATTCTCACTCGGCGGCTTTGGGCATTTCCAAACTTTTTATCGCGAACATTACTTTCTAGCAGCACAAGCTACATGTAAAAAAATTAAGAAGAAAATAAACTCCCCGGAACATTTCCAAACGGGCCCATAAAGGTGACAAACAGCGTGTTTGTAAGAAAAAAAAATTCTCTCTCAGCGGCTTTAGGCATTTCCAAACTTTTTATCGTGGAAATTACTTTCTAGCAACACAAGCTACATGTAAAAAAATTAAGAAGAAAATAAACTCCCCGGAACATTTCCAAACGGGCCCATAAAGGTGACAAACAGCGTGTTTGTAAGAAAAAAAAATTCTCCCTCAGCGGCCTTGGGCATTTCCAAACTTTTTATCGTGGAAATTACTTTCTAGCAACACAAGCTACATGTAAAAAAATTAAGAAGAAAATAAACTCCCCGGAACATTTCCAAACGGGCCCATAAAGGTGACAAACAGCGTGTTTGTAAGAAAAAAAAATTCTCCCTCAGCGGCCTTGGGCATTTCCAAACTTTTTATCGTGGAAATTACTTTCTAGCAACACAAGCTACATGTAAAAAAATTAAGAAGAAAATAAACTCCCCGGAACATTTCCAAACGGGCCCAAAAAGTTGATAATACAGCGTATTTGCAGGAAAAAAAATTCTCTCTCGGCGGCTTTGGGCATTTCCAAACTTTTTATCGCGAACATTACTTTCTAGCAGCACAAGCTACATGTGAAAAAATTAAGAAGAAAATAAACTCCCCGGAACATTTCCAAACGGGCCCAAAAAGTTGATAATACAGCGTGTTTGTAAGAAAAAAAAATTCTCCCTCAGCGGCTTTGGGCATTTCCAAACTTTTTATCGTGGAAATTACTTTCTAGCAACACAAGCTACATGTAACAAAATTAAGAAGAAAAGAACCTCCCCGGAACATTTCCAAACGGGCCCAAAAAGTTGATAATGCAGCGTATTTGCAGGAAAAAAAATTCTCACTCGGCGGCTTTGGGCATTTCCAAACTTTTTATCGCTGAAATTATTTTATGAGCTCACAAACTACATGTGAAAAAATTAAGAAGAAAATAAACTCCCCGGAACATTTCCAAACGGGCCCAAAGAGGTGACAAACAGCGTGTTTGTAAGAAAAAAAAATTCTCCCTCAGCGGCTTTAGGCATTTCCAAACTTTTTATCGTGGAAATTACTTTCTAGCAACACAAGCTACATGTAAAAAAATTAAGAAGAAAGTAAACTCCCCGGAACATTTCCAAACGGGCCCAAAAAGTTGATAATACAGCGTATTTGCAGGAAAAAAATTCTCACTCGGCGGCTTTGGGCATTTCCAAACTTTTTATCGCGAACATTACTTTCTAGCAGCACAAGCTACATGTGAAAAAATTAAGAAGAAAATAAACTCCCCGGAACATTTCCAAACGGGCCCAAAAAGGTGACAAACAGCGTGTTTGTAAGAAAAAAAAATTCTCCCTCAGTGGCTTTGGGCATTTCCAAACTTTTTATCGTGGAAATTACTTTCTAGCAACACAAGCTACATGTAAAAAAATTAAGAAGAAAATAAACTCCCCGGAACATTTCCAAACGGGCCCAAAAAGTTGATAATACAGCGTATTTGCAGGAAAAAAAATTCTCACTCGGCGGCTTTGGGCATTTCCAAACTTTCTATCGCGAACATTACTTTCTAGCAGCACAAGCTACATGTAAAAAAATTAAGAAGAAAATAAACTCCCCGGAACATTTCCAAACGGGCCCATAAATGTGACAAACAGCGTGTTTGTAAGAAAAAAAAATTCTCATTCGGCGGCTTTGGGCATTTCCAAACTTTTTATCGCGAACATTACTTTCTAGCAGCACAAGCTACATGTAAAAAAATTAAGAAGAAAATAAACTCCCCGGAACATTTCCAAACGGGCCCATAAAGGTGACAAACAGCGTGTTTGTAAGAAAAAAAAATTCTCCCTCAGCGGCTTTAGGCATTTCCAAACTTTTTATCGTGGAAATTACTTTCTAGCAACACAAGCTACATGTAAAAAAATGAAGAAGAAAATAAACTCCCCGGAACATTTCCAAACGGGCCCAAAAAGTTGATAATACAGCGTATTTGCAGGAAAAAAATTCTCACTCGGCGGCTTTGGGCATTTCCAAACTTTTTATCGCGAACATTACTTTCTAGCAGCACAAGCTACATGTAAAAAAATTAAGAAGAAAATAAACTCCCCGGAACATTTCCAAACGGGCCCAAAAATTTGATAATACAGCGTATTTGCAGGAAAAAAAATTCTCACTCGGCGGCTTTGGGCATTTCCAAACTTTTTATCGCGAACATTACTTTCTAGCAGCACAAGCTACATGTGAAAAAATTAAGAAGAAAATAAACTCCCCGGAAAACCCCCAAACAGCTGATTATATAATCAGATATATTGCGGTCGTGACGTAAAAAAAATTCTCACTGCTCGGTGTCTGGCATTTCCAAAATTTTTAATGCTGGAATTATTTTATGAGCACACAACCTACTCGTAAAAAAATTACGAACCAAATCGATCCCCCGGAAAACCCCCAAACAGCTGATTTATAATCTAATATATAGGGGTCGTGACGGAAAAAAAATTCTCACTGCTCGGTGTCTGGCATTTCCAAACTTTTTAAAGCTGGAATTACTTTTTGAGCATAAAAACTCCCTGTAAAAAAATTACGAACCAAATCGTCTCCCCGGAAACCCCCCAAACAGCTGATTATATATTCAGGTATATAGGGGACGTGACCGAAGAAAAATTCTCTCTCAGCGACGTTTGGCATTTCCAAACTTTTTATCTCTGAAATTATTTTATGAGTACACAAACTACTCGTAAAAAAATTATGAATCAATTCGACTACCCGGAAAACCCCCAAACAGCTGATTATATAACCAGATATATAGGGGTCGTAACGGAATAAAAATTCTCACTGCTCGGTGTCTGGCATTTCCAAACTTTTTAAAGCTGGAATTACTTTTTGAGAATAAAAACTCCCTGTAAAAAAATTACGATCCAAATCGACTCCCCGGAAACCCCCCAAACAGCTGATTATATATTCAGGTATATAGGGGACGTGACCGAAGAAAAATTCTCTCTCAGCGGCGTTTGGCATTTCCAAACTTTTTATTGCTGGAATTATTTTATAAGCACACAAATTACTCGTAAAAAAATTACGAACCAAATCGACTCCCCGGAAACCCCCCAAACAGCCAATTATATATTCAGGTATATAGGGGACGTGACCGAAGAAAAATTCTCTCTCAGCGACGTTTGGCATTTCCAAACCTTTTATCGCTGAAATTATTTTATGAGCACACAAACTACTCGTAAAAAATTATGAACCAAACCGACTCCCCGAAAACCCCAAACAGACGATTATATAATCAGATATATAGGGGTCGTGACGGAGAAAAAATTCTCTCTCAGCGGCGCTTGGCATTTCCAAACTTTTTATCGCCGAAATTATTTTATGAGCACACAAACTACTCGTAAAAAAATTACGAACCAAATCGACTCGCCGGAAAACCCCCAAACAACTGATTACATAATTAGATATATAGGGGTCGTGACGGAAAAAAATTCTCATTGCTCGGTGTCTGGCATTTCCAAACTTTTTAATGCTGGAATTACTTTTTGAGCATAAGAACTCCTTATAAAAAAATTACGAACCAAATCGACTCCCCGGAAAACCCCCAAACAGCTGACTATATAGGGGTCGTGACGGAAAAAAAATTCTCTCTCAGCGGCGTTTGGCATTTCCAAACTTTTTATTGCTGAAATTATTTTATGAGCACACAATGTACCTGTTAAAAAATTACGAACCAAATCGACTCCCCGGAAAACCCCCAAACAGCTTATTATATAATCAGATATATAGGGGTCGTGACGGAAAAAAAATTCTCACTGCTCGGTGTCTTGCATTTCCAAACTTTTTAATGCTGGAATTACTTTTTGAGCATAAGAACTCCCTATAAAAAAATTACGAACCAAATCGACTCCCCGGAAAACCCCCAAACAGCTGATTATATAGGGGTCGTGACGGAAAAAAAATTCTCTCTCAGCGGCGTTTGGCATTTCCAAACTTTTTATTGCTGAAATTATTTTATGAGCACACAAAGTACCTGTAAACAAATTACGAACCAAATCGACTTTCTGGAAAACCCCCAAACAGCTGATTATATAGGGGTCGTGACAAAAAAAAAAATCTGATTCCGCGGCGTCTGGCATTTCCAAACTTTTTAAAGCTGGAATTACTTTTTGAGCATAAAAACTCCCTGTAAAAAAATTATGAACCAAATCGACTCAAAATAAAAAAACGGTCAATAATCAGTCATTTTTTATGTTTTTCATGTCCTCTTCCAATTGATATATTTATTAATATGAACAGGGGCCCACTTACGATCGTTGCACAATTTGTTTAACTTCTTTGTTTGCCAAAAACTTTAATTTGAGCCCTGGTAGGTCGGTGTGCTATGAAAATTTTTTAAGGTGGCTCCAGCGGTCTAGTTGACCTAAAGCTATGAACATTTTTTACAAAAATTCATTTACACATTCGAATCTGAAAACTAATATGACACGAAGCAGAGTTCTGAACATAACGGAAAATATTTTTGTTAGAGAATTTCCAATTTTGCAAAAGTATGTTTTGTGCATTAAAAAAAAAAATCAATATCAAATACAAATCTTTTTTGTTTTTCATTCAATTTTAATTTGCAAGGTCTCATTTTCTTCCTTTTTAAATTTCAGGGAAGTTGCCGATATCAAAATTGAAAAATTTTCAAAACCTGCAAAGTTATATGCATTTGTTTGTAAAATTCAGTGACAAATCTGCAAACAATACAAACAAGATAGGTTAGCGTGCAGGCAAGCGTAGCGCGCTCTGTTTTAGAATCTAGTTCCTATTGTAAAAAGGTGATAGTGATTATTATCGAATTGAAGCTTACAGAGCCAACTTCAGAGCGTTGTCAAAAAATTTCATTTGCGAATTCAGTAGGTAAGATAGGTTCGTGTTCAGGCGCGCGTAGCACGCTCTGCTTTAGAATCTAGTACGGGTAAAAAGTAGGGGTGTACAAGTACTCGGCTTGGCGTGTTTGAACTGTATCGAGCTTTTTCTTCGAACTTGAATCGAGTACATTATACTTCGAACTGCTCGAGTCAGATCGAACTACTCGGACCAACTCGAACTACTCGAATGAAGTCGAGCTACTCGAATTAAGTAGTTCGATCTAGATAGAACCAGCTGGCTCTCTTAGTAACTTATAATATTATATACTTAATTAGCTGAATAGTAGATAGGCTATGCTGGTTCTGGACCACCACGTGGTGGTCTAGAACCAGCATAGCTTTTTTGGGATCCCCTCTCCTCCCCTCTCCCCCTCCCACCATTTCAGGGCGTGGTGGTCCAGAACCAGCATAGCTTTTTTGGGATCCCCACTCCTCCCCTCTCCCCCTCCCACCATTTCAGGGCGTGGTGATACAGAACCAGCATAGCTTTTTTGGGATCCCCTCTCCTCCCCTCTCCCTCTCCCACCATTTCACGACCTGTTTGATGCAGAACCAGCATAGGGTTTCTGGATCACCCGCAATTGTACGGGGCACCAATAACCCATAACAAGTCGTGACTTGTTGATCCAGAACCCGCCTAGGGTTTTTGGGCCACCCGCAATTGTACGGAGGTGACAATAACCCATAACATGCGGGCACCTTGCTGTCGACGGGTGACAGCCCGCGACCAGACGACTGCGCACATCGGCTGCGCAGCGGCGGGTGGTCAGCGGCGGGCGGCGAGCGGCGAGCGGCCAGCCTGCTACTGCAAACAGGCAGCGGTCGGCGGCGGGCGGCCAGCGGTCGGCGGCCTGCTGCTTGTCAGCCTGCTGCTCTCGGCCAGCGGTTCTTATCTACTATAACCATTAAAAACTATTATGCAACCATTTAAAACTTTTTGTAACCCTTTTGCTCGGGCAAAGAATACGTGTTTGTGGAAATTTTTTCTGAATATTTTTTCCACTGCGACTGTTTTCAATCGTTTTGTATGAGTCGCTGTTGCTCGGGAGCAACGGTTTGACCCATTATGAGGGAATGAAAGTCTCTAACGACTGCAACGCGAAAGTATAGTATTAATTTTACATTAAAAACTTTATACGGTAATATACATTCTACTATTACATTCTACATTTTACGGTAGTATATATTCTACTTCTTCTACCTCGTTTACTGAGTATAGTCTGTGATACTCAAAGTCACCTCCTACTTGTGCATTTTTATTCACCTCGGGTTCTTGCTGGTGCTGCGGCTGTTGGTGTTGCTGCTGCATCGCGTTGAAGCATGATGCGTGCTTTCGAGATTGGGCGTATACCCACACAACCACATGTTACACGATTCGCGCGGAGATGAGCATATCATCGCGGTGGTCAGCTGATTTCCGCGGTCATTAGCATATACCGACCCGCGTGTAAGTATATTTACCGCGTTGATGAGCGGACTTTCGCGGGCATTAGCCTACCGTCGCTGGTAAGATATTTACCGCGCGTTTATTTTTTTCGACGTGACCTGCAGGTTTGATGTGGCTCTAAATCAGTAAATGTATTTCGGCTATAGCATGCTATCGCATCTCTTCGTTGTTCCGATATTCGTAGTTGCCTTATCGCTATTAATTCTAAGAACTCCAGAGTATTTCAATTGTGTTCTCATGGCAATCGTTTCCTGACAACGACTCACAAAACTTAATAGTATTTCATGTAATTTTACCCGCTAAATCAAAATACTGTTTTGGTTAACTGAATATACAAACGATAAGAGTGGCGACGTCGACGGAAACCCTAGATATAATAATTATTGAAGTGACTCATACAAAGGAGGCAAGACGAAGAGTATTTCACTCTTGCCAGTAACCCCGACACGGGCGACGTTATCGCATTCTGTGCAGGTTGAAACGTGCCTTCTCGTGCGAGTATTTTCCGTGCCATGAGAACACAATTGAAATACTCTGGAGTTCTTAGAATTAATAGCGATAAGGCAACTACGAATATCGGAACAACGAAGAGATGCGATAGCATGCTATAGCCGAAATACATTTACTGATTTAGAGCCACATCAAACCTGCAGGTCACGTCGAAAAAAATAAACGCGCGGTAAATATCTTACCAGCGACGGTAGGCTAATGCCCGCGAAAGTCCACTCATCAACGCGGTAAATATACTTACACGCGGGTCGGTATATGCTAATGACCGCGGAAATCAGCTGACCACCGCGATGATACTCTCATCTCCGCGCGAATCAGCTCATCCCCGCGGTCGTCCAGCTTGTCAACGCGGTAAGATGCTAGTCCCCGCGCGCGCGCCGCCCGCCGCCCGCGCCGCTCTCTCTATTGAACAAAACTTATCTACACGTACGTGACTAAAATTGATGACCTCATTTCCGCTGTTACCGAATACTCAAGCGTAATAAAATACCTCTTGAACTACGATATGCATCGATTTATCAAAGGCAACGTTAAAATCTCGCTTATCGAACAATAACGAAGCATGAGCAGTACCTCCTGCATCAACATCAGCAGCAGCTCCAGCAGCAGAAGCAGCGCCGGTAACTCCGCCACCACTACCTCTACCATCAACAGCGCCACCGCTACCTCCGCCAGCAGTAAGACCGAGAGTTAATAAAAACATGGATCTACCAAATCTCTTTCTATCTACAACCTATGCTATCAATAAATCACATTCCAAAAGAGTCGCTGTCGGATTGGAACACCACGCTGGATTTTATAGAGCTGTAGTGAAACTCTGTAGTACGGGGGCTCCTGCAAAGTACGTAACTCTCGAAAAAAATAGTTGGGAGCTGATCGTCGATCAAATGGATGCGATGATGG
The DNA here is from genome assembly GCA_036365515.1 of Torymus aiolomorphi. NCBI lineage: Eukaryota > Metazoa > Arthropoda > Insecta > Hymenoptera > Torymidae > Torymus > Torymus aiolomorphi. The sequence goes on from CM070877.1 coordinate 107,632,037, forward strand.
GATATCTGCTAGATTCCTTCACATTTTACAAAGACTTTGGTAAACCTACAAAAATATATCTTCCAACCCACGACATCAATTTTACAACGGCATACGGTGTGAAGTCCATCCTTATCGACGAGAGACCCTGTGTACTGACACAGAAACTCGTCAGAGACTTCCCCGAAGGCCAACCAATAGATGAGGAGACGCAGTTTCCAGACAGTTCTTCACAGTACGAGACACCGCAGAAGAAAAGAAAATATGAGAGTCCACCCGGAATTGTCATGCAACAGGCTACTTTGAGCGGACTACGTGAAGTGCGCGAATGTGTCGATGCGAGGTTAAAACGTTTAGAAGATAGTGCCGGATTTATAAATCGAGGTATGGATAACATATTCGACTTTTTAAAAGATGAGTTAAAGAAAGAAAGCACCGAAAAAGCGAAAAATATTTTGAAAGACATTGCTGCGTTTAAACAGTATTATGTATTGCGTAAAAATGAAATTAATAATAGAGCAAAGTTGCACATGGAATTCGGTAATATGAGTGAAGAATTGTACGACATTTTTCTCATGGAATTTCATGCATTTGGCTTATTCAACTTGGCTAATGATTTGTACGATTATATGTTCGCAAATTAATTTGTATAATTTTTTGTAAAATATTATTTGCATGCTTTCACAAATATATGTTCAAAACTTTTAATTAAACACCGACTATCTTTTTTATTTTACCACCTATCCTCCAATCCTCTCTTATAAAAATTCGTAAATTTGCCTTTTTATTTTTATATATCATGCAATTGATAATAATAAAATTATAGTAGTGGTAATTTGCAAATTCATCCTAAAAAGAATGCTCAATGAATAAGTTGTAAACTCTGTAGCACGCGTTAAGTATATCGAAAAAATAAGCGACTTTTGATTCTCTTGCGAGAACATCTTACGAGTCTAATGATGTTGTAAATTTTTATTAATAATTCCAAAAAATTTTTAATTTTGTGAGGCGAAAGAGCATGTATAAAGAACACACAATTGAAATACTCTGGAGTTCTCAGAATTAATAGCGATAAGGCTTCTATACGAATATCGGAACAAAGAAGAGATGCGATAGTTCAGTGCAGGCCCCCGAGTGTACGATCAGCTAACGTGTAGACTATAGCTTCGTGCTACAGTTAACACTTAATCCCGGAGCCGAAATTTAGAGTAGGCTCCGCAACACCGTGGAGTAGGAACACACACACACACGCACACACACACACACACGCACGCACACACACAACCAAACTCTTCGTAAGATAAGGTTTTTCATCTGTGGGGTTACGGCTGCTGCGACAGGGCCGAGTTCGCACAGCTGACGTACGCTATAGCATACCCCGGACTCTTCGAAAAGAACGCGCTATAATGGTATGGAGTAGTTGTGAGTCACCGATTCCCGTACGGGCCTAAAAGCACGGCTCGTACTTCTCCAAAAATCCCGGGGGAGAAGCAAGAAGGCACCGGTGAGAGCGAGGGCAACACCAGCGGTGGGCAGTGCGATAGTCGCTCAAGGTAGGCGGCTCTTTGATACGCAATCTAATATAGCGCTCAAATACTCTAAATCGCTGCACAAACGTAAACGCCGTCGCCATGAATCATCGCCACACGGATTGATTATAAAAACGTAAGGTAGAAGCGATACGGAAAATAATGTCATGCAAATCGCTATGTTCGTCGATTTGCATCTCTGGCAAAAAACCGATACTTCTCGCCATGATTCGCATTGGCACACTGACCTGATGCGTATGCGATGCAGGGGTTTTATAATGCTTACGGATATTAGCTCCAGACAAAAAATATATAATTCATCCTTCTTATCTCTCGCTCAAAGTAAACAATGTAAGAACAGAAAACCGTTACATTTCGACGAAATAATGAACACATGAGAAGTACACTAGGCATGGGTTTCATATTCCACACAGCGACAAATTTTGATCGAAGCTCAAGATATAAATATCATTTCTTCGAACAAATTCAATTTTATTTTGGTGATGCGAACGCAAGGCCAGCTTTGATAATGCTTACGGATATTACCTCTAGATAAAATATAATTCAAATGACTCGGGCATTCGCTATTCTCATTCATCGCTCAAAGTACACAGCGTAAGGACAGGAAACCGTTATGTTTCGACGAAATAATAAAACATGAGAAGCACACGAGGCAGGATTTTCATATTGCACATAGCGATAAATTTTTATAGAAGGTTCAGATAAAGATATATATGTATGTAATTAATACCCTAACGTACACGTTACACACTATCGCAAAAAAAAATATCCTCCGCACTTGTTTGAATTATAAAACGAAATTGATATAACGTGAGGAGATTAGTTCAGACGGAGCGCTTTTGGTGTATTCTCTTACACTGCCTATTGATTCACACCGCGCGCTTTTGTTATGGAAAAAGCGATAAGGATGTGGCCAGGCATCGCGCTGGACCCAAAATCGTGAATCTGACACTGTCTCCGCTCGCTATCGCGCTACATTTTTATTTGATAATGCTTACGAATATTACCTCTAGACAAAATATAATTCAAATGACTCGGGCATTCGCAAGTCCGAAAATCGCTGGCTTGAACAAAATTTCCACGGAATTATGTGGAGAGCGGGCAATATTCCATACGATGAACTAAAAAACACTCTAAGTGGTGTACTCTTCGGAGCGGAGATTTACGTAAAAGGCTTGGAGAAAAGTAAATGGTTGAAGAGATTTTTCCCGGATCAGTAAGCTATTTTTGGTTATAAAATTATTTTCATAAAAAAAGTTTTCTCATAATAATTTTTTCAGATTAGTTACTAATATTGAAGAGATGGGATGTCCTTCATTGAAAAGTCTACCTGCAGAATCAGTCTCGTGTACCAACCATACTGCCTGTAACTTTCCAGTATGCGCACTTCGAAACGCACTAGTCATAAAAAGATTGATGCTTGAGCATCAACATAGCAAAAACATGAAGGAAATATCAGAATCCTATCACTTTATGTATATTTGAATTATAATTTGTTCATTTATTATGAGTTAATAAACATTTTTTATTAAATTTTGTGGTTATATTAATTTCTTATAATTATATATATATATATATATATATATATATATTCTTCTCTCTTAAAAAAGTGAACTATCCTCACAATAAAGCGTCAAAATCGATTATGTTTGAATATTTAAAAAGAATAACCTTACTACCCTTTCGTATTCGCGATGAAAAAGTACGTTGGAATGACGTGAGCTTAGAGAGTAACGAATACGCGATAAAAATAACGGTTTCCGAGAAAGAAATCGATGGATGTAACATAACCCCACTTTCCGTTTCGTATTCGCGATAAAAAAGTACGTTGGGATGACGTGCGCTTAGAGAGTAACGAATACGAGATAAAAAATAACGGTTTCCGAGAAAGAAATCGATGAATGTAACATAACGTCACTTTCCGTTTCGTATTCGCGATAAAAAGTACGTTGGAATGACGTGAGCTTAGAGAGTAACGCGAATACGAGATAAAAATAATGGTTTCGGAGAAAGATTATGATGAAAGAAATCCTTGAATGTAACGTAACCTCACTTCCCGTTTTGTATTCGCGATAAAAAAGTACGTTGAAATGACGTGAGCTTAAACAGTAACGAATACGAAATAAAGATGATGACGAACCCTAACGTACTATCGTGAAAAAACATCCTGCGCACGTGTTTAAATTATAAGACGAAACTGATATAACGTGAGCAGATTCATTTAGGCGGTGTGCTTTTGGTGTATTCTCTTACACACCCTATTGATGCGGGCTTTTATAATGGCAAAAACGATAAGGCTGTGGCCAGGCATCGCGCTGGACCTAAAATCTGACACTGTAACAAATATCACGATATTTTCTAGTTGTTTGAATCTAAAATTTATACACTCGCGTAATTTTTTCAAGTGCGCAAATGTCTTTAACTGCATCACAACACTCGGTAAAATGTCGATCTTTCTCTTCTTTTTGGGTGGTTCGTCGTCGTCGGTGGCTGCAGCGCTGGTGTGGCGGTGGTGGGGTGGTGCTGGTGGTGCTGGTGCTGGTGGTGCTGACGGTATCGTCGTCGTGTATTATGCCGTGCGTGAGGCAGGGACTGCGTCCATCGGCGGTATCCCAGTCCTGGGCCTCGTGTTCGTAGCAGCTCGAGAAGTCAGGTGGTGTAATTTCCCGACTATGGTTGACGGATACGGCTTTTGAGCTGTAGCAGAGCATCAATGAAATGTCGTGGGCGGGTAGGATGATTTTTCTAGGTGTTCGATTCTCGTTGATCAGATATTCTTGAATGGTGACAAAATGTTCCGTGAATTTTCCCAGCTAGGTTTGTCCATAGTGACGTATTTGTGAGGTGAAACGCCGCCGCCAAATTGAATAACAGGGCGAAACTGTTTGCCGAAGTATTGTAAGCCGAGATAGACAAACTTTGAGTGCGATTTATTGAGAGCGTAGCACGTGCTGAATAGCAGCGTGTGCGGAATATTCTCTTGATTCATTTTAACACTTTTTACGCGCACTTTTAATAAAAAAATACTGACGGCAACGCCCGAGATGATGTGTTTTTTTAGATAGTGTACAGTGCGGTTCGTGCTTTCTTTTTAAGAAAATACTGCTCGGCGGTAGAGATGTCGTGCTTTCGGCTGCTGCGCTTCTACTATATTATCCCGCTCGCGATGCCCTATGGTTCTCTATACGCGTATGAGCGCGTACCTCCCTCCTTTGCGCAGTGGGTGGCGGTGGTGGTGGTGGTAAGCATTTATCCAATGACAGATCGCGACGTATACATGCTGTTGGAGCGTGGTGGTGGTGGGGGAAGACCTTGTGCGAAAAATTATTCTCAAAGAGAAAGATATCTTTGTTTTGAAAATATTTATCGATAAGCGCGATTTTAACAGTGCCTTTGATAAATCGATACATATCGTAGTTCAAGAGGTATTTTATTACGCGTGAGTTCATCGGTAACACCGGAAATGTACAAGAGAGAAACACGATCTATTCTCAAAGAGAAAGATATCTTTGTTTTGAAAATATTTATCGATAAGCGAGATTTTAACGTTGCCTTTGATAAATCGATGCATATCGTAGTTCAAGAGGTATTTTATTACGCTTGAGTATTCGGTAACAGCGGAAATGAGGTCATCAATTTTAGTCACGTACGTGTAGATAAGTTTTGTTCAATAGAGAGCGGCGCGGGCGGCGGGCGGCGCGCGCGCGGGGACTAGCATCTTACCGCGTTGACAAGCTGGACGACCGCGGGGATGAGCTGATTCGCGCGCAGATGAGCGTATCATCGCGGTGGTCAGCTGATTTCCGCGGTCATTAGCATATACCGACCCGCGTGTAAGTATATTTACCGCGTTGATGAGCGGACTTTCGCGGGCATTAGCCTACCGTCGCTGGTAAGATATTTACCGCGCGTTTATTTTTTTCGACGTGACCTGCAGGTTTGATGTGGCTCTAAATCAGTAAATGTATTTCGGCTATAGCATGCTATCGCATCTCTTCGTTGTTCCGATATTCGTAGTTGCCTTATCGCTATTAATTCTAAGAACTCCAGAGTATTTCAATTGTGTTCTCATGGCACGGAAAATACTCGCACGAGAAGGCACGTTTCAACCTGCACAGCATGCGATAACGTCGCCCGTGTCTCGTTGCGAAGTATCCTACGCTAAACAGCTGGAAGCGTATCGCAACGATTGAGAAGACTAGATCCGCGTGCGCGACGCAACTGCCGATCGGAGGAGAGCATGCTATTTATACCGCACTCCGCGGAGCTGCCCCGGCCCAATCAGCAAGCAGCAGGCCGCTCACCGCTCGCCGCTCGCCGCCCGCCGCTGACCGCCCGCCGCTGCGCAGCCGATGTGCGCAGTCGTCTGGTCGCGGGCTGTCACCCGCCGCGCCGATATGACTCAAAACCCTATGCCGATTTTAGACCAAACAGGTCAGGACCTGTTTTTGGGTTAATGGCACCCCGTGCAATAGCGGGGGAGGGGGAGGGGGAAGAGGAGAGGGTGGAGGGGAGACCAAACAGGTCACGAATTGGTCCAGAATCGGCATAGGGTTTTGGAGTCCCCCTCCTCCCTCTCCTCTTCCCCCTCCCCCTCCCCCGCTATTTCACGGGGTGCCATTAACCCAAAAACAGGTCCTGACCTGTTTGGTCTAAAATCGGCATAGGGTTTTGAGTCATATCGGCGCGGCGGGTGACAGCCCGCGACCAGACGACTGCGCACATCGGCTGCGCAGCGGCGGGCGGTCAGCGGCGGGCGGCGAGCGGCGAGCGGTGAGCGGCCTGCTGCTTGCTGATTGGGCCGGGGCAGCTCCGCGGAGTGCGGTATAAATAGCATGCTCTCCTCCGATCGGCAGTTGCGTCGCGCACGCGGATCTAGTCTTCTCAATCGTTGCGATACGCTTCCAGCTGTTTAGCGTAGGATACTTCGCAACGAGACACGGGCGACGTTATCGCATGCTGTGCAGGTTGAAACGTGCCTTCTCGTGCGAGTATTTTCCGTGCCATGAGAACACAATTGAAATACTCTGGAGTTCTTAGAATTAATAGCGATAAGGCAACTACGAATATCGGAACAACGAAGAGATGCGATAGCATGCTATAGCCGAAATACATTTACTGATTTAGAGCCACATCAAACCTGCAGGTCACGTCGAAAAAATAAACGCGCGGTAAATATCTTACCAGCGACGGTAGGCTAATGCCCGCGAAAGTCCGCTCATCAACGCGGTAAATATACTTACACGCGGGTCGGTATATGCTAATGACCGCGGAAATCAGCTGACCACCGCGATGATACGCTCATCTGCGCGCGAATCAGCTCATCCCCGCGGTCGTCCAGCTTGTCAACGCGGTAAGATGCTAGTCCCCGCGCGCGCGCCGCCCGCCGCCCGCGCCCCTCTCTATTGAACAAAACTTATCTACACGTACGTGACTAAAATTGATGACCTCATTTCCGCTGTTACCGAATACTCAAGCGTAATAAAATACCTCTTGAACTACGATATGCATCGATTTATCAAAGGCAACGTTAAAATCTCGCTTATCGATAAATATTTTCAAAACAAAGATATCTTTCTCTTTGAGAATAGATCGTGTTTCTCTCTTGTACATTTCCGGTGTTACCGATGAACTCACGCGTAATAAAATACCTCTTGAACTACGATATGTATCGATTTATCAAAGGCACTGTTAAAATCGCGCTTATCGATAAATATTTTCAAAACAAAGATATCTTTCTCTTTGAGAATAATTTTTCGCACAAGGTCTTCCCCACCACCACCACGCTCCAACAGCATGTATACGTCGCGATCTGTCATTGGATAAATGCTTACCACCACCACCACCGCCACCCACTGCGCAAAGGAGGGAGGTACGCGCTCATACGCGTATAGAGAACCATAGGGCATCGCGAGCGGGATAATATAGTAGAAGCGCAGCAGCCGAAAGCACGACATCTCTACCGCCGAGCAGTATTTTCTTAAAAAGAAAGCACGAACCGCACTGTACACTATCTAAAAAACACATCATCTCGGGCGTTGCCGTCAGTATTTTTTATTAAAAGTGCGCGTAAAAAGTGTTAAAATGAATCAAGAGAATATTCCGCACACGCTGCTATTCAGCACGTGCTACGCTCTCAATAAATCGCACTCAAAGTTTGTCTATCTCGGCTTACAATACTTCGGCAAACAGTTTCGCCCTGTTATTCAATTTGGCGGCGGCGTTTCACCTCACAAATACGTCACTATGGACAAACCTAGCTGGGAAAATTCACGGAACATTTTGTCACCATTCAAGAATATCTGATCAACGAGAATCGAACACCTAGAAAATCATCCTACCCGCCCACGACATTTCATTGATGCTCTGCTACAGCTCAAAAGCCGTATCCGTCAACCATAGTCGGGAAATTACACCACCTGACTTCTCGAGCTGCTACGAACACGAGGCCCAGGACTGGGATACCGCCGATGGACGCAGTCCCTGCCTCACGCACGGCATAATACACGACGACGATACCGTCAGCACCACCAGCACCAGCACCACCAGCACCACCCCCACCACCGCCACACCACCGCTGCAGCCACCGACGACGACGAACCACCCAAAAAGAAGAGAAAGATCGACATTTTACCGAGTGTTGTGATGCAGTTAAAGACATTTGCGCACTTGAAAAAATTACGCGAGTGTATAAATTTTAGATTCAAACAACTAGAAAATATCGTGATATTTGTTACAGTGTCAGATTTTAGGTCCAGCGCGATGCCTGGCCACAGCCTTATCGTTTTTGCCATTATAAAAGCCCGCATCAATAGGGTGTGTAAGAGAATACACCAAAAGCACACCGCCTAAATGAATCTGCTCACGTTATATCAGTTTCGTCTTATAATTTAAACACGTGCGCAGGATGTTTTTTCACGATAGTACGTTAGGGTTCGTCATCATCTTTATTTCGTATTCGTTACTGTTTAAGCTCACGTCATTTCAACGTACTTTTTTATCGCGAATACAAAACGGGAAGTGAGGTTACGTTACATTCAAGGATTTCTTTCATCATAATCTTTCTCCGAAACCATTATTTTTATCTCGTATTCGCGTTACTCTCTAAGCTCACGTCATTCCAACGTACTTTTTATCGCGAATACGAAACGGAAAGTGACGTTATGTTACATTCATCGATTTCTTTCTCGGAAACCGTTATTTTTTATCTCGTATTCGTTACTCTCTAAGCGCACGTCATCCCAACGTACTTTTTATCGCGAATACGAAACGGAAAGTGGGGTTATGTTACATCCATCGATTTCTTTCTCGGAAACCGTTATTTTTATCGCGTATTCGTTACTCTCTAAGCTCACGTCATTCCAACGTACTTTTTCATCGCGAATACGAAAGGGTAGTAAGGTTATTCTTTTTAAATATTCAAACATAATCGATTTTGACGCTTTATTGTGAGGATAGTTCACTTTTTTAAGAGAGAAGAATATATATATATATATATATATATATAATTATAAGAAATTAATATAACCACAAAATTTAATAAAAAATGTTTATTAACTCATAATAAATGAACAAATTATAATTCAAATATACATAAAGTGATAGGATTCTGATATTTCCTTCATGTTTTTGCTATGTTGATGCTCAAGCATCAATCTTTTTATGACTAGTGCGTTTCGAAGTGCGCATACTGGAAAGTTACAGGCAGTATGGTTGGTACACGAGACTGATTCTGCAGGTAGACTTTTCAATGAAGGACATCCCATCTCTTCAATATTAGTAACTAATCTGAAAAAATTATTATGAGAAAACTTTTTTTTATGAAAATAATTTTATAACCAAAAATAGCTTACTGATCCGGGAAAAATCTCTTCAACCATTTACTTTTCTCCAAGCCTTTTACGTAAATCTCCGCTCCGAAGAGTACACCACTTAGAGTGTTTTTTAGTTCATCGTATGGAATATTGCCCGCTCTCCACATAATTCCGTGGAAATTTTGTTCAAGCCAGCGATTTTCGGACTTGCGAATGCCCGAGTCATTTGAATTATATTTTGTCTAGAGGTAATATTCGTAAGCATTATCAAATAAAAATGTAGCGCGATAGCGAGCGGAGACAGTGTCAGATTCACGATTTTGGGTCCAGCGCGATGCCTGGCCACATCCTTATCGCTTTTTCCATAACAAAAGCGCGCGGTGTGAATCAATAGGCAGTGTAAGAGAATACACCAAAAGCGCTCCGTCGAACTAATCTCCTCACGTTATATCAATTTCGTTTTATAATTCAAACAAGTGCGGAGGATATTTTTTTTTTTGCGATAGTGTGTAACGTGTACGTTAGGGTATTAATTACATACATATATATCTTTATCTGAACCTTCTATAAAAATTTATCGCTATGTGCAATATGAAAATCCTGCCTCGTGTGCTTCTCATGTTTTATTATTTCGTCGAAACATAACGGTTTCCTGTCCTTACGCTGTGTACTTTGAGCGATGAATGAGAATAGCGAATGCCCGAGTCATTTGAATTATATTTTATCTAGAGGTAATATCCGTAAGCATTATCAAAGCTGGCCTTGCGTTCGCATCACCAAAATAAAATTGAATTTGTTCGAAGAAATGATATTTATATCTTGAGCTTCGATCAAAATTTGTCGCTGTGTGGAATATGAAACCCATGCCTAGTGTACTTCTCATGTGTTCATTATTTCGTCGAAATGTAACGGTTTTCTGTTCTTACATTGTTTACTTTGAGCGAGAGATAAGAAGGATGAATTATATATTTTTTGTCTGGAGCTAATATCCGTAAGCATTATAAAACCCCTGCATCGCATACGCATCAGGTCAGTGTGCCAATGCGAATCATGGCGAGAAGTATCGGTTTTTTGCCAGAGATGCAAATCGACGAACATAGCGATTTGCATGACATTATTTTCCGTATCGCTTCTACCTTACGTTTTTATAATCAATCCGTGTGGCGATGATTCATGGCGACGGCGTTTACGTTTGTGCAGCGATTTAGAGTATTTGAGCGCTATATTAGATTGCGTATCAAAGAGCCGCCTACCTTGAGCGACTATCGCACTGCCCACCGCTGGTGTTGCCCTCGCTCTCACCGGTGCCTTCTTGCTTCTCCCCCGGGATTTTTGGAGAAGTACGAGCCGTGCTTTTAGGCCCGTACGGGAATCGGTGACTCACAACTACTCCATACCATTATAGCGCGTTCTTTTCGAAGAGTCCGGGGTATGCTATAGCGTACGTCAGCTGTGCGAACTCGGCCCTGTCGCAGCAGCCGTAACCCCACAGATGAAAAACCTTATCTTACGAAGAGTTTGGTTGTGTGTGTGCGTGCGTGTGTGTGTGTGTGTGCGTGTGTGTGTGTGTTCCTACTCCACGGTGTCGCGGAGCCTACTCTAAATTTCGGCTCCGGGATTAAGTGTTAACTGTAGCACGAAGCTATAGTCTACACGTTAGCTGATCGTACACTCGGGGGCCTGCACTGAACTATCGCATCTCTTCTTTGTTCCGATATTCGTATAGAAGCCTTATCGCTATTAATTCTGAGAACTCCAGAGTATTTCAATTGTGTGTTCTTTATACATGCTCTTTCGCCTCACAAAATTAAAAATTTTTTGGAATTATTAATAAAAATTTACAACATCATTAGACTCGTAAGATGTTCTCGCAAGAGAATCAAAAGTCGCTTATTTTTTCGATATACTTAACGCGTGCTACAGAGTTTACAACTTATTCATTGAGCATTCTTTTTTAGGATGAATTTGCAAATTACCACTACTATAATTTTATTATTATCAATTGCATGATATATAAAAATAAAAAAGAGCAAATAAAAAGGCAAATTTACGAATTTTTATAAGAGAGGATTGGAGGATAGGTGGTAAAATAAAAAAGATAGTCGGTGTTTAATTAAAAGTTTTGAACATATATTTGTGAAAGCATGCAAATAATATTTTACAAAAAATTATACAAATTAATTTGCGAACATATAATCGTACAAATCATTAGCCAAGTTGAATAAGCCAAATGCATGAAATTCCATGAGAAAAATGTCGTACAATTCTTCACTCATATTACCGAATTCCATGTGCAACTTTGCTCTATTATTAATTTCATTTTTACGCAATACATAATACTGTTTAAACGCAGCAATGTCTTTCAAAATATTTTTCGCTTTTTCGGTGCTTTCTTTCTTTAACTCATCTTTTAAAAAGTCGAATATGTTATCCATACCTCGATTTATAAATCCGGCACTATCTTCTAAACGTTTTAACCTCGCATCGACACATTCGCGCACTTCACGTAGTCCGCTCAAAGTAGCCTGTTGCATGACAATTCCGGGTGGACTCTCATATTTTCTTTTCTTCTGCGGTGTCTCGTACTGTGAAGAACTGTCTGGAAACTGCGTCTCCTCGTCTATTGGTTGGCCTTCGGGGAAGTCTCTGACGAGTTTCTGTGTCAGTACACAGGGTCTCTCGTCGATAAGGATGGACTTCACACCGTATGCCGTTGTAAAATTGATGTCGTGGGTTGGAAGATATATTTTTGTAGGTTTACCAAAGTCTTTGTAAAATGTGAAGGAATCTAGCAGATATCCCATCATCGCATCCATTTGATCGACGATCAGCTCCCAACTATTTTTTTCGAGAGTTACGTACTTTGCAGGAGCCCCCGTACTACAGAGTTTCACTACAGCTCTATAAAATCCAGCGTGGTGTTCCAATCCGACAGCGACTCTTTTGGAATGTGATTTATTGATAGCATAGGTTGTAGATAGAAAGAGATTTGGTAGATCCATGTTTTTATTAACTCTCGGTCTTACTGCTGGCGGAGGTAGCGGTGGCGCTGTTGATGGTGGAGGTAGTGGTGGCGGAGTTACCGGCGCTGCTTCTGCTGCTGGAGCTGCTGCTGATGTTGATGCAGGAGGTACTGCTCATGCTTCGTTATTGTTCGATAAGCGAGATTTTAACGTTGCCTTTGATAAATCGATGCATATCGTAGTTCAAGAGGTATTTTATTACGCTTGAGTATTCGGTAACAGCGGAAATGAGGTCATCAATTTTAGTCACGTACGTGTAGATAAGTTTTGTTCAATAGAGAGAGCGGCGCGGGCGGCGGGCGGCGCGCGCGCGGGGACTAGCATCTTACCGCGTTGACAAGCTGGACGACCGCGGGGATGAGCTGATTCGCGCGGAGATGAGTATCATCGCGGTGGTCAGCTGATTTCCGCGGTCATTAGCATATACCGACCCGCGTGTAAGTATATTTACCGCGTTGATGAGTGGACTTTCGCGGGCATTAGCCTACCGTCGCTGGTAAGATATTTACCGCGCGTTTATTTTTTTCGACGTGACCTGCAGGTTTGATGTGGCTCTAAATCAGTAAATGTATTTCGGCTATAGCATGCTATCGCATCTCTTCGTTGTTCCGATATTCGTAGTTGCCTTATCGCTATTAATTCTAAGAACTCCAGAGTATTTCAATTGTGTTCTCATGGCACGGAAAATACTCGCACGAGAAGGCACGTTTCAACCTGCACAGCATGCGATAACGTCGCCCGTGTCGGGGTTACTGGCAAGAGTGAAATACTCTTCGTCTTGCCTCCTTTGTATGAGTCACTTCAATAATTATTATATCTAGGGTTTCCGTCGACGTCGCCACTCTTATCGTTTGTATATTCAGTTAACCAAAACAGTATTTTGATTTAGCGGGTAAAATTACATGAAAATCCTATTAAGTTTTGTGACTCGTTGTCAGGAAACGATTGCCATGAGAACACAATTGAAATACTCTGGAGTTCTTAGAATTAATAGCGATAAGGCAACTACGAATATCGGAACAACGAAGAGATGCGATAGCATGCTATAGCCGAAATACATTTACTGATTTAGAGCCACATCAAACCTGCAGGTCACGTCGAAAAAATAAACGCGCGGTAAATATCTTACCAGCGACGGTAGGCTAATGCCCGCGAAAGTCCGCTCATCAACGCGGTAAATATACTTACACGCGGGTCGGTATATGCTAATGACCGCGGAAATCAGCTGACCACCGCGATGATATGCTCATCTCCGCGCGAATCGTGTAACATGTGGTTGTGTGGGTATACGCCCAATCTCGAAAGCACGCATCATGCTTCAACGCGATGCAGCAGCAACACCAACAGCCGCAGCACCAGCAAGAACCCGAGGTGAATAAAAATGCACAAGTAGGAGGTGACTTTGAGTATCACAGACTATACTCAGTAAACGAGGTAGAAGAAGTAGAATATATACTACCGTAAAATGTAGAATGTAATAGTAGAATGTATATTACCGTATAAAGTTTTTAATGTAAAATTAATACTATACTTTCGCGTTGCAGTCGTTAGAGACTTTCATTCCCTCATAATGGGTCAAACCGTTGCTCCCGAGCAACAGCGACTCATACAAAACGATTGAAAACAGTCGCAGTGGAAAAAATATTCAGAAAAAATTTCCACAAACACGTATTCTTTGCCCGAGCAAAAGGGTTACAAAAAGTTTTAAATGGTTGCATAATAGTTTTTAATGGTTATAGTAGATAAGAACCGCTGGCCGAGAGCAGCAGGCTGACAAGCAGCAGGCCGCCGACCGCTGGCCGCCCGCCGCCGACCGCTGCCTGTTTGCAGTAGCAGGCTGGCCGCTCGCCGCTCGCCGCCCGCCGCTGACCACCCGCCGCTGCGCAGCCGATGTGCGCAGTCGTCTGGTCGCGGGCTGTCACCCGCCGACAGCAAGGTGCCCGCATGTTATGGGTTATTGTCACCTCCGTACAATTGCGGGTGGCCCAAAAACCCTAGGCGGGTTCTGGATCAACAAGTCACGACTTGTTATGGGTTATTGGTGCCCCGTACAATTGCGGGTGATCCAGAAACCCTATGCTGGTTCTGCATCAAACAGGTCGTGAAATGGTGGGTGGGGGAGAGGGGAGGAGAGGGGATCCCAAAAAAGCTATGCTGGTTCTGTATCACCACGCCCTGAAATGGTGGGAGGGGGAGAGGGGAGGAGTGGGGATCCCAAAAAAGCTATGCTGGTTCTGGACCACCACGCCCTGAAATGGTGGGAGGGGGAGAGGGGAGGAGAGGGGATCCCAAAAAAGCTATGCTGGTTCTAGACCACCACGTGGTGGTCCAGAACCAGCATAGCCTATCTATTCTGAATGTAATTTGTTTTTGGATTTAGCTACTACTTAGCGATAATAATTATAATTATCCTAAGATTACTTATAATTATCTATAATTTTTTATTTATAATTCTTTTATAATTTATTCACTACTATGCACTGGAAGTTGGAAGTGTTCTATAATTTCAAACCACTCGATCAAAGTTCGAACTACTCGAACTATTTCTAACTACTCAATATATCAAGTAAAACATTTGATTCGACTTGAGTTCGTCGAGTTGAGTTTATAGAGCAAATAGTTCGGATCTTCGAGTAGTCGTGCACCCCTAGTAAAAAATTACTGACATTTGTCAATACGTATTAATTAAATTTTCAGGGGAAAGGCTAGCATCCTTATCTATACCTATATCATTTCCAAAGATATTCCCTAAGTATTGGTATTTGTTACTCGTAAAGAAAATTATTTTATAAACGTGAGTGTGCAACGAACCTCCACAAGTTTCCTATTTAAAAAATTACTAATACCAATGTGTACCTAAAGTATAATTTTTTTCTGTCAACTGCTTTATTATATATAAAGACAAGAAAAACACGTTTTACTAATTTGCTTACTGTTTTTATGTGATATAATCAATTTTTCTTCAAGATGCAATAGTTTCTTACAAACAAAAAAGTTTTTTTTATAACGGACTAATAGTATTTAATTTTAATTTTTATAAAAATGCAGCGTCGCGGAGATAATATTTTTGTTAATAGTAGGCACATCGTATCCAATCACATTTACCGAAAATTTGACAAGAGTTGATAGCCTAAAAAAGTTGGTACAGCGTTTTTTTACCATATTCTGGCTGTTTTTTTTTATTAACGTTTATAAGTATAAAATTGTCTTGAGTACGCGGAGGAAATATCTAAATTCTGATGCCCCACGAGCGTATCCTTGCATTATAGTGAGTTCTATGTAGTGGAACATGTTACTGGAAGTGGATTATATAAATATTTACTTGACTTATAGTTAGCTAAATATGTGAGAACCATAGATGTATCACAGTACTATAAAAGTTATTTCTCTCCTACCTCTCGAAAAAAATTAAAAAATTTTTTTAAAGGCACATCTGCAGGACAAAGTTTTCTTGTTCCTTAAGCCTTTCTGAATGTCACCAAACTTATTTACTTTGAACTCTAAAATTAAGAATAATTTTGTCTTTCTTCTAATCGACGATACCTTATAAATACTGGCATCTACCTATTTGATCTTTGCAAGAATAATTATCTACACTGAAATTATTACTTTAAAAGTTACAGTTTTCTAAGTGATAAACGTTATTACAATTATAACTTCCTATAATAATTTGCTACTAGCGATAATTCAAATAATATCTGAAAATATTAAATATCAATTTTTTTCAATCATCACATCAGCTTAACGTATTTCTTATAATTTTTAAATAAAAAATTAAATGGGATGACTGATGTTCCTTATTCACTTATTTACTTCAATTACAATATGCATTACGTAAAGCTGATGTGATGATTAAAAAATATTGATATTTTATATTTTCAGATATTTATTGAATTATCGCCTGTAACAAATTATTATGGGAAGTTATAATTGTAATAACGATTATTCCTTAGAAAACTGTAACTTTTAAAGTAATAATTTCAGTGTAGATAATTATTCTTGCAAGATCAAAAAGGTAGATGCCAGTATTTATAAGTGTCGTCATTTAGAAAAAAGACGAAATTATCTTTAATTTTTAGATTTAAAAGTATATAATTTTTTTCGCATTCAGAAGGGCTTAAAGAACAAGAAAGTTTGTCTAGTAGATGTGCCTTCAAAATTAAATATCTTTTCCAAGTTTCGATGGGTCTGAAGTTTGCATCGTTGGAATGCAACGAAATAATTTTTTACAATTGTTTAAGTTATTAAGCAATGAAAATTTTATCTAAACCTTTGTTATTTTATACTATAAAACACTAAATCTACACGCAAAATTAATATAATTTAGTATAAACTTGAAGTAAAATGAATTATTTTTTTTTATTTCGTTGCACTCCAACATTGCAAACTTCAGATTCATTCATTATGAACGTTCGGAATTTCAAATACGTAAATAACTTACATATCTCTTTACTTTGTCATCGATAAGATTCATTTGTTTTTTAATAAAACTTAAGATACATATAATGTAAATATTAATAAATTATGACTAAATTTATTAAAAAGTTAATAAATTTCGTCATAAATACTCATAATTCATTATATTCTCCAAAGAAACATTTTTTTATTATCTTCTATTAATTACGAATATTGAGGGGAATATCGTAGGAATGTAACCGAATAGTTCGAAATTTTTTTAGTTCTTCTTTTTTGCATTAAAAAATAGCATGTAGGTGAAAAAAATTTCTTAAGCATATGAAATTGCAATGTTTGGACATATATAAAGCTCATATAACACTTTTCATTTCATTTTAAAGTTTTTAACAATAACTTTTGACTCATGTATTTTACGAGTTTTTTTTCGAGTAAAAACTCGGAAAAAAAGTTCGATTTTGAGTGCATAGACTTCATTGTTTGCATGAAGTTCATAAATGTTTTCGGAGCCTTTAAACCTTATTAGTTTACTAAATTAATGTAGTGGTTATAAAACGTGGGTGATTTTAATACATAATTCTATCATTTATATAATTTTGTTCATGTTTTATAAAAAAAATAGGCAGAAATCTTCGAACTACTCGAACCACCCCTAGAATATCGGCATGTTCTTGTTTGTGCACATAAGGATTGTGCACATATTAATTGTGCACACTTTAGCATTGGTATATATTTATATATATAGATATGTACCAATGCTATCTGCGCACAATAAAATGGGTCTGAAGTTTGCAACGTTGGAGTGCAACGAAATAATTGTTTTCAATTAATTAAAATTATTAAATAATGAAAATGTTATATAAAACCTCTGTTATAAAGTTAGTTTATACTATAAAATACTAAATCCACACGCAAAATTAATATTAATTAGTACAAACTTAAAGTAAAATTAATTTTTTTTATTTTGTTGCACTTCCAACGTTGCAAACTTCAGATCCATACAATAAATATGTGCACAATCCTTATGTGCACAAACAAGAACATGCCGGAATATCCTGGGCGAAGAAATATAATTACTTTTCTGAGAGTAGGAATCGAGTCTTCATAGAAAGAAAAATTGTTTTTGAATCAGACACAGATTTAGACTGAAAAGATAATTTCTATTTTAAAAGTATAACTTGGCTTTAAATAGAAAATTATTTTATTTAAATAATAATAATACATGTTTGTAAGAAACTATTGCATCTTGTAGAAAAAATGTTCATTATGTCAATTAAAAACATTAGTAAAACTTGGTTTTCTTCTCTCTCTAAAGCAGTTGACAGACAAATTATGCTTTAGCTACACATTGGCATTACTAATTTTTTAAATAGGAAACTTGTGGAGGTTCGCTGCAAACTTACGTTTATAAAATAATCTTCTTTACGAGTAACAAATACCTATATTTAGGGAGTATCTTGCCCACGATATAGATATCGAAAGGCTTCCCCTTGAAAATTTAATCAATACGCATTGACAAATGTCAGTAACTTTTTCCCCCTGAAATTTCTTAAAAAATTTAGAAAATTAAAAATCTTATATTTGGGCTAATTTTCACAGCACATCAACCTACCAGGGCTCAAATTAAAGGTTTTGGCAAACAAAGAAAGCTAAACAAATTGTGCAACGATCGTAAGTGTGTTCCTGTTCCCATTAAATAAATATATTGATTGGAAAGGGACATGAACAACATAAAAAATGACTGAATGTCGACCTTTTTTTTTAATTTTGTGTACGTAGCTAGATTCTTTACCCTTATTTATAATTGTTTCTTTTTTTTTTCAAAGGCAAACATTTTGAGCTTTAACTCATTTTTTAGCGCTCAAACATTGGAATTCCCAAAAAGTTAAGAGTTCCTGAGATTTACTCATATATTAATGTGAATAATTATTTATGATACAAAGTAATATTAAACATGCACATCTCTTTTTAGATGGTAAACGATAAGTAACCGTAATAATTTTTACTTGATGTTTAATTTTGTGACTATTATTCAAAATCTCTTAAATACTGAAGATTAATATTTTAAAAATCTATAACTCTTTGAATATTGGTTTTTCGTATATGTTGAATGCAACATTTTAATTTTAAAATTGCCTAAATTTTCAAGAAAAAATTATTCTGATCTCAAAAGATTGTTTTTATTTGTTT
Organism: Torymus aiolomorphi; assembly: GCA_036365515.1. Classification (NCBI taxonomy): domain Eukaryota; kingdom Metazoa; phylum Arthropoda; class Insecta; order Hymenoptera; family Torymidae; genus Torymus; species Torymus aiolomorphi. The sequence continues at coordinate 107,651,006 of CM070877.1, forward strand.
AAATGGCGTTTTTGTTTAAACAAATGCATTTAAATCAAGGTTCCTGCCATTTTGATAAATTGTAAACTAGAAATTTAGATTTTACGAATCAAAATCTATAAAAAACGATGGTTACTTTATTCAATTGCAACAGCCGGTATAGAAAGGGAAACAGAAGCGAAAACTTTTGCGGCGCCTGGGCTAGCTAGAATCGCTAGAAACTGAAAAACGGCTCGCCAGCGGCAAAGACACTCAGTCCACGCGCACGCTGACATAACAACAATGCCGCCGATGCTGCAACCGCGTTCGGTAGGTCCCGCCTCCCTTCTCCTTCAGTCGATTGCTGTTTGCAACTTCTGCGTGCTTTTCTCAAGCTTAATTTTATCTAATACAAAAAATTTCCTAGCGGCTATTTCAGTATATAGTTGGAGTAAAGCGCGCATTCAGGGATTTTCAAAATCATTATATTTGAAAGTTAAACCAATACTTGACAATTGGTGCGATGGCAAATCAATTTTAATGTTTACTAAATAAACAACTTATTGTTTAAAAAAAAAAAAAAATGATGAACATATAACTTTTTAATACATAATAATATATTACAGTTCGTTTACTCAAAAATATAAAATTAAGGTAATGTTACGAAATAATTAATACATTAATAAAACATTAATAATTAAATTAAAAACAAATATTTTATTTAAAATAAAAAATATAAATACATGTATAAAAATGAATAACTAAGTAAAATATAATATTATTATTGGTCCTCCACAAAAAGTTTTAATTTTATTACCACCTATAGATGATTTTGTACCGAACTGCCAATGTAAAGCATGCATCAAAAACTCATGTTGTTGTGTTCGAGTAGCAATTCCATGCTGTTCCTTCTGTTTTTGTCAGAAAAATGAAACTTGTAAAAATAAATTTGAATAATATTATATTTTACTTAGTTATGAATTTTTATTCATGTATTTATATTTAAATTAAATATTGATTTTTTGTTGGTTTAAACAATAAGTTGTTTATTTATTAAACATTCAAATTGATTTGCCATCGCACCAATTGTCAAGTATTGGTTTAACTTTCAAATATAATGATTTTGAAAATCCCTGAATGCGCGCATTACTCCAACTGTATACTGAAATAGCGCTAGGAAATATCGAAAAATTAACTTTTGTTAAATAACGAAATAAATAGTTAATAACAGAAAACTTAAAATAATGCAAATGAATATGGTGGTTTTTATCTCAAAGAATAAGAGGAAACTTTCATTTTAAAAAAAGTTCATTTTTTTCAAAGTTATTATTAATCAAAGTTGCAAAAAAACGTAAAAATCAAATTTCAAAAATTCATAACTTTTCAAATTTTGAGTTTATAGAGATTTTGCAAATAGACGTGTTCTTTAAAATGAGCTAAAGTTTTAGGAAAAAAATACTCCGGGGCAAAAAAAATATTTATTATTATTTGTTTATACAATTGCATTTTAAACAATTTCTACCACTTTTTTCGAATTTTAACCTCGATATTCGGATTCTACGGGTCAAAATCTATAAGAAACAACTGTTTTTATCCGGAGACATATTGCATACGGGACGGTACCCAGCTCCTAGACTATATATACTGTAGGCGCTTGGCTCTCCGGCGTGCGCCGCGCCGTCGCCGCACCTCGAGCACAGGCTCTGCTGTTGCCCGTTGTCTGCGCTCTCTACGCCTCTGTGGCAGCTATCTCTCTCTCTCCGCGGCTCTCGCGTTGCTGGGCTCGGCCGCTATAGATTCTAACTATACCTATAGCTTGCGGCTCGCTCGACCGGCCGAGTGTTTACGTTTCGCTGCGCTCCGACTTTCGTCGACTTTGTTATTGTTGCGAGCTCGTATACGTTCCGATTATAAGCGCTTTTGAAAACTATATATATAACTCTCTCATAATACATATTCCTACTCTCTAAGGCCTAATATATTATTGATTAAATGTTAATCAACAATCAAATACCTCAACAGTAAGAGTAAAATTTCCAATTATCTTACGGTGCGATAAAATTTAAAAAACATTTTTATTCAGAGAATAATTAGAATATCGCTTAACTCTATAACCGAAAGTACGATTTACAACACGAAAAAAAAATTCGGCGATGCGCAAAAAAGCCGTTAATTGGTTTATTTAGACGCAAAGAAACTAAAACGACAATCTCAAGTCAAAATCCATACGGGCTAGGATGATGAGCCTAAACGATTTTACAGTTTGCAGTTGTTTGATGTAATCAGAACACCATATTCCTCTGAAATATAATTAATTATAGTCTATAATATAAAAAAATGTTATTGTATTATACACATTTATTACTCTAGTGGAGTTGAAATTTTAATAATTTGAGAAATCATATTTTAGAATAGATAAATTACATAAAATAATTTTTTTAAATGAATATATTTTAATATAAAATTGCATTCTATGTGCATATTTGATTTTGCATAAATACATTATTGAAAAGTATATATAAAATTATATTTGAAAACATTTACGGGGAAAAATCGTAATTATTAAATTGCAAATTAAAAATACAAAGGTTTATGTCAAAAGTCAAATTCACAAATTTTTTACATGGTTATTGGCGCGTGAATATATCGACGGCTGCGCGGAACAAGGTTGTATTTCAGCGCGCGGACGAAGAACGTTGTATCTCACCGCGCGGACGAAGAACGTCATATCTCACTGCGCAGATGAAGAACGTCGTATCTCAGCGCGCGGATAAAGAACATCGTATCTCACCACGCGGATAAAGAACGTCGTATCCCAGCGCGCGGACGAAGAACGTCGTATCCCAGCGCACGGACGAAGAACGTCGTATCTCACCGCGCGGACGAAGAACGTCGTATCTCACCGCCCGGACGAAGAACGTCGTATCTCTCCGCGCGGATAAAATATCTCGGCGCGCGGACAAAAAACATCGTATCTCGCCGTATACTGGCCGTGTACGCCGCAAGAACGCCGAGATACGACGTTCATCGTCCGCGCGGTGAGATACGATATTCTTCATCCGCGCGGTGAGATACGATGTTCTTCGTCCGCGCGGTGAGATACGACGCTCTTCGTCCGCGCGCTGAGATACGACGTTCTTCATCCACGCGGTGAGATACGACCTTGTTCCGCTCAGTCGTCGATATATTGAATAAATAAATTCATTGAACTAGGATTCGTTATGAAAAAAATCTTTAAAACAAAAGTGATCATCGGGTGGGGAGAAGATTCTATCTCGGCGAATCGCGTGAAAAGGTCCTATTCCAGACGAGCGCGTAAAAAGGTGGGACACTACTGAGATAGGACCTTTTCACGCGCTCCGTTGAGATAGAACCTTCTTCTTCCCACCCGAGGAAATATCCTCAAATTATAAAAAATTATATAAAAAATTATAAAAAAATATAAATTTCTTCTTTTTTCTACATATATTTCCTACCTATTTACCGCTCTTTATGTGTGCCACGAAAAAATTATGATTTCTTCGACGAGGGGCGCATCGACATCACGTTCTTTAGAAATGGGTCTGAAGTTCGCAACGTTGGAGTGCAACGAAATAAAAAAAAAAACATTTTTCTTCATGGTTATACTAATTAATATTAATTTTGTGTGTAGATTTAGTGTTTTATAAAATAAAATAACTTTCTAACAAAGGTTTAAATGAAATTTCCATTGTTTAATAACTTAAATTAATTGTAAGAAATTATTTCGTTGCATTCCAACGGTGCAAACGTCAGACCCATCTTTAGAACGTATTTTTAGAAAATTATAAAAACAAAAAATTTTTTTCATAACGGACAAATAGTATTTAATTTTAATTTTGATAAACATGCAGCATCGCGGAGATAATATTTTTGTTAATAGTAGGCACACCGTATCCAAAATCAAATTTACCGAAAATTTAACAAGAGTTGATAGCTTAAATAAATTGGTACAGCGTTTTTTACCATATTCTGGCAGTTTTTTTTTAGCAACGTTTAAAAGTATAAAATTGTCTTCAGTACGGAGGAAATATCTAAATTTAGGCCTCTTCTGATGTCCCATGAGCTTATCCTTGCATAATAGTAAGTTCTATGTAGTGGAACATGTTACTGGAAGTGGATTATATAAATATTTGCTTGACTTAGCTAAATATCTGAGAACCATAGATATGTCACAGTACTATAAAAGTTATTTCCCTCTTATGTCTCGATAAAAATAAAAAAATTTCTTTGAAGGCAAATCTACAGGACAAAGTTTTTCTGAATGTTAAAAAAAGTATGTACAAGCTCAATTTAATAGTATCATTTTTCGTCAAAACTTATAAGTCAATTTTGCATTAATAAGAAGTTTCACTTTTTTTTTAAATGACGAAACTTGGAAAAGATATTTAATTTTGAAGGCACATCTACTAGACAAACTTTCTTGTTCTTTAAGCCCTTCTGAATGCGAAAAAAATTATATACTTTTAAATCTAAAAATTAAAGATAATTTCGTCTTTTTCTAAATGACGACACTTATAAATACTGGCATCTACCTTTTTGATCTTGCAAGAATAATTATCTACACTGAAATTATTACTTTAAAAGTTACAGTTTTCTAAGGAATAATCGTTATTACAATTATAACTTCCCATAATAATTTGTTACAGGCGATAATTCAATAAATATCTGAAAATATAAAATATCAATATTTTTTAATCATCACATCAGCTTTACGTAATGCATATTGTAATTGAAGTAAATAAGTGAATAAGGAACATCAGTCATCCCATTTAATTTTTTATTTAAAAATTATAAGAAATACGTTAAGCTGATGTGATGATTGAAAAAAATTGATATTTAATATTTTCAGATATTATTTGAATTATCGCTAGTAGCAAATTATTATAGGAAGTTATAATTGTAATAACGTTTATCACTTAGAAAACTGTAACTTTTAAAGTAATAATTTCAGTGTAGATAATTATTCTTGCAAAGATCAAATAGGTAGATGCCAGTATTTATAAGTTGTCGTCGATTAGAAAAAGACAAAATTATTCTTAATTTTAGATTTCAAAGTAAATAATTTTGTTGACATTCAGAAAGGCTTAAGGAACAAGAAAACTTTGTCCTGCAGATGTGCCTTTAAAAAAATTTTTTAATTTTTTTCGAGAGGTAGGAGAGAAATAACTTTTATAGTACTGTGATACATCTATGGTTCTCACATATTTAGCTAACTATAAGTCAAGTAAATATTTATATAATCCACTTCCAGTAACATGTTCCACTACATAGAACTCACTATAATGCAAGGATACGCTCGTGGGGCATCAGAATTTAGATATTTCCTCCGCGTACTCAAGACAATTTTATACTTATAAACGTTAATAAAAAAAACAGCCAGAATATGGTAAAAAAACGCTGTACCAACTTTTTTAGGCTATCAACTCTTGTCAAATTTTCGGTAAATGTGATTGGATACGATGTGCCTACTATTAACAAAAATATTATCTCCGCGACGCTGCATTTTTATAAAAATTAAAATTAAATACTATTAGTCCGTTATAAAAAAAACTTTTTTGTTTGTAAGAAACTATTGCATCTTGAAGAAAAATTGATTATATCACATAAAAACAGTAAGCAAATTAGTAAAACGTGTTTTTCTTGTCTTTATATATAATAAAGCAGTTGACAGAAAAAAATTATACTTTAGGTACACATTGGTATTAGTAATTTTTTAAATAGGAAACTTGTGGAGGTTCGTTGCACACTCACGTTTATAAAATAATTTTCTTTACGAGTAACAAATACCAATACTTAGGGAATATCTTTGGAAATGATATAGGTATAGATAAGGATGCTAGCCTTTCCCCTGAAAATTTAATTAATACGTATTGACAAATGTCAGTAATTTTTTACTAGGGGTGCACGACTACTCGAAGATCCGAACTATTTGCTCTATAAACTCAACTCGACGAACTCAAGTCGAATCAAATGTTTTACTTGATATATTGAGTAGTTAGAAATAGTTCGAGTAGTTCGAACTTTGATCGAGTGGTTTGAAATTATAGAACACTTCCAACTTCCAGTGCATAGTAGTGAATAAATTATAAAAGAATTATAAATAAAAAATTATAGATAATTATAAGTAATCTTAGGATAATTATAATTATTATCGCTAAGTAGTAGCTAAATCCAAAAACAAATTACATTCAGCTAATTAAGTATATAATATTATAAGTTACTAAGAGAGCCAGCTGGTTCTATCTAGATCGAACTACTTAATTCGAGTAGCTCGACTTCATTCGAGTAGTTCGAGTTGGTCCGAGTAGTTCGATCTGACTCGAGCAGTTCGAAGTATAATGTACTCGATTCAAGTTCGAAGAAAAAGCTCGATACAGTTCAAACACGCCAAGCCGAGTACTTGTACACCCCTACTTTTTACCCGTACTAGATTCTAAAGCAGAGCGTGCTACGCGCGCCTGAACACGAACCTATCTTACCTACTGAATTCGCAAATGAAATTTTTTGACAACGCTCTGAAGTTGGCTCTGTAAGCTTCAATTCGATAATAATCACTATCACCTTTTTACAATAGGAACTAGATTCTAAAACAGAGCGCGCTACGCTTGCCTGCACGCTAACCTATCTTGTTTGTATTGTTTGCAGATTTGTCACTGAATTTTACAAACAAATGCATATAACTTTGCAGGTTTTGAAAATTTTTCAATTTTGATATCGGCAACTTCCCCTGAAATTTAAAAAGGAAGAAAATGAGACCTTGCAAATTAAAATTGAATGAAAAACAAAAAAGATTTGTATTTGATATTGATTTTTTTTTTTTAATGCACAAAACATACTTTTGCAAAATTGGAAATTCTCTAACAAAAATATTTTCCGTTATGTTCAGAACTCTGCTTCGTGTCATATTAGTTTTCAGATTCGAATGTGTAAATGAATTTTTGTAAAAAATGTTCATAGCTTTAGGTCAACTAGACCGCTGGAGCCACCTTAAAAAATTTTCATAGCACACCGACCTACCAGGGCTCAAATTAAAGTTTTTGGCAAACAAAGAAGTTAAACAAATTGTGCAACGATCGTAAGTGGGCCCCTGTTCATATTAATAAATATATCAATTGGAAGAGGACATGAAAAACATAAAAAATGACTGATTATTGACCGTTTTTTTATTTTGAGTCGATTTGGTTCATAATTTTTTTACAGGGAGTTTTTATGCTCAAAAAGTAATTCCAGCTTTAAAAAGTTTGGAAATGCCAGACGCCGCGGAATCAGATTTTTTTTTTGTCACGACCCCTATATAATCAGCTGTTTGGGGGTTTTCCAGAAAGTCGATTTGGTTCGTAATTTGTTTACAGGTACTTTGTGTGCTCATAAAATAATTTCAGCAATAAAAAGTTTGGAAATGCCAAACGCCGCTGAGAGAGAATTTTTTTTCCGTCACGACCCCTATATAATCAGCTGTTTGGGGGTTTTCCGGGGAGTCGATTTGGTTCGTAATTTTTTTATAGGGAGTTCTTATGCTCAAAAAGTAATTCCAGCATTAAAAAGTTTGGAAATGCAAGACACCGAGCAGTGAGAATTTTTTTTCCGTCACGACCCCTATATATCTGATTATATAATAAGCTGTTTGGGGGTTTTCCGGGGAGTCGATTTGGTTCGTAATTTTTTAACAGGTACATTGTGTGCTCATAAAATAATTTCAGCAATAAAAAGTTTGGAAATGCCAAACGCCGCTGAGAGAGAATTTTTTTTCCGTCACGACCCCTATATAGTCAGCTGTTTGGGGGTTTTCCGGGGAGTCGATTTGGTTCGTAATTTTTTTATAAGGAGTTCTTATGCTCAAAAAGTAATTCCAGCATTAAAAAGTTTGGAAATGCCAGACACCGAGCAATGAGAATTTTTTTCCGTCACGACCCCTATATATCTAATTATGTAATCAGTTGTTTGGGGGTTTTCCGGCGAGTCGATTTGGTTCGTAATTTTTTTACGAGTAGTTTGTGTGCTCATAAAATAATTTCGGCGATAAAAAGTTTGGAAATGCCAAGCGCCGCTGAGAGAGAATTTTTTCTCCGTCACGACCCCTATATATCTGATTATATAATCGTCTGTTTGGGGGTTTTCCGGGGAGTCGGTTTGGTTCATAATTTTTTTACGAGTAGTTTGTGTGCTCATAAAATAATTTCAGCGATAAAAGGTTTGGAAATGCCAAACGTCGCTGAGAGAGAATTTTTCTTCGGTCACGTCCCCTATATACCTGAATATATAATTGGCTGTTTGGGGGGTTTCCGGGGAGTCGATTTGGTTCGTAATTTTTTTACGAGTAATTTGTGTGCTTATAAAATAATTCCAGCAATAAAAAGTTTGGAAATGCCAAACGCCGCTGAGAGAGAATTTTTCTTCGGTCACGTCCCCTATATACCTGAATATATAATCAGCTGTTTGGGGGGTTTCCGGGGAGTCGATTTGGATCGTAATTTTTTTACAGGGAGTTTTTATTCTCAAAAAGTAATTCCAGCTTTAAAAAGTTTGGAAATGCCAGACACCGAGCAGTGAGAATTTTTATTCCGTTACGACCCCTATATATCTGGTTATATAATCAGCTGTTTGGGGGTTTTCCGGGTAGTCGAATTGATTCATAATTTTTTTACGAGTAGTTTGTGTACTCATAAAATAATTTCAGAGATAAAAAGTTTGGAAATGCCAAACGTCGCTGAGAGAGAATTTTTCTTCGGTCACGTCCCCTATATACCTGAATATATAATCAGCTGTTTGGGGGGTTTCCGGGGAGACGATTTGGTTCGTAATTTTTTTACAGGGAGTTTTTATGCTCAAAAAGTAATTCCAGCTTTAAAAAGTTTGGAAATGCCAGACACCGAGCAGTGAGAATTTTTTTTCCGTCACGACCCCTATATATTAGATTATAAATCAGCTGTTTGGGGGTTTTCCGGGGGATCGATTTGGTTCGTAATTTTTTTACGAGTAGGTTGTGTGCTCATAAAATAATTCCAGCATTAAAAATTTTGGAAATGCCAGACACCGAGCAGTGAGAATTTTTTTTACGTCACGACCGCAATATATCTGATTATATAATCAGCTGTTTGGGGGTTTTCCGGGGAGTCAATTTAGTTCGTAATTTTTTTACGAGTAGTTTGTGAGCTCATAAAATAATTTCAGCGATAAAAAGTTTGGAAATGCCCAAAGCCGCCGAGTGAGAATTTTTTTTCCTGCAAATACGCTGTATTATCAACTTTTTGGGCCCATTTGGAAATGTTCCGGGGAGTTTATTTTCTATGGGTCTGAAGTTTGCAACGTTGGAGTGCAACGAAATAAAAAAAATAATTCATTTTACTTCACATTTATGCTAATAATATTAATTTTGCGTGTAGATTTAGTGTTTATACTATAAAATAACTTTAGAACAAAGGTTCAGGTAAAATTTCCATTGTTTAAGAACTTCAATCAATCGTGAAAAATTATTTCGTTGCATTCCAACGATGTAAACTTCAGACCCATTATTTTCTTCTTAATTTTTCTACATGTAGCTTGTGTTCCTAGAAAGTAATTTCCACGATAAAAAGTTTGGAAATGCCCAAAGCCGCTGAGGGAGAATTTTTTTTTCTTACAAACACGCTGCTTGTCACCTTTTTGGGCCCGTTTGGAAATGTTCCGGGGAATTTATTTTCTTCTTAATTTTTTTACATGTAGCTTGTGCTGCTAGAAAGTAATGTTCCCGATAAAAAGTTTGGAAATGCCCAAAGCCGCCGAGTGAGATTTTTTTTCCTGCAAATACGCTGTATTATCAACTTTTTGGGCCCGTTTGGAAATGTTCCGGGGAGTTTATTTTCTTCTTAATTTTTCTACATGTAGCTTGTGTTCCTAGAAAGTAATTTCCACGATAAAAAGTTTGGAAATGCCCAAAGCCGCTGAGGGAGAATTTTTTTTTCATACAAACACGCTGTTTGTCACCTTTTTGGGCCCGTTTGGAAATGTTCCGGGGAATTTATTTTCTTCTTAATTTTTTTACATGTAGCTTATGCTGCTAGAAAGTAATGTCCGCGATAAAAAGTTTGGAAATGCCCAAAGCCGCCGAGTGAGAATTTTTTTTCCTGCAAATACGCTGAATTATCAACTTTTTGGGCCCGTTTGGAAATGTTCCGGGGAATTTATTTTCTTCTTAATTTTTTTACATGTAGCTTGTACTGCTAGAAAGTAATGTTCGCGATAAAAAGTTTGGAAATGCCCAAAGCCGCCGAGTGAGAATTTTTTTCCTGCAAATACGCTGTATTATCAAATTTTTGGGCCCGTTTGGAAATGTTCCGGGGAGTTTATTTTCTTCTTAATTTTTTTACATGTAGCTTGTGTTGCTAGAAAGTAATTTCCACGATAAAAAGTTTGGAAATGCCCAAAGCCGCTGAGGGAGAATTTTTTTTTCTTACAAACACGCTGTTTGTCACCTTTATGGGCCCGTTTGGAAATGTTCCGCGGAGTTTATTTTCTTCTTAATTTTTTTACATGTAGCTTGTGCTGCTAGAAAGTAATCTTCGCGATAAAAAGTTTGGAAATGCCCAAAGCCGCCGGGTGAGAATTTTTTTTCCTGCAAATACGCTGTATTATCAACTTTTTGGGCCCGTTTGGAAATGTTCCGGGGAGTTTATTTTCTTCTTAATTTTTTTACATGTAGCTTGTGTTGCTAGAAAGTAATTTCCACGATAAAAAGTTTGGAAATGCCTAAAGCCGCTGAGGGAGAATTTTTTTTTCTTACAAACACGCTGTTTGTCACCTCTTTGGGCCCGTTTGGAAATGTTCCGGGGAGTTTATTTTCTTCTTAATTTTTTTACATGTAGCTTGTGCTGCTAGAAAGTAATGTTCGCGATAAAAAGTTTGGAAATGCCCAAAGCCGCCGAGTGAGAATTTTTTTCCTGCAAATACGCTGTATTATCAACTTTTTGGGCCCGTTTGGAAATGTTCCGGGGAGTTTATTTTCTTGTTAATTTTTTTGCATGTAGCTTGTGTTGCTAGAAAGTAATTTCCACGATAAAAAGTTTGGAAATGCCCAAAGCCGCTGAGGGAGAATTTTTTTTTCTTACAAACACGCTGTTTGTCACCTTTTTGGGCCCGTTTGGAGATGTTCCGGGGAGTTTATTTTCTTCTTAATTTTTTTACATGTAGCTTGTGCTGCTAGAAAGTAATGTTCGCGATAAAAAGTTTGGAAAAGCCCAAAGCCGCCGAGTGAGAATTTTTTTTCCTGCAAATACGCTGTATTATCAACTTTTTAGGCCCGTTTGGAAATGTTCCGGGGAGTTTATTTTCTTCTTAATTTTTTTACATGTAGCTTGTGTTGCTAGAAAGTAATTTCCACGATAAAAAGTTTAGAAATGCCCAAAGCCGCTGAGGGAGAATTTTTTTTTCTTACAAACACGCTGTTTGTCACCTTTTTGGGCCCGTTTGGAAATGTTCCGGGGAATTTATTTTCTTCTTAATTTTTTTACATGTAACTTGTGCTGCTAGAAAGTAATGTTCGCGATAAAAAGTTTTGAAATGCCCAAAGCCGCCGAGTGAGAATTTTTTTTCCTGCAAATACGCTGTATTATCAACTTTTTGGGCCCGTTTGGAAATGTTCCGGGGAGTTTATTTTCTTCTTAATTTTTCTACATGTAGCTTGTGTTCCTAGAAAGTAATTTCCACGATAAAAAGTTTGGAAATGCCCAAAGCCGCTGAGGGAGAATTTTTTTTTCTTACAAACACGCTGTTTGTCACCTTTTTGGGCCCGTCTGGAAATGTTCCGGGGAGTTTATTTTCTTCTTAATTTTTTTACATGTAGCTTGTGTTCCTAGAAAGTAATTTCTACAATAAAAAGTTTGGAAAATCTCAAAGCCGCCGAGGGAGAATTTTTTTTTATTGCATATACGCTGTATTATCAAATTTTTGGGCCCGTTTGGAAATGTTCCGGGGAGTTTATTTTCTTCTTAATTTTTTTACATGTAGCTTGTGTTGCTAGAAAGTAATTTCCACGATAAAAAGTTTGGAAATGCCCAAAGCCGCTGAGGGAGAATTTTTTTTTCTTACAAACACGCTGTTTGTCACCTTTATGGGCCCGTTTGGAAATGTTCCGCGGAGTTTATTTTCTTCTTAATTTTTTTACATGTAGCTTGTGCTGCTAGAAAGTAATGTTCGCGATAAAAAGTTTGGAAATGCCCAAAGCCGCCGAGTGAGAATTTTTTTCCTGCAAATACGCTGTATTATCAACTTTTTGGGCCCGTTTGGAAATGTTCCGGGGAGTTTATTTTCTTGTTAATTTTTTTACATGTAGCTTGTGTTGCTAGAAAGTAATTTCCACGATAAAAAGTTTGGAAATGCCTAAAGCCGCTGAGGGAGAATTTTTTTTTCTTACAAACACGCTGTTTGTCACCTCTTTGGGCCCGTTTGGAAATGTTCCGGGGAGTTTATTTTCTTCTTAATTTTTTTACATGTAGCTTGTGCTGCTAGAAAGTAATGTTCGCGATAAAAAGTTTGGAAATGCCCAAAGCCGCCGAGTGAGAATTTTTTTCCTGCAAATACGCTGTATTATCAACTTTTTGGGCCCGTTTGGAAATGTTCCGGGGAGTTTATTTTCTTGTTAATTTTTTTACATGTAGCTTGTGTTGCTAGAAAGTAATTTCCACGATAAAAAGTTTGGAAATGCCCAAAGCCGCTGAGGGAGAATTTTTTTTTCTTACAAACACGCTGTTTGTCACCTTTTTGGGCCCGTTTGGAGATGTTCCGGGGAGTTTATTTTCTTCTTAATTTTTTTACATGTAGCTTGTGCTGCTAGAAAGTAATGTTCGCGATAAAAAGTTTGGAAAAGCCCAAAGCCGCCGAGTGAGAATTTTTTTTCCTGCAAATACGCTGTATTATCAACTTTTTAGGCCCGTTTGGAAATGTTCCGGGGAGTTTATTTTCTTCTTAATTTTTTTACATGTAGCTTGTGTTGCTAGAAAGTAATTTCCACGATAAAAAGTTTAGAAATGCCCAAAGCCGCTGAGGGAGAATTTTTTTTTCTTACAAACACGCTGTTTGTCACCTTTTTGGGCCCGTTTGGAAATGTTCCGGGGAATTTATTTTCTTCTTAATTTTTTACATGTAACTTGTGCTGCTAGAAAGTAATGTTCGCGATAAAAAGTTTTGAAATGCCCAAAGCCGCCGAGTGAGAATTTTTTTCCTGCAAATACGCTGTATTATCAACTTTTTGGGCCCGTTTGGAAATGTTCCGGGAGTTTATTTTCTTCTTAATTTTTCTACATGTAGCTTGTGTTCCTAGAAAGTAATTTCCACGATAAAAAGTTTGGAAATGCCCAAAGCCGCTGAGGGAGAATTTTTTTTCTTACAAACACGCTGTTTGTCACCTTTTTGGGCCCGTCTGGAAATGTTCCGGCGAGTTTATTTTCTTCTTAATTTTTTTACATGTAGCTTGTGTTCCTAGAAAGTAATTTCTACAATAAAAAGTTTGGAAAATCTCAAAGCCGCCGAGGGAGAATTTTTTTTATTGCATT